>SJYW01040774.1:317432-331287 GCA_006410735.1 Raphicerus campestris | reverse complement strand
GGGGTGGATGGACGTGTTGGTGGGGCATGTGGAGGAGAAAAGAGGGAACTCTGAGATTGGAGAAGTATTTGAGGGGTCAGGTGACAAGATGCAGGCAATGTTAAAAAAAAAAAAAGAAATTTATACTAGAAGCAATGGGGAGCTATTAAAGGTTTTTTAAGCAGAGAGAGAGAATCTAATATTAAGAAGCATTCTATTCATTCCACAACTGGTCCCTAAGCTCCTACTATGTGTCAGGCATGGTTGCTAGTGGAATGAACGAATGAATGTATGATTCGCTCTCTGCCCCCAAGTGTCTTTCATTTTCCAATAGCAGCGAGGGGCCTTGGAATCCAGGGACCAGCTGACATGACATTGAGGCCCATGGCCTGTGTCAGAAGAGTCATCCCCCAGTGAACGAATCTAGCGAACAGGCTGCCAGCATTGATTCCAACCTCCGCCCCCCTTATCTGTTTT
The DNA here is from genome assembly GCA_006410735.1 of Raphicerus campestris. Lineage (NCBI taxonomy): Eukaryota > Metazoa > Chordata > Mammalia > Artiodactyla > Bovidae > Raphicerus > Raphicerus campestris. Next base: position 330,831 of record SJYW01040774.1, on the reverse strand, counting down.
TCTTTTTCCAAAGGACCTTGAAGACTACAGGCGATTCCACTACAAAACGGTTACACAATTTCCACCGCCCCCCCCCCCCAACCCCAGAGAAAGCGAGTTTCCACCTTAGGGAGATGAATGAGCCTTTTCTTTTCTGGAGAGCTGACCAATGGAGGCCCAGGCTGGGTACTGCAGGAGGGGCGGTGTGGGGAACTGCCGGCAGCGTCTGATTTGGGGGTGACTGTTTGTTTTCTCATTAAACAAAGCCTACAGGGCAGGGGCTATGGCCGCAGGAGCCTGCGGAAAGCCCATTTGCAGGTAACAGGAGTCAGCCCGCAGCAGCTGCCGGCTGGCTAAGGAGCCTCTGATTGCCCCGCTGCCCAAGGCATACATTTTTTCTGGAGCTGTGTGTCCTCTAAATGGTGCCTTTGAGGAGGCTGCCCTGGTGACAGCAGGACCCTCCCTGCAGCACCCACTCGGCCACTGGATTCTGAAAGCTGATTGTCCCTTCTCAAGTCCTGCCCTCCTGCGACATTCCTCGCGCTGACCATTGTCTGCAGANCTGCCGGCAGCGTCTGATTTGGGGGTGACTGTTTGTTTTCTCATTAAACAAAGCCTACAGGGCAGGGGCTATGGCCGCAGGAGCCTGCGGAAAGCCCATTTGCAGGTAACAGGAGTCAGCCCGCAGCAGCTGCCGGCTGGCTAAGGAGCCTCTGATTGCCCCGCTGCCCAAGGCATACATTTTTTCTGGAGCTGTGTGTCCTCTAAATGGTGCCTTTGAGGAGGCTGCCCTGGTGACAGCAGGACCCTCCCTGCAGCACCCACTCGGCCACTGGATTCTGAAAGCTGATTGTCCCTTCTCAAGTCCTGCCCTCCTGCGACATTCCTCGCGCTGACCATTGTCTGCAGAAAGAGGCTATTGTCTGAGGCTGACATATTTGCTGACGGAGGCACAGGAGACAAGCCGAGCTTTGGGGAGAAAGAAATCCACCGCAAACAACAGCAAACTGGAGCCTCGCCGGAGGGCAGGGCTTAGCCTGGGCTTGTTGAATTGCCCGACGGGCTGGTGTTCTTCCCAAGAGGAAATGCCCCCCATTATGGGAGGATCAGAGTTTTATCTCTGGGCTGGAATGACACCATTTGTGCCTTTGTGTCAACAGCACTGAGAGGCCTTGTCTAGGGTTATGTGGCCAGCGCTGGGAAGGGCTTGTTTGAAGAGAAAAAAAAAAAAAGAAAAAAACGCAGAACAATGTTTACCCAGAAGGCAGCTCCTGCCANCATGGAATTCTCCAGGCCAGAATACTGGAGTGGGCAGCCTTTCCCTTCTCCAGGGGATCTTCCCAATCCAGGGACTGAACCCAGGTCTCCCACATTGCGGGCAGGTTCTTTACCAGCTGAGCCACAAGAGAAGCCCAAGAATACTGGAGTGGGTAGCCTATCCCTTCTCCAGCAGATCTCCTTGACCCAGGAATCGAACCCGGGTCTCCTGCATTGCAAGCGGATTCTTTACCAACTGAGCTCAGCTGATAAACTCGCTTGCAATGCGGAGAAACCTGGGTTCAATCCCTGGGTTGGGAAGATTCCCTGGAGAAGGGAAACACTATCCACTCCAGTATTCTGGCCTGGAAAATTCCATGGACTGTATAGTCCATAGGGTCACAAAGAGTTGGACACGAGCCATTTCCACTTTTCACTCACTTTCTACATCCATAAAATGGGCTGTTGTGAGGATCCCACAGAAGAATTTACATAAATCTCTTGGAACAGTGCCTAGAAGTTGAGGATGGATGGAGGAAGTGGTGTGCTGTGCTCAGTCACTCTGTCGTGTCCAGCTTTTTGTGACTGGATGGACTATAACTAGCCAGGCTACTCTGTCCATGGGATTTTTCAGGCAAGAATACTGTATCTATACTCAAAAGTTTGTGGAGGGGGGGTGGTGACTTTTCCTGATGTCAAATTTCCCACACTACAATAAGACTGACTTCTATATATAGTCTTGGTTACCTGGGGAACAAAGATGGGAATGGGGCTACACAGCCTCCAGAAGGAAGTTGAGTTTGCCCAGATCTGGCTACTAGCTGATCTGAGGACCAATCGTCCCCTAAGCCTTGATCATTGCTAACCGTCTATCAAAGTAAGCTTAGTTTCACTGCAAGAATCATCACAGCCAGCAGCCAACTTTAGTGCACACTCCCCAGAGCAGAGAGTGCCAGGAGGTGACTCAGAGGGGATGGAGATTCTATCATTTAAAAAAAAAGCAAAGTAACCCTTCAATCATGTCCAGCTCTTTGCGACCCTATGGACCTATAGCCTGCCAGCCTCCTCCATCTATGGGATTCTCCAGGCAAGAATACTGGAGTGGGTTGCTGTGCCCTTCTCCAGGGGATCTTCCTGACCCAGGGATTCAAACACAGGTCTCCCGCATTGCAGGCAGATTCTTTACCACGTGAGCCACAAGAGAAGCCTAGATATCTATCATAGGAGCCCTGTTATTTTTCTTAAATTTATGGAGCATCTGTTACTGTGTCCCAGGCACTTGATGAACTGTTTTTAATTTTCACAGCAATCCTGCAAGAGAGACCCTATCAACCCCATGTTATAGATAAAAGCCATCTAGGGATGTCGAGTCACTGTCTGGAGCACCTGAAGATGGGCAGTGACGCTGACTTCAAGCTTGGGTTTGTGATATGAAACCAAAGCCTATCTCATCCCACTGGGTCCTGGCTGAGTGTCACTCATTCATTCATTCACTTATCCACTCATCAAATCTGCCTTGGTGCCAGGGTATATTCTAGGTGTGGGGGAATCTAGAATAAGACACTTTGTTTTTTTAAAGAAATACTTTTATTTATTTATTTTTGGCAGTGCTGGGTCTTCCCTGCTACGGGGGCTTTTCTCTAGTTGTGCTGAACAGGGTCTACTCTTTAGTTATGGTGGGTGGGCCACTCACTGTGGTGCCTCCTCTCTTTGCAGAGCACAGACTCTAGGTGTGCTGGCTCCAGTAGCTGCGGTTCCCAGGCTCTAGACCACAGGCTCAGTAACTGTTGCACACGGGCTTATTTGCTCTGTGGCATGTGAGTCTTCCTGAACTAGGGATCGAACTGCTGTCTCCTTCATTGGCAGAGAGATTCTTTACCACTGAACTACCAGGGAAACCCCAAGACATTTTCTTTTTTTTCAAGAAACTCAGAGACTCAGGGCAATAATGGATGGTACAACAGTCCTGGGCAAGATAAACCCAGAAGTGTAAGAAATTGCTCTCCCTGGAATAGGTGTATGGGATGGGTGATTAAAGTAGGAAAGTGAGTGTCAGAGTTCCTGGCCCTGTGCAATGAAGAGGTGTTGAGCAGGTGGAGCGGGGATCCTAGAGGGCACAAGAATGTTGCAGGGGAAGGAAAAGCACTTGCAAAGGCTAGTCGACCTCTGGGGGGTAGGTTGAGGATACAGAGCATGTGTCTGTGGCTGAGAAGGTCTCTGGGGGTAGGAAAAGTCTAGGGGGATGAGGCAGGAAATGCAGGTAAGAGCTTGGAAGTTGATGCTGAGTGACTCGGACTCAGACTGCATTCCAGGGATAACCCAGGGCTTTTGTTTGGGCAGGATGAGGGTGAGGAGAGTGAGGTATTCACCCTGGATGCAAAGTTTAAAGGAAAGCTAGAAAACAGTCACCACAATCCTTTACCAGTTGCTGTTCAGTCACTCAGTCGTGTTCGACTCTTGTCAGCCCCATGGAGTGTGGCACACCAGGCTTCCCTGTCTTTCACTATCTCCTGGAATTTGCTCAAACTCATGTCCATGGATGTGATGATGCATGCCATCCAACCATCTCATCCTCTGTCGTCCCCTTCTCCTCCCACCTTCAATTTTTTGCAGCATCAGGGTCTTTCCCAATGAGTCAGCTCTCCGATTCAGGTGGCCAAAGTATTGGAGCTTCAGCTTCAATATCAGTCCTTCCAATGAATAATCAGGACTGATTTCCTTTGGGATCATACCAGAGATCATGGGAAAAATATCCGTGCTGAGCAACACGGCCAACTTGAAATGAAGATGATGTATCTCATTCACTTTATCCTAATTTCAGCCTTGCTTTTGTTAAAAACCCAGATTTCTGGTGTCCACCCTCTGGATCTACTGACTCAGTCTTTCCAGAGAAGGAACTCTGTTATTTCCCAGTGTCCTAGGTGATTTTTATGGTTGTGCTTCTTTTCAGACTTGTCTATGATAATGAAGGGGCCCGGTAAAAATCTATATTCTCACAGCCCTTCCAGACTTTCTGCATCTGAATGGACAGGAGCGGGGCATGTCCAACCTCCAATAGACAGGTTGGAGGCTGATCAAGGACCTTGGGAGCATCAGGCCACTGAAGAAACAGCAAACAGCAATGAATGGCAGGGTGAGTTTCATTTTAATTAAAATTTTTTTTGCTAATTAAAAAATTTTAATAGCGCATTTTGTTTTCTTTATTTTAAAAAACTAAAGCTACTATAACAACAAAATAACTGGATGAATCCAATAGCTCATTATTTCAATTTGGTTTATTTATTTCTTTTTCCCAAGGAAGCAGAATATTTTGTTCTTCAAAAAAGCCAGTTCACAGCTAATTGTTGCCATTTCACCCCTACTTTTATTTGACATTGTCAGAGAGATTATTTGAAAGTATTGAAATCCCAGAGGCAGGGTGTGTTGTCTGCCCTTGGATTTCAGATTTGAGGAGACAATCCCAACAATCCCAGGCCACAGGCCCTGTTTGGGCTTTTTCTCTTCTACTGTTCTGTCTCCAAATGGAAAACTGTCCCAGTTGTTAAAAGCTGCATGCATATTACATCCTTAGGAGACTCCGGAAGAAAGCCTGAACTCCTACCCAGACATCAAAGCCCTACACGACTGCCCCTTTGCACTCTTTCCAAGCTCTTCCCGCATTCAGGGCTCCTGCTCTACTAGTATCCATGGACCAGCCTTGCCACTGTCTCTGAGCAGACTAAACACTCTGAGCTTCTCCAGCAGGTCCTTCTGCTGAAACAACCTTCCTGTCTCCCGCAACCTGTCTCTTCTTGCTGCTCCATCCTTAAAACTCCGATGAGGCCTTTCCTCTCCAAGGAAGCCCCCATGCCACTGAAATGCCGCAGCTGCTCCTCCTCCACTCTCTGAAGTCTACCACTCCCTCTGGCACTTGTGCTTTTATTTTTTCTTGGTGTTTATCAAACCTTGGAGGCCTCCTCCTTCCGTCTGCACGCTGGGAGTGTTCCTCCTAAAGCTAACAGATAGATAAAAAAATGTGCTACAGAGTCTGAAAGCTTGGCTCCAGGTCTCAACTCCATCTCCTCTGAGCTTGGGTGACCTTGGATGAGTCTTTTGCCCTTTGATGTCTTGGGACAAAATATAGTTACCTTGGTAGGGGTTGTGAAGGGCAGAGGAGATGGTATAAATTACGGGGGTGGGGCATCGCAAGAGCAAGGTTATTATTATGCATAATACAACACAGTGAGCATTCATTGAGGGCTGGTGGGCATCTCCCAAGGCTTCCTGTGGACCTCAGTCCCCAGTGAGCCCAAGCGACTGCCTGGCAGTGGACTTGCCTCCTCATCCAGCACCCCTGCTTCTTCAGTAGTTGGCTGTGGTCGTGATCCTGGCCGTCTGCTGCTTCCAGGAGGAGGGGAAACCGAGGGTAGAAATGCTTGGAAGGGGTTCCTTTGTCACCTGCTTTATTCCAACATTAGAAATTTCATAAGAACTGAAGATGAACTGGGGAAAGTTTCTTTTAAATTCTCTTACCTTCTGTCTTGAGCATTTCAAGGAAGGGTGGGAAACATGACTTTTGTGGAAGGGTGCATAGGGGCTGCGTTTTCTAAGCTGCTGCTCAGGGTGAACACATTTCGGGGAACCTGGTCCTCCCCCCACAGTGCTGTGTTAAGAGGGACCAACATCTCTTATAGCCACATGGCCCGTAGGGATGTGGGAGGTGCTGCAAGGCCCTGGATGGAGGATGGACCGGCGGAGGGGGGTGGTGAGCCAGACTCCCAGATGCGATGCGAGACTCTCGTGTGTGTTCTGGTGCTGGCTACTGGCGTGAGCTGAACAGATTCGGCTCGTGGTTTCATCTGGGCAAAGACAGAGTCAGGAGGGGCTTGTTTCTTTGTGTTCGGAGCCTGCTGGTGAGCACGGATGGAAAACTCAATTATCAGTGAGGTTAGGGGCAGGGCGGGAGGTCAGGGCCTCCCTGCCCGCTCTTCCTCTGGGCACTGAGAGAACGGCTCTCCTTTCTGCGGCTCTGGGAGGAGGATGCATTGATCAGGGTCAGAGGTCATGTGTCATCAAAGGCGGGCCAGGAATAAAGGGAGCCCTTCCCCAGGATTCTAGAGTGGCCCCCCAAAACCCAAAACCATTCACTCCCTTGGTAAGCTCAGACTGCCTTATATGCAACAGGACCAGAATTCTGATTATAAAATTGACAAGAAAACATTTCTTTATCCTGGGATGGCTTTCAAAGACTTAGGATTTGCAGGGGGAGGGGTTGGAAGCATTCTTTTTCTGGCCTCCTCAGCCAAGAATTCAGAACCCTCTGGGGGAGACACTACACATGTCTTCCTTTTTTGAGGAAAAAACAATTCATTAAAAAGTTCTTTGTATGAGTCTGGACACCTCAAAGATAGGGCCTTAGCCACCCTTGTTTCACACTTATCTTTTCCCATGGGAATATTTCCTTTCTAGACAGAGAAGGAGAAAGGAAAAGCAATCCACACACAATCATTTGAAAGTTGGAAGTTAAATTTGAACAATCACATGGCCGACAGAATATGCAGAAAACCAGTAAAGGTAAAAAGACAAAAAGAAAGTCCACCAAAGAGACAGGCAGAAATGTAAAAAAATAGATGGAAAGAAATTCACAGAGAGAGTTCATGCCTGAAATCAGAGGGAGAAAATAATTCCATATAGACAGAACAGCTCTAGCGGATCACGGACAGCTGATTTAAAATGTAACAAACATTCCCGAATGCAAGATTTGGGACTGAAGGAAACAAGAGAGTTTCCCAACAGCTATACCTATATATTTTCAGCAACAATTTCTTCTTTACAGCAAAGCGTGGAAAATGAATGAAGGGCCCAACTGTGATCTGCCTACTTTTCCAGTTGTCAAAGCAAACTGGATGCAAAGAAGACAGTTGACAACATATAAGAGCAGGTTTGCATTTCAAGAGCAGGTCTGACGCCCAGCTGAAGCATTATTTTAAAAAAGCAGTTGAGTCCCCCTTGCATAGATGCCGTTATCTATATTGTATAGATANGAGCCATTTCCACTTTTCACTCACTTTCTACATCCATAAAATGGGCTGTTGTGAGGATCCCACAGAAGAATTTACATAAATCTCTTGGAACAGTGCCTAGAAGTTGAGGATGGATGGAGGAAGTGGTGTGCTGTGCTCAGTCACTCTGTCGTGTCCAGCTTTTTGTGACTGGATGGACTATAACTAGCCAGGCTACTCTGTCCATGGGATTTTTCAGGCAAGAATACTGTATCTATACTCAAAAGTTTGTGGAGGGGGGGTGGTGACTTTTCCTGATGTCAAATTTCCCACACTACAATAAGACTGACTTCTATATATAGTCTTGGTTACCTGGGGAACAAAGATGGGAATGGGGCTACACAGCCTCCAGAAGGAAGTTGAGTTTGCCCAGATCTGGCTACTAGCTGATCTGAGGACCAATCGTCCCCTAAGCCTTGATCATTGCTAACTGTCTATCAAAGTAAGCTTAGTTTCACTGCAAGAATCATCACAGCCAGCAGCCAACTTTAGTGCACACTCCCCAGAGCAGAGAGTGCCAGGATGTGACTCAGAGGGGATGGAGATTCTATCATTTAAAAAAAATGCAAAGTAACCCTTCAATCATGTCCAGCTCTTTGCGACCCTATGGACCTATAGCCTGCCAGCCTCCTCCATCTATGGGATTCTCCAGGCAAGAATACTGGAGTGGGTTGCTGTGCCCTTCTCCAGGGGATCTTCCTGACCCAGGGATTCAAACACAGGTCTCCCGCATTGCAGGCAGATTCTTTACCACGTGAGCCACAAGAGAAGCCTAGATATCTATCATAGGAGCCCTGTTATTTTTCTTAAATTTATGGAGCATCTGTTACTGTGTCCCAGGCACTTGATGAACTGTTTTTAATTTTCACAGCAATCCTGCAAGAGAGACCCTATCAACCCCATGTTATAGATAAAAGCCATCTAGGGATGTCGAGTCACTGTCTGGAGCACCTGAAGATGGGCAGTGACGCTGACTTCAAGCTTGGGTTTGTGATATGAAACCAAAGCCTATCTCATCCCACTGGGTCCTGGCTGAGTGTCACTCATTCATTCATTCACTTATCCACTCATCAAATCTGCCTTGGTGCCAGGGTATATTCTAGGTGTGGGGGAATCTAGAATAAGACACTTTGTTTTTTTAAAGAAATACTTTTATTTATTTATTTTTGGCAGTGCTGGGTCTTCCCTGCTACGGGGGCTTTTCTCTAGTTGTGCTGAACAGGGTCTACTCTTTAGTTATGGTGGGTGGGCCACTCACTGTGGTGCCTCCTCTCTTTGCAGAGCACAGACTCTAGGTGTGCTGGCTCCAGTAGCTGCGGTTCCCAGGCTCTAGACCACAGGCTCAGTAACTGTTGCACACGGGCTTATTTGCTCTGTGGCATGTGAGTCTTCCTGAACTAGGGATCGAACTGCTGTCTCCTTCATTGGCAGAGAGATTCTTTACCACTGAACTACCAGGGAAACCCCAAGACATTTTCTTTTTTTTCAAGAAACTCAGAGACTCAGGGCAATAATGGATGGTACAACAGTCCTGGGCAAGATAAACCCAGAAGTGTAAGAAATTGCTCTCCCTGGAATAGGTGTATGGGATGGGTGATTAAAGTAGGAAAGTGCGTGTCAGAGTTCCTGGCCCTGTGCAATGAAGAGGTGTTGAGCAGGTGGAACGGGGATCCTAGAGGGCACAAGAATGTTGCAGGGGAAGGAAAAGCACTTGCAAAGGCTAGTCGACCTCTGGGGGGTAGGTTGAGGATACAGAGCATGTGTCTGTGGCTGAGAAGGTCTCTGGGGGTAGGAAAAGTCTAGGGGGATGAGGCAGGAAATGCAGGTAAGAGCTTGGAAGTTGATGCTGAGTGACTCGGACTCAGACTGCATTCCAGGGATAACCCAGGGCTTTTGTTTGGGCAGGATGAGGGTGAGGAGAGTGAGGTATTCACCCTGGATGCAAAGTTTAAAGGAAAGCTAGAAAACAGTCACCACAATCCTTTACCAGTTGCTGTTCAGTCACTCAGTCGTGTTCGACTCTTGTCAGCCCCATGGAGTGTGGCACACCAGGCTTCCCTGTCTTTCACTATCTCCTGGAATTTGCTCAAACTCATGTCCATGGATGTGATGATGCATGCCATCCAACCATCTCATCCTCTGTCGTCCCCTTCTTCTCCCACCTTCAATTTTTTGCAGCATCAGGGTCTTTCCCAATGAGTCAGCTCTCCGATTCAGGTGGCCAAAGTATTGGAGCTTCAGCTTCAATATCAGTCCTTCCAATGAATAATCAGGACTGATTTCCTTTGGGATCATACCAGAGATCATGGGAAAAATATCCGTGCTGAGCAACACGGCCAACTTGAAATGAAGATGATGTATCTCATTCACTTTATCCTAATTTCAGCCTTGCTTTTGTTAAAAACCCAGATTTCTGGTGTCCACCCTCTGGATCTACTGACTCAGTCTTTCCAGAGAAGGAACTCTGTTATTTCCCAGTGTCCTAGGTGATTTTTATGGTTGTGCTTCTTTTCAGACTTGTCTATGATAATGAAGGGGCCCGGTAAAAATCTATATTCTCACAGCCCTTCCAGACTTTCTGCATCTGAATGGACAGGAGCGGGGCATGTCCAACCTCCAATAGACAGGTTGGAGGCTGATCAAGGACCTTGGGAGCATCAGGCCACTGAAGAAACAGCAAACAGCAATGAATGGCAGGGTGAGTTTCATTTTAATTAAAAAAAATTTTTTTAATTAAAAAATTTTAACAGCACATTTTGTTTTCTTTATTTTAAAAAACTAAAGCTACCATACTGGATGAATCCAATAGCTCATTATTTCAATTTGGTTTATTATTTATTTATTTCTTTTTCCCAAGGAAGCAGAATATTTTGTTTTTCAAAAAAGCCAGTTCACAGCTAATTGTTGTCATTTCACCGCTAGTTTTATTTGACATTGTCAGAGAGATTATTTAAAAGTATTGAAATCCCAGAGGCAGGGTGTGTTGTCTGCCCATGGATTTCAGATTTGAGGAGACAATCCCAACAATCCCAGGCCACAGGGCCTGTTTGGGCTGAGATTTTTCTCTTCTACTGTTCTGTCTCCAAATGGGAAACTGTCCCAGTTGTTAAAAGCTGCATGCATATTACATTCTTAGGAGACTCAGGAAGAAAGCCTGAACTCCTACCCAGACATCAAAGCCCTACACGACTGGCCCTTTGCACTCTTTCCAAGCTCTTCCCGCATTCAGGGCTCCTGCTCTAATCCGTGGACCAGCCTTGCCACTGTCTCTGAGCAGACTAAACACGAGCTTCTCCAGCAGGTCCTTCTGCTGAAACACTTTTCCTGTTTCCCACTGTCTCTTTTTGCTGCTCCATCCTTAAAACTCTGGTGAGGTCTTTCCACTCCAAGGAAGCCCCCATGCCACTGAAATGCCGCAGCCGCTCCTCCTCCACCCTCTGAAGTCTACCACTCCCTCTGGCACTTGTGCTTTTATTTTTTCTTGGTGTTTATCAAACCTTGGAGGCCTCCTCCTTCCTTCTGCATGCTGGGAGTGTTCCTCAGCTAACAGATTGATACAAAAATGTGCTACAGAGTCTGAAATCTTGGCTCCAGGTCTCAACTCCATCTCTTCTGAGCTTGGGTGACCTTGGATGAGTCTTTTGCCCTTTGATGTCTTGGGAAAAAATATAGTTACCTTGGTAGGGGTTGTGAAGGGCAGAGGAGACGGTATAAATTACGGGAGTGGGGCCTCCTCGTCCAGCACCCCTGCTTCTTCAGCAGTTGGCTGTGGTCGTGATCCTGGCCGTCTGCTGCTTCCAGGAGGAGGGGAAACCGAGGGTAGAAATGCTTGGAAGGGATTCCTTTGTCACCTGCTTTATTCCAACATTAGAAATTTCATAAGAACTGAAGATGAACTGGGGAAAGTTTCTTTTAAATTCTCTTACCTTCTGTCTTGAGCATTTCAAGGAAGGGTGGAAAACATGATTTTTGTGGAAGGGTGCGTAGGGGCTGGGTTTTCTAAGCTGCTGCTCAGGGTGAACACATTTCGGGGAACCTGGTCCTCCCCCCACAGGGCTATGTTAAGAGGGACCAACATCTCTTGTAGCCACACAGCCCGTAGGGATGTGGGAGGTGCTGTGAGGCCCTGGATGGAGGATGGACGTTGGGGAGCCGGACTCCCAGACGCGATGCGAGACTCTCGTGTGTGTTCTGGTGCTGGCTACTGGCGTGAGCTGAACAGATTCGGCTCGTGGTTTCATCTGGGCAAAGACAGAGTCAGGAGGGGCTTGTTTCTTTGTGTTCGGAGCCTGCTGGTGAGCACGGATGGAAAACTCAATTATCAGTGAGGTTAGGGGCAGGGCGGGAGGTCAGGGCCTCCCTGCCCGCTCTTCCTCTGGGCGCTGAGAGAACGGCTCTCCTTTCTGCGGCTCTGGGAGGAGGATGCATTGATCAGGGTCAGAGGTCATGTGTCATCAAAGGCGGGCCAGGAATAAAGGGAGCCCTTCCCCAGGATTCTAGAGTGGCCCCCCAAAACCCAAAACCATTCACTCCCTTGGTAAGCTCAGACTGCCTTATATGCAAGAGGACCAGAATTCTGATTATAAAATTGACAAGAAAACATTTCTTTATCCTGGGATGGCTTTCAAAGACTTAGGATTTGCAGGGGGAGGGGTTGGAAGCATTCTTTTTCTGGCCTCCTCAGCCAAGAATTCAGAACCCTCTGGGGGAGACACTACACATGTCTTCCTTTTTTGAGGAAAAAACAATTCATTAAAAAGTTCTTTGTATGAGTCTGGACACCTCAAAGATAGGGCCTTAGCCACCCTTGTTTCACACTTATCTTTTCCCATGGGAATATTTCCTTTCTAGACAGAGAAGGAGAAAGGAAAAGCAATCCACACACAATCATTTGAAAGTTGGAAGTTAAATTTGAACAATCACATGGCCGACAGAATATGCAGAAAACCAGTAAAGGTAAAAAGACAAAAAGAAAGTCCACCAAAGAGACAGGCAGAAATGTAAAAAAATAGATGGAAAGAAATTCACAGAGAGAGTTCATGCCTGAAATCAGAGGGAGAAAATAATTCCATATAGACAGAACAGCTCTAGCGGATCACGGACAGCTGATTTAAAATGTAACAAACATTCCCGAATGCAAGATTTGGGACTGAAGGAAACAAGAGAGTTTCCCAACAGCTATACCTATATATTTTCAGCAACAATTTCTTCTTTACAGCAAAGCGTGGAAAATGAATGAAGGGCCCAACTGTGATCTGCCTACTTTTCCAGTTGTCAAAGCAAACTGGATGCAAAGAAGACAGTTGACAACATATAAGAGCAGGTTTGCATTTCAAGAGCAGGTCTGACGCCCAGCTGAAGCATTATTTTAAAAAAGCAGTTGAGTCCCCCTTGCATAGATGCCGTTATCTATATTGTATAGATACACTATATAAATGTGGCTCTGTGGTAAAGAATCCACCTGCTAATGCAAGTTTGGTCCCTGGGTAGGGAAGATGCCCTGGAGGAGGAAATGGCAACCCACTCTAGCATTCTTGCCTGGAAAATCCCATGGATAAAGGAGACTGGCAGGCTACAGTCCATGGGGTCAAAGAGTTGGACATAGACTTAACGGACTGAACAACAACAATCAAGGTGTTAACAGGAATCTAGCCTGAGAGAGTTGGCCCATATTCCATAAATGAGCCCAAAATGTACTTCAAGGTTTCCGAAAAATTGAGCACCAGGATTATGTGCATAAGGCACCGTGTTCCTGGACCTCTCTCAATTTCACTTAATATCGGTTAACTTGGAGAACCTGGTGCAAATGACGCCTCCTCTAGAAAGCCGTTTCCATTGCCCTGTCCCTCCACGGCTCCCCTGCAGACGGCTCTGTCTAGGACTGCTCAGCGCCAGGCCCTCCTCGCCGGGTATGGTCAGTTCTTGATGAGTCCCTTGTTCTTGTGCCATCACCCCATCAAGTTTGGAAGCTTCTGGCCAGAGATCACGGCGCAAATCTGGGGACTTGGGGCTTTGCTGGGTTATATCAATAGTAGGTCCTCTGTGAAGGACCTCTGTTGACTAATTAGAAGAGATGGTGGCCCCATCTGGAGATCAATAATTCTGAATGGAGTCCATTTCCT
>SJYW01040774.1:268145-301867 GCA_006410735.1 Raphicerus campestris | reverse complement strand
GGGGGACACATATGGGCTGGAGACTAGAGCCAGGATTCTGAGCAACTCACTTAAGGCAGTCGCTGCAAGAAAAGGGCAGAGCGCTGGCCCTCGACCCTCAGTTCCAGTGAAGACTGGGGGGCATGACAGGCTCTCCCAGCCCCCCGGAGGACTGGTGCTCCCCCAGGCTGGACGTCAGAACAAATTAAGGGCACTGGCCTCACAAGCTCCACCTGGCCAGCAGCATGGTCAAGCCAGGCTGGCAGGAGGGACGTGTCCCCAAGCAGCACACTGGACCTTGGCCATTGGCCTTGGAGCAAGAAAGGGTCTCTTGGCCTGGCTTTTCGTGAGCAGTACACAAGAGTACAAGAGACTACAGCAAACAAAGACCCAGGTCAGGGTCACGGTTTAAGGTTTTCTGTGCTCACCAACATGGAAAACAGAAGCTTCATGCCCAGTCAGAATCACGGCTGTTTTACAGAAACTGCCAGAGGCAGTGGGGGTGGGGATGGCCTACCACATCTTGCGTTTCTGTTTTGCCAAGTGTGCTCATAGGATGATCTCATTTGCTTTCTTAGCCCGTTTCAGCTGCTATAACAAAAAGAGACGTGGCGAACTTGAACAGCAGACATTCATTTTTCTGAGGTCTGGAGAAAAGGATGTAAGGATGACAGATTTGGTGTCTGGAGGAGCTCGGTTCCTTGTTAATAGATGGCTAGGCCAGTTGTTGTGGCCTAGTTGTCTTTTTGCTGTGTCCCTACATGGCAGGAAAAAGGAAGGGAGCTCTCAGGGGTGTCTTTTGCAAGGGCACTAATTCCATTCATGAGGGCTCCACCCTCATGACTTAATCACCCCAAAGGCACTATACCATCACACTGGGTGGGAATGGGGGTGTTAGAATTTCAACCTAAGGCTATTGGGAGGACATAAATATTTGATCTATGTCAAACCTCACAATACCATGTGACACTGGGATTGCCATTATTATATGCCATTATCTGGTCTGACTCTTTGTGACCCCATGGACTGTAGCCCACCAAGCTCCTCAGTCCATGGACTTCTCCAGGTAAGAATAGTGGAGAGGGTAGCCATTCCCTTCTCCAAGGGATCTTACTGACCCAGGGATCAAACTCAGGTCTCCTGCTTGCACTGCGGGTGGATTCTTTACCATTTGAACCACCAGGGAAACCCTGTTATCTGAGCAACCTTCCTGAATCTCCATATCTGGGCCAGGTGTGCCCTCTGTTTTTGTTTCCAGGGCATCCCCTCTCACAGCACTTATGCCACATTCAGATCATTTGCTTCATTTGTATTTTTCACTGAAGACAAAAATCTTGCATCAGCTCACACATGGACGTCTAGCACCCAGACCTGTGCTGGGCACCACACAGCAGGGCTTAATCAATATTTGATGAATGCAGGAGTAAAAAGTTTTACTTTCCCAGAGTAAAACACACAACAACAGCAACAACAAACAGGCGCTCTGGCCTCAGGAAAGCTTGCTCCACCTCTGGGGCAGCTGGGCTGGTGGATCTAACTGTGGTAAACACACACATTGGATCCACTCATCTAGACTGACATGCATGGGGGTTTCTGGCATCTGGCCACCAGTCTAAACTTGTTGGGATTCTGGAGCAAGCCGTTATGTTGAATTATGCAAAGAGTCAGTGGCTGGAATTCAGTGTAGATATTAGCCACGGCCTGATGATGCTTTGTGAAGGTGGGGACATGAGTAGAATTTTTAAAAAACTAACATAAAAAAATGATATATGTTTGCTACTGAAATGTTGGCAACTCCTTGGAAAAGACCCTGATGCTGGGAAAGATTGAGGACAGGAGGAGAAGGAAGCGACAGAGGATGAGATGGTTGGATGGCATCACTGAGTCAATGGACATGTCTTGGAGCATACTCTGGGAGATAGTGGAGAACAACGGAAGCTTGGCATGCTGCAGTCCATGGGGTCAAATTGGACATGACTTAGTGGCAGGACAACAAAAACAAGTGTTATAAACACAGATAAGCAAAATGGATAAAATAAATGAGTCAAATGATTTTTCTCTCACTTAGAGGTATTGAGCACCAGTGTCTGAGGCTCACTGGGTATCTCCTCTGTCTCCTCCCAGCACTGTGACTTCAGGGCAGGCTGGCTGCTTACACGGCACCTCAGGATTCCGAAGTTCCAAGTCCCAAGAGATAGGTCAGGTGGAAACTCTATTATCTCTTGTGAGCTTGCTTTGAAAGTCACTTGGCCTCATTTTCACCAGATTCCACTGCTGGTAGCAGTTGCAAAACTCCACCTGGGTTTGAGTGGGGATAACATGGACTCCACCACTCCATGGAGGAAGTTTATCATCCCAGGGTAGAAGAAGCACATGGGATGGAGATGTGCATACATGACCATTTTAAAAAAAATCACCATTCAGAATGATCTCAGTATCTATTGTTAAATGAGGCGACGATTATTTCCATCAGAAGTCCTTATTGTCACACTAAAGGAAGAAAAAATTCTTGACCAAATGATACATAAGCATATCACATCATACAATGTGTCTCAGCTTTCTGAAATCTGAGCAGAAGCCCATTTCACTGGTTGCTCACAATATCCTCTTGGAGGTCATCACCCTCACGGAAACTGAAGTCTAGAAGGGAATAAAAAAAGCATTTCTGCAGTGTCAGCCCGTGATGGATCTGGAATATCTAGATAGACCTAAATATCCTTCTTCCGTCCTGGAGGTCTGGCCTGTCCTCCAGGTAACACCACTTGTGATCAAAGTCCTCTCCCAGAAAATTGTAACACTGACCCAGGAGGTAAGACTTCCTTTTTAATGTTTTAACTTTAGTGTGGCCTTCAGTCTTTAGAATGGTTTATACTGAGTAAATATTAACCCAGTGCTGGACGAGCAGGGTTTTATTAGCTGGAGGAATGCTTGGCAGAGGGGCTAGAGGAAAGGGTGGGTTGTCCAGTCCAGCATTTGAGGATGGCACCCAATTCTTGGCTGAGCAAGTATCTAATAGCTCCTGAAACTTGCTGGGCAGTCTGGGGGGTGAAGGGGGTGGTATCTACCTTTTGGTGAAAATATCAGAAAATATCAATGATGTGGACTCTTGAAAGACCACTGAAGGCCCTTATACCCTTATATTTGGAGGCTCTGCCCAATATGTTACATCTACATTTCATGTCACAGGGTTAGTCTTCTGCTATAAAAATTCATATGAACTTCCACAATTTTGCCTTTGACATTATTTAACTATGGGTAGCATCATTAATTTCGGAGAAGGCAATGGCACCCCACTCCAGTACTCTTGCCTGGAAAATCCCATGGATGGAGGAGCCTGGTGGGCTACAGTCCATGGGGTTGCGAAGAGTCGGACACGACTGAGCGACTTCACTTTCACTTTTCACTTTCATGCACTGGAGAAGGAAATGGCAACCCACTCCAGCATTCTTTCCTGGAGAATCCCAGAGACAGGGGAGCCTGGTGGGCTGCCATCTCTGGGGTCACACAGAGTCGGACACAACTGAAGCGACTTAGCAGCAGCAGCAGCATACTTAATTTACAGTAAGTTCAGTTCAATTTTTTCTTAGCCTGTGTGGAAATTCATGCAAAGCCAGAAACTGTAAACAGCACATTGTTTTCTAACGTAATGAAAATTTCATG
Organism: Raphicerus campestris; assembly: GCA_006410735.1. Taxonomy (NCBI): domain Eukaryota; kingdom Metazoa; phylum Chordata; class Mammalia; order Artiodactyla; family Bovidae; genus Raphicerus; species Raphicerus campestris. Next base: position 298,228 of record SJYW01040774.1, on the reverse strand, counting down.
AGTGATAAATTTAATGATTAAAAAAGTGGCAGATGACATAATGTTACATTTTTAAAGATATTTAATTAAACATTCATTTTGATTTTGCAGATTTTGAATTGTGTTTGAGATCATAATTTAAAAAAAAAAACGCTTTCAGATATTTGGTAGGATCCTGAAAAGCTTAGAAGCCAGATCCTGCAGCTATGGGCCCTGACAGAGGAGATGATTCTGGTTGCAACGAGGCTAGTTCTTCCCCAATGAAAAGAGCCCCCAGAGTCCCTATGGTTGTGTATTTCAAGTTGAAGCTAGCAAGAGAAATCATTTCTCACCACGAGTTCTCTTTGGGATCAAATGTGTGCTCTCATGCTGCTCTAGCAGATCAAACTGGGCCAGGAAGATATACAAAGAATTCTGGAGAATCTGAATTCTCCGTTGTCAGTTCACGTGGATCAGTTCTGATGATCAGTTCACATGGATTTGGAATGACATTGGGAAAGAGAATCTGATGGTAGAAAAACTCTTACAGCAAGAAAATGGACCATTGGAGGGATTTGCCTAAGTTTTGTCATGGAATGGAGTGGAGGTAAAGAAAGAAACTTATTTTGCTAAAAAGCCAAGCCGTGGTGTGGTAGAATCTCTGTTTCATTTTATGTGGTCCTCCAACATCTTTTCAAGATATTCTTCCCATTTTACCGACTAGACCAAAGCGGCTCTGAAAGGCTAATATTCGCTCAAAATGATGCAGGGACAGGAGCCTGGGGTCTGCCTAAATCCCAAGCTCTTCTTTGTCTTCCTGCCATGGTGATGGATAGAAGTGTTTGCAATTTTTGGAGGAAATGAGGAGCATGTTTTGAGGTTTGTGCTTGGAATACCGGTGGGATTAAGGGAATTACAGGAGCAGTAGCTTTTTGGATTTTTCCGTTTGCAGAAACCACAATCCTCTAACAAACACTCAGCATGAAAGACCTGGAAAGAAGTAAATCAAGGGCTTAGAAAGAGGCAATCCAGCCTTTGTCTAGAGTCATGGAGGCAAGAACCCAGTTGGTCAAGTCAACAGTACTCATGGAGTATCAACCCATACAGGAGGTCCCTGTATGTCCCTAATGTCTTGTTCTTGGGTCCTCTGTCACAGGTAGATACAGAAGGGGTGGGAAAGAGCTCTGGCCTGGGAGTCAGAAGAGTACACTCTGCAAACTCTTCTGTTCTCTGGCTGAGAGGCCTTAGACAAATGAGTGCACCTCTCTGAGCCTCTGTTTTGTAAGATGGAGATGATGATTCTTGCTCAGCTCGTCTCCCAGGTCTGTGATATTTCCAAAGATCCTTGTGTGGGGACTCATCCCCATGACTTCTAGAGTGGACTCCGGTTGAAGGCAAGAGTGGGGTCTTATTTATCCATCCTCAGCATAAGGCCTGACACAGAGCAGGCAGGCACTTGGTGAGTGTGGGATGAATAAGGCCATAGGTTTCTTAAATTCTACCTGAAACACAATCCTTCTTTAACATTAAAAAAAAATTTTTTTGACTGTGCTTGGTTTTTGTTGCTGCGTGGGCTTTTCTCTGATTGTGGCAAGAGGCAGCTACTTCCAGCTGCTATGCACAGGCATCTCCTTGTGGTGGCTTCTCTTGTTGCTTAGCACGGGCGCTAGGTGTGTGGGCTTCCGTAGTTGCAGCTCCGAGGCTCTAGAGCACAGGTTCAGTCGTTGTGGGCCTCAGACCCAGTTGCTCCTTTGCTTTTGGGATCTTCCCACATCACGGATTGAACCCGTGTCTCCTGTGGGTCCTACATTGGCAGATGAGTATTTTTTTAAATGTATTTATTTTTGATTGAAGAATAATTGCTCTGCAATGTTGTTTGGTGTCTGCCATACATCAACATGAATCAGCCATAGGTGTACACATGTCCCTTCCCTTTTGAACCTCCTTCCCACCTCCTACCCCATCCTGCTCCTCTAGGTCATCACACAGCACCAGGCTGAGCTATGGCAGGTGGATTCTTTACCCCTGAGCCACCAGGGAAGCCCTATACCATTCTTCTTAATGCTTATGGACCTTCACTGGGATCTTCCTGCTTGTTGCCACTTTCAACGATAAAGGTGGTTTCTTTTCAAAGATTCAAACTCTTCTACACTGACCAGGAGTCCCTTTTTTGAGGTACAAGATGCTTCATTAAGATCAACTTGGTTTGCAAAACAACTTTATAACTCTTTCTGTGAAAGCTTAATGGATCCTGCTGCCAGCTTCCTGAAAAGAAAGTTTCTCTTTTTTCATTAGAGCTGAGTTTTCACAAATAAATATTCTCTTTTAATCCATACCACCAACTAGGCCAAGATCCTTTGTAATTCCCAGAACCACAGTGCCCTAGGCCATCAGCTCTGGAATGGCTCTTGGGAGTTATAAATTCTTACTCTCCTCCTCTAGAGAAGAGTTTGCTGCCTAGTAAGAAGGAACTTGCTTGAGGGAATAAAAAAGCCAGTTTTGGAGTTCTGTCTAGTTTCTTCAACTCAGCAGAAATGACTTTTCTTCCAGCGTATCTCCGGAGAAAGCCCGCGGTCCTTTATGAATCCTCTGGGTCTCCATGCTGGGCTCTGAAGGAGCATCCTTGTCTGATGCTTCCTAATTCTGCCAGAATTAAGGGTGTTTCCTGGTGCACACTTGCCTGGGCCCTCTAGAAGGAGCACACACATGGATGTATTCACAGCCCAGCTGCTGGTGAGAACGGCCAGTGTCTCGCCTGGCCCTGGTGCTCCACAATGTGCTAGGAGGGATTTCCCTCCCTCCCCCAACCATATCCTCTCCGGGCTGCAGGAGAGGATGGGTGCCCCGGAGGTCGCGCCCGAGAACAGTGGCTGATTAATGGCCACGGGGGCGGTCCTGACTGGCCTGAGCAGGACCTTGATCTGGAACACGCGGGGGTTATTGGCTGCAATCACAGATTAGTCAAATTCCCAGCTGGCGTCTCTGAGCGGGGAGTCACCCGCGAAAAGGCCTGCTACTTCCTTCCTCCTTCACTAAAACAGGCCTGGAGGANAACTCTTTCTGTGAAAGCTTAATGGATCCTGCTGCCAGCTTCCTGAAAAGAAAGTTTCTCTTTTTTCATTAGAGCTGAGTTTTCACAAATAAATATTCTCTTTTAATCCATACCACCAACTAGGCCAAGATCCTTTGTAATTCCCAGAACCACAGTGCCCTAGGCCATCAGCTCTGGAATGGCTCTTGGGAGTTATAAATTCTTACTCTCCTCCTCTAGAGAAGAGTTTGCTGCCTAGTAAGAAGGAACTTGCTTGAGGGAATAAAAAAGCCAGTTTTGGAGTTCTGTCTAGTTTCTTCAACTCAGCAGAAATGACTTTTCTTCCAGCGTATCTCCGGAGAAAGCCCGCGGTCCTTTATGAATCCTCTGGGTCTCCATGCTGGGCTCTGAAGGAGCATCCTTGTCTGATGCTTCCTAATTCTGCCAGAATTAAGGGTGTTTCCTGGTGCACACTTGCCTGGGCCCTCTAGAAGGAGCACACACATGGATGTATTCACAGCCCAGCTGCTGGTGAGAACGGCCAGTGTCTCGCCTGGCCCTGGTGCTCCACAATGTGCTAGGAGGGATTTCCCTCCCTCCCCCAACCATATCCTCTCCGGGCTGCAGGAGAGGATGGGTGCCCCGGAGGTCGCGCCCGAGAACAGTGGCTGATTAATGGCCACGGGGGCGGTCCTGACTGGCCTGAGCAGGACCTTGATCTGGAACACGCGGGGGTTATTGGCTGCAATCACAGATTAGTCAAATTCCCAGCTGGCGTCTCTGAGCGGGGAGTCACCCGCGAAAAGGCCTGCTACTTCCTTCCTCCTTCACTAAAACAGGCCTGGAGGATGAGGCCCTTGTACTGTAATTACACAGAGGCAGGAAGCAAATAACTAAGACCTGTCTCTGAGTGAGGAAGGAAGGAAAACATCCAGGGCTCGGGGGAGCCTTCATCTTCTGTTCTGGAGGCCCTGGAATAATAAGACGCACCATCTTCTCAGGAACCTTTAAGCCCGGTGCGTAGGTGTTATCGGCCTTAGTCTACAGATAAAGAGATGGGGCGGTATCCATGGATACAGCGATGGCAGCAAGCTGGGTCACCAAAGTGGGACTGATGGACGCCTCCGCCTGACTACAGCCTCCCCAGGCCTCTCTACTTCTCTCGTTAACTCAAGGTGCCCAAGGATGCCCAAGCAAGGAGGCTGCAGTCCGGCATGCTTTCCTCAACTGTCCGTGCTCCCGTGCTCCCGGGGGAGGGGAGGGGTACCTCCCCCTCTGCCCAGAGGGAGGGGCTCCCTCTTCTTTGCCCAAAGGCACGGATTCTGAGGTTCTGAAGACTGCATCTGCCCCTGCAGGGAAGCCATCTCTACTTCCCCAGACAGACCAGCGGTGACCTGACATAGCTGTTATTGCTGTCACATTTCTCAGCCTCGGTTTTTATCTTGAGAAGCAGGACTCCCGCTGTCACCATCACTGGAAGCTCCCTAGAGCAGGGTGGTCTCCATGGGGCTGTGTGTAGAGGCAGCGCTGACCACCAGATGCTTGGGTCCTGGCATGGGGCGAGATGACCCGCTCCCTAGACTTTTCCCTCCCTGGGTCCCTGGTACTTCCTCCCGGTCATTCCAGTACTGAGGCTGATGTCCGTGAGGGCAGGTTGCCCTGCCTGGACTGTGTGGGGGAGGGCACGGGGGACCGGATCTTCCCCACTTGGCTTCCAGAAAGAGCTCTGTGCTCAGTGTGTCTGGTTTCAGCGTAGGCCAGGAGGCAGCGATGCAGCAGCCCATGGCCCCTTTCCCCCTCGGAGTATGAGGCTGTCAAGAGAGGGTCTGCCCTGGCCCTGCCTTTGGCTTCCCCTCTCACCTGCACGACTGGCAGCCCCTGGAGGCACCCTACCTTTCCTACAGGGTCTTCCCTCTTACAACTGTCTCCACTCCCTTTCTCAGCCCTGTGTGTGTACCTCGTCGCTCAGTCGTGTCCAACTCTTTGTGACCCTATGGACTGCAGCCCAAGGCTCCTCTGTCCATGAGATTTTCCTGGCAAGAACACTGGAATGGGTTGCCATTTTTTTTCTCTTCTAGGGGATCTCCCTGACTCAGGGATCAAACCTGTGTCTCCCATGTCTCCTGCACTGCAGACAGATTCTTTACTACTGAGCTACCCAGGAAGCCCTTTCTCAGCCCTGCAGACTCCTATTTGTTCTTCGGGACTCGCCTGCCTCGCTCAAGTGCACGCGCCTAGACCTCCGAGGGTGAGCAATCCTCCACTGAGCTGAGCTCAGAGCACCTAGCACAGGCCTACACACAGAAGGTTCTCTGCTTCTGTGTTGTGAACAAACGGGCAAGTGCCTGCCTGAGGGGTTCTCACGGGTTCTTTGTGACCTTGGCCTGCTCCCCTTTCCTGTGGGGCTGCAGCTTGCAGGGTCGGCCCGGGGAAGCCCTCCTTCCCTTCCTCACAGGCACAGGCCCATTAAGCCGCCATCTTCTCTCACCTCATTATCACCTTGGCCTGGGGTACCCAGGGAGGCCTGAGCCCCTGGGGATCCAGGGCTGTCCCCTCTGTTGCCCTGGAAAGGTCAGATAGCGAAAATCCCAGCGCCTAGGGGGGAGTGTCTTCCCTGTCGGTTTGAAAAAGGCCATCTCTCCACAAACTCATTATACTCACCCCAGGGAGCAGCGGGAGCCCTGGGCCAAGGCACCTTCGGGTGGGCGGCTTCCCAGAGCCCCTGTGGCCTTTATCTCCGCGGCTGGGAGATAAGACCCCAGGGCTTGGCTCTCGTGCTGAGCGGTGGATGGGGGAGCAGGAACCATAAAGCAGGGCGGGACTGACAGTTTAGGATGGAATCCTGGGAAGCCTAAGCTTTGAACTCTACCCTCGGAGGGGAGGGGACCTTTATGACCGGGCTACTCCAGGGCTGGTGAGACAGGAGGGCTCTTAGGGCGGGCTTGAGGCCCCAGTCTGCAGGGTGAGACCCCAGAGCCCAGGGAGGTGGGACCAGTGGCGGAAACGGCTCCATCCCGATTTATGGACTTGTAAATGACACCATTAAGAGGAAGCCCTCACCTTGGCTGGAAACAGCTGTGTGAGCCCGCAGTAAAGCTGGCAGCTGGCCAACCAACGCCTGGCGTCCCCGGGTGGGGGGAGGTGGTAGGGGTGGGTTATAAGGTGGTGCCAGGGACCCCATCCCCCCCGCCTGCCTCCCAGCTGTGCTGCGGGACTTGGGTTGTGACCATTTGTGAGATGGGGGCTGATTATGGAAATAATGACTAAATATTCTCTCCCAACTCCCCAAAAGGACAAGAAAAATTGTAGAAATCTGAGTCATCACGTGCAAAGTCAGGCCCGAGAAATGACATCAAGAGGAAGCGCAGGTTCACGAAAAAAAGTGGTGGTGGTGGGGAGCTTAGAGTTGGCTGCTTATGGGGCCAAGAGATGAGCCCCTGAGCCTCTCAGGTGTCAGATCTGCTTTCATATGAAAGTGGCCACAGCGATGCCCTTCTAAGGGTGGCCGCAATGATTCAGCGAGAGAAAGGAGAATGACTTGACTTTTGATGTGCTCAAGAAGTGAGAGATCTTGGGCTTCCCCAGTGGTCCAGTGACTGACTCTGAGCTCCCAAAGCAGGGGGCTAGGGTTCAATCCTTGGTCAGGGATCTAGATCTCGCATGCTGCAAGTGAAAGAGCCTGTGTGCTACAACAAAGATCGAAGACGCCATGTTCCTCAGTGGAGACCCAGTGCAGCCAAATAAATAAATAAAAATACTTAAAAAGAAAGAAGTGAGCGATCGTTTTCTCTTCAGATGACAGCACAACAAAATGGAAATGTGGGACCTGGGCTCTTTTTCTGTGTATGTTCCCACGGAATTAGCTAACGTGGCAAAACCGAGACAAGACTCCCAGCTGCCTGAGAGCAGGGACAGCTCTGTCTGGCTCAGTTTTATTTGCTCAGTTGCTAATAAAAAATCTGGTCTGGAACATGGAGAAGGCTTTCAGTAAAGGTTTGGTGAATGAATAAAATAAGGAGCGAAGGGAACAAGGAAAGGTGGGAGGGAAATAAAGTTATTTTTCCTCTGGACTCAGACTAGGAGTGGGAACCCAGAGGAAAGAAGGGACATTTGCTGGTCCCCACTTTGATCCAGAACATCATAAAGCTGGCTTCTCACAACAACCAGCAGGGCCCTAGGATAACTGTCCAAGTGCTGTCTTGTGAAAGAACATTTAGATTTGCACATCTTGTGGGCATGTTATTTACTCTGCTGCAAATAACTTCTGTGTCCCCTGTTTTCTCCTCTCAAATGATGAGACTTAAATGAGATAATGTGAGTAAAGCTGTGAACACAGTTATTGGGAAACAGTAAGTGTTCGATACATGTTGGATATTATTAGACTTTAGGATGGAAGACCTGGCTCAGCATCGTTAAATAACTTGGCCAGTTCACAAAGCTACCAAGTGTCACAGCCTGGATTCCCACTTGGCTGTTAAAGCTCCTGCCCTGGATTCTGCCAGGTTCAGGAGCTGATGAGACACCAGAAGGGGTGATGCATGGACTACCTCCTCCCCCTCAACTAGGTGGTCTAGGAATTTATCATCAGATATAACTACCAAATAATTCTTTTGCCATATAATTTACACGCTGAGGTGCTAAAAACACTGGGGCCATGAGAATCCTTATCTTGGCAGGAGAAATACCTTCGTTCATTAAGCAGCCACCAAGCAGGTAAATAAACAAACACAAACCAAAAGGAGACAAGATATCAGGCAAACATTTCCAGAGCGCTTGCTAGCAAGCCTGACCCAGGAGAGGTGGGACCTCACTCTCCCCGACTCCACCACACAGCCCTTCACCTCCCACCTCCCACCTCCCCGGGGTCAGTGTTTGCTACTCACTGACTGTGGGGAGTGGACGGTCCTCAGTGCTGTGTGTTGCAGGAACATTAGTTTCATAAGAGGCATGACTCTGAGGGACTTTGAGTTCAGATAAATTTGGGACAAATTGTGTTACACACACACTGATTTCATTCCTGCAGGTTTTTCCCTGAGCTTTTGTAGGCTCTCTGAACTGGAGACTCCATTGGGGAGCTGGCCTCGGTGGTGCCCCAAGTGCAGATGACTAGGAAAGCCTTCTATTCTATTTTTTCAGGAACCACCTGTTAATATGCATTAACCCTTGGCAAAAGTCTGGGGAGGCTACTTAGCAGGGAAAAGATGGGGATACAGGCTTTCTAGGAGGCCTTCCTGGCCCTTCCACAGGCAGTGGCCCCAGGATCCCTTTGGCATTGCCTGGAAGATAGCAAATCTCTTTTCCAAAACTCTTGGGTACGCCTGGGATGCCATACTGCCTTCCATCTCTGGGCTTCAGTTTCTCGTCTGTGTAACAGGGAAACAGGATGACATGTGACATTGCCCATCATCTGTAATTCTTTAATGATCCCCAGTGAAAGGGATTCCTCAACCCAGGAATTACCAGGGTGCCTCTGCGTCTGAGAGTCTAGTGTGATTTTTGCTGTGGCTTCAGTATTTTAAAATGCTTTGGGGGTTTACCACATGCCTGTGTAGCTCTTACCACATGTCAGGCTCACAGATGTTGACTCATTTGATCCTCACCCCAGTGCCAGTATAGGAAGTCTCCTATATACATCCCCTTTTTACAGATGAGGAACTGAAGCCCAGAAAGAATTCGAATCTGAGCAGCTTACCTCCAGCATTGGTCCACGTTTTGCTGTCTCCTCTGAAAAACTGATCCAAGTGAAACGGGTTTCAAGCTCCCAAATGGCTTTCCATCTTCTCAGGAAGGATGGAATAAAGGCGGTAGAGAAGAAGGCTAATGTGTAGAAAATGGAGAAATGTTGGAGGGAAATAGGGCAGGAGGATTTGGGGATCTTGGCTCTTTCTATTTGGGCCAAAAAAAAAAAAAAAGAGGGTGTTTGGGCACTTTTGCTAGAATTGGCTCAGCCCCTGATTCACCTAAGATTCTGGTTTCTCTCTGCCTGGGGCACCGCCACTGATCGTGACTTCCTGGCGATGCTTCTAACAATTTCACACACTTTTCATTCTGTCTTGGGAAGTACCTGGAAGATGCTCACAGCCTGGACCTGGGAGTCCTGTTCTGGGTCCCAGATCAGCAGAGAAAACTCCAGAGAGACAGCTCACCTGTGCTTTGGCCCTACCTGCCACATTCCATTCTTCAGGTCTTAAAAGCCTCCTATTCTTTTACAAATCACTGGTTCAGGCCTAAATTATCCAGATAATGGAGCCACCTGGCCCGTCATTTTGTTGGCATAGACACCGTTTCTGTGTAATCTGAGAATATTCTATCTGCCTGAGTTTCTTCCAAAGGCATTATTTCTAACCTTCTTTAAGAAACAAATTTCCTGTTGCCATGGAGATCAGTTTTTCGGCTAATTTGCTCAGGCTCAGAAGCTAGGGCTGAAAGCCGGTCTCTCCTGTTCCCTGATCATCTACCCTGGAGAGTCCTGGGTTTTCTTCCTCCCAGAGGCTCCCAGACCCTAGAATCCTCGGAATAAGACAACTCAGGTGATGGTCACGTTTGGTTTTAAATTTTAAAATCCTTGACATCACGTATTCAGACACTCTTGTTTTGTCTTAATGCAGAAACATAAAATAAAGATCCAGGGAGGCTAAGTTTTGTAAATACATGCCTTCTGGAATCTGTTTGTGAAGGATTAAAATGAGAGATTTCAGAGCTAGAAAAGACTAGAACATTCAGACAGCAGAACAGGTGCTTCTTGGGCGTAAACCTGGCCCCTGTTGAGGTGGACCAGCGGAGGCAGAGCAGGACACACACTTTGCCTCCAGGGAGGTTGCAATCTGGTGAGAATTAAATTGCTTCAGAGCTCAGAGGGATCTCAGCAAGCATCTCCTGTAATACTCTAATTTTACAAATTGGGAAATTAATCTAAATTCTCAGAGCCGGCCCTCAGGAGATTTTTAAAAAACTGAAGTCTTAACTCTCAGTCACTTGGGACAAACCCTTCTTAGAGCCGGACCCCACACTGCCCCCCTCCACCTGTCCCGCTGACATACTCTGCCCTCTGCAGATGCTACGTCCAGTTTCTCACCTCCGTGTCCTTGCATAGTGAGGTCCCACTCCCTGGATGCACTTTCACCTCACTGGACATTTTTTGCTATCCTTCAAGACTCTCCACCAATGATGCCTTTCTGGAATTCTCTAGGCTGGATCAGGCGTTTTCTAGAGCCTATCACACTGCTACAATTGCTTGTGTGTTTGACCTTCTTGTCTGGTGGACAGTGAGCCCCTTGGGGATGGTGTTAGGGTGCCTCTGGAAAGGCCCGGCACATAAAAAATGCTAATGAGTGACTGAAGACATCAAGGATCCCAACAGCAACATGTGAGAGCCTCCCGTGCACCAGGTACTATGTCTATGTATTAGCTCTGTCTTAGTCCATCCTGGTGGCTATAATCACCACCACAGACCGGGTGGCTTATAAACAGCAGAAATGAATCGCTCACAGTTCTGGAGATTGAAAGTTGGAAATCAGGGTGCCAGCATGGTCAGGTGAGGTCTCTTTTCCAGGTTGCAGACAGTGGATTTCTGACTGTGTCCTTACATGGTAAAAGGAGTAAGGGAACTCTGGGGAAGGGGTAGGGCATCTCTTTTAAAAGGGCACATATCCCCTTCATGAAGGCTCCATCCACCCTCATTGGCTTAAGCACCTCCCAAAGGCCCCAACTACAAATATCATTGACTTTGGGGGTTAGGATTTCAACATGTGAATGTTGGGGGACATAGACATTCAGACCCTGGCAGATTCACCTAATACTCTCCCTGATCCTGAGAGGTGGTATGATTATTACTCGGTTTTCTGTGAAGGAGACTGAAACGCTGAAATGACTTGCTTAAGCCGCCCAGCTGGAGAGCGCTGACGTGTGGATCCGAATCCTGGTAATATGCCTTCAGATCTTCTACTTTTAGCAGCTACTCTGGATGTCTTTCTGATCAACACACAGCCCTCTGCTCTAGGTATAAATCTTATTTTGCGGTTAAGGAAACGGGCACTTAATGATTAATACAAGGACTAGTCCAAGGTCACACAAGCTGGGATGTCTGGCTTGGAAGCAGATGGTCTTGTTGCTTCATTATACTACATCTAAACTGATGTGTGAAATGACATTGCAGGGACTATAAATGTTTTAGGGACAAATTTAGAAAACTTTCTTATTTTCCTTTACAGTCTCTGCTGTAAGTAAATACTTCAGTTCAGAGCTAGTTCCCACTCTATAGTACAGAAAACCCCACAGCCTTTCTATTCTTTGTGTATCGGAGACATGGAACTAGAGTGAGTTGGAGTGACGGGGTCGGGGTGGGGGAGAGGTCAGCCTTCTCCATCAGATGGGACCAGCCCTGAGATCAAGAACACATGATTCTGTTCAGTCAGTTCAGTTCAGTCACTCAGTCGTATCTGACTCTTTGCGACCCCACGGACTGTAGCATGTCAGGCTTCCCTGTCCATTGCTATCTCCTGTAGCTTGCTCAAACTCATTGAGTCGGTGATGCCATCCAACCATCTCACCCTTTGTCATCCCTGTCTCCTCCTGCCTTCAATCTTTCCCAGCATCAGGGTCTTTTCCAATGAGTCTGTTCTTCGCATCAGGTGGCCAAAGTATTGGAGTTTCAGTTTTAACATCATTTCTTCCAATGATTATTCAGGACTGATTTCCTTTAGGACTGACTGGTTTTATCTCCTTGCAGTCCAAGGGACTCTTAAGAGTCTTCTCCAACAGCACAGTTCAAAAACATCAATTCTTTAGTGCTCAGCTTTCTTTATACTCTGGGCTTCCCTGGTGGTTCAGAGGTTAAAGTGTCTGCCTGCTATGCGGGAGACCTGGGTTCAATCCCTGGGTCGGGGATATCCCCTGGAGAAGGAAATGGCAACCCACGCTAGTATTCTTGCCTGGAGAATCCCATGGACGGAGGAGCCTGGTGGGCTACAGTCCACGGGGCTCACAAAGAACTGGACACAGCTGAGCATACATAGCATAGCTTCCATAGGGAAACCCAGCTACCTGCANACATGGTAAATGGAGTAAGGGAACTCTGGGGAAGGGGTAGGGCATCTCTTTTAAAAGGGCACATATCCCCTTCATGAAGGCTCCATCCACCCTCATTGGCTTAAGCACCTCCCAAAGGCCCCAACTACAAATATCATTGACTTTGGGGGTTAGGATTTCAACATGTGAATGTTGGGGGACATAGACATTCAGACCCTGGCAGATTCACCTAATACTCTCCCTGATCCTGAGAGGTGGTATGATTATTACTCGGTTTTCTGTGAAGGAGACTGAAACGCTGAAATGACTTGCTTAAGCCGCCCAGCTGGAGAGCGCTGACGTGTGGATCCGAATCCTGGTAATATGCCTTCAGATCTTCTACTTTTAGCAGCTACTCTGGATGTCTTTCTGATCAACACACAGCCCTCTGCTCTAGGTATAAATCTTATTTTGCGGTTAAGGAAACGGGCACTTAATGATTAATACAAGGACTAGTCCAAGGTCACACAAGCTGGGATGTCTGGCTTGGAAGCAGATGGTCTTGTTGCTTCATTATACTACATCTAAACTGATGTGTGAAATGACATTGCAGGGACTATAAATGTTTTAGGGACAAATTTAGAAAACTTTCTTATTTTCCTTTACAGTCTCTGCTGTAAGTAAATACTTCAGTTCAGAGCTAGTTCCCACTCTATAGTACAGAAAACCCCACAGCCTTTCTATTCTTTGTGTATCGGAGACATGGAACTAGAGTGAGTTGGAGTGACGGGGTCGGGGTGGGGGAGAGGTCAGCCTTCTCCATCAGATGGGACCAGCCCTGAGATCAAGAACACATGATTCTGTTCAGTCAGTTCAGTTCAGTCACTCAGTCGTATCTGACTCTTTGCGACCCCACGGACTGTAGCATGTCAGGCTTCCCTGTCCATTGCTATCTCCTGTAGCTTGCTCAAACTCATTGAGTCGGTGATGCCATCCAACCATCTCACCCTTTGTCATCCCTGTCTCCTCCTGCCTTCAATCTTTCCCAGCATCAGGGTCTTTTCCAATGAGTCTGTTCTTCGCATCAGGTGGCCAAAGTATTGGAGTTTCAGTTTTAACATCATTTCTTCCAATGATTATTCAGGACTGATTTCCTTTAGGACTGACTGGTTTTATCTCCTTGCAGTCCAAGGGACTCTTAAGAGTCTTCTCCAACAGCACAGTTCAAAAACATCAATTCTTTAGTGCTCAGCTTTCTTTATATTCTGGGCTTCCCTGGTGGTTCAGAGGTTAAAGTGTCTGCCTGCTATGCGGGAGACCTGGGTTCAATCCCTGGGTCGGGGATATCCCCTGGAGAAGGAAATGGCAACCCACGCTAGTATTCTTGCCTGGAGAATCCCATGGACGGAGGAGCCTGGTGGGCTACAGTCCACGGGGCTCACAAAGAACTGGACACAGCTGAGCATACATAGCATAGCTTCCATAGGGAAACCCAGCTACCTGCAGTGTGTCCCTGGCAAGTGACTGATGTTCCTTTTAATTGCTAGGGGATTGGGGAATCTTTCTAGCTTGGAAGAGGGGTGCTGGTTGGAGGAACTGTTAGGGTGATTGTGCTGTGGGTGTCACCTTCTCCTGGGGTCTCCATTTGTCCAGGTCAGGCTGGTCACTGGGTATTGGAATAATGGCTTCAGAAGAGAGCTGGCCTAAATCAGGCACCGCCTTCACTTTGTGTACAGTGGAAACACGAGGGTAATATCAACATGCTGATGACCTTGGGACCACACTGACCAGCTAGTCTTCCTGGTCAGCCCTTGTTTTGCCCTAATGGTCACGTTAGGTCCTGTTTGTTTCAGCCTTCAGCTTTCAATGCCCTCCTCCCTGGGCTCCTGGAGACCCATCACTGTATGACTTTGAATCATCACATAGCCGCTGGCACTGCCTGTAGCAGGCTACAGATGGACTCTACTTAATACCCACAAGTATTACTGGCAAAGCAGTGCCAGTCCATACTGTGGCATCATACCCAGCCAATGGGTTTGCTGGTGCTGGTCTACGCCCAGCCAAATCAGGAGACCCCAGATGGTCAGGATGATAGGTTATCAGAGCATTGCTGCAGACCACACAGACAGCTGCCCAGAATCTCGCTGCTGTCCGCCTGGCTACCTAATCAGTCACCGTGACCTCCCCCAGCTGTTCTGACATTCCATTCTCAAGGTCTGAGGAATGCTCCCTGGTCAAACTAGATGTTACATTGTCTCCAGCAGATTCCTAGTAAGGGAAATGGAAACACACATATGATGTGGTAGCCTCCATTTCAAGGATGAACAGAGCTGAGTCGCATTTGCAGTGAGACTTGGTGTTTGCAAAGGAGGCAGGGAGCGGGCTGTGTGAGAGGAGCTTGCTGTTCACGTTTAGTTACCAAAGTGTTTCCGACTCTTTGTAATCTCATGGACTGCAGCATATCAGGCTTCCCGGTCCTTCACCATCTCCCAGTGTTTGTTCAAACTCACGTCCATTGAGTCGGTGATGCCATCCAACCATCTCATCTTCTGTGGGCCCCTTCTCCTCTTGCCTTCAATCTTTCCCAGTGTCAGGGTCTTTTCCAATGAGTCAGCTCTTCACATCAGGTGGCCAAAGTATTGGAGCTTCGGTTTCAGCATCAGCCCTTCAGGGTTTATTTAGGATTCAGCATCACAAAGCCAAAGAACTAAGAAAATCACTATCTAGAGGTAGCTGCTTGGGGTCAAGAACCTTGGAAGAGAACCTTCTTTCATCCCTTCAGGTAGGCATCCTCATTCCCAATTAATAGGTGAAGAAACTGAGGTCCAGGGAGATTGCCACCTTGTGATGAATGACAGAATGAGCTAAGTCTGATTCCCAAGCCAGGCTTTTTTCCACTCTACAGTCTCACCAGAATCAGCCCCTAAACAAGGTTCATGTTCCGCGTTGTTCATTATACATGGAAAGAGCTTCTAAGGCTGTTGAGGTTGATTTGCATAATTCATTTTTAGAACATTAATTAGCCGGGATGTGTAATAGTTCTTGTGCCAATTTGTGTTTCAATTTCAAATGCAAATACAAATTAACAAATGTTATTCCTGTGGCACCTTAAGGATGAAACATTTGCTGCTCATCGTGAGTATTAATCTTTACATTTCTGAAACTATGGCTGATAGAAGCAATAATAGCTACTAATTTGCAGGACTGAGAAAAAAAATTCTAGTCTGGTGGGGGGATGGGGTAGGAAGTAATTTTTTTTTCAGTAAAAGAAAACTACAGTTAGGCAGCCATCCATCCATTCATATATCCACCCATGCATTCAATAGTATTGAGTACCAACTAAGTGTCAGACTTTGTGGAAGGAGACAGAGATTATACAAGGGTGCACACACCTGGTGGGAAAGAGATTAAGGTAAATAAAGAAGTACACTGTATTGTGATAGGGTTTAGAATGTGTGCAGATGTACAAGCTCAGTTTTGTCTGACTCTTTGCAACCCCATGTACAGTAGCCCGCCATCTTCCTTCATCCATGGAATTATCCAGGCAAGAACACTGGAGTGGGTTGCCATTTCCTTCTCTAGGGGTTTAGATTAGACCCAAGCTTTTCAGAACAAAAAAGACCAGAAGGTGTCAGAAATGCTTCTGAGGAACTGGGATACTGAGCAAGTTGAGTCTTGATGTGGAAGTTGGAGAAAGCCAGGTATAGGTGGATTCGTGGTGGCCAGAGTGAGGGGAGCAGTGAGAATATGGGGAGAGAACTTTATGTGCGACCTGGTGGATTCAGGGAATGCCAAGCCATTTGGCCCAGCTGGCACTTAGGGGTATTTGGAGTGTGGTATCAGGAGTAAAATGAGCAGACTTGTCTGTAGCCTACATTTGCTTGCAATTCACCCTGCAGAACTTTGAGAGCCATTGTCTGAAGGAGCTGGTCAGACTGATACTTGGGAAAACTTACTCTGGAGCCCGTCTGGAGGATGTTTGTGGGAAGAAGGCTTTAGACTCGGAGTTAAGAGATGGTACGAATAACCCTTCAGGAGGGAAGCGATGCTGATTGGCGTGGCGGAGGAATTAGAGAGGAGGAGACATCATAAAGAGGTATTTTAGGAATCTAGTTATTGGAGAGTTACTAATTCTTCCTTCTGGGCTCTTCTACTCACTGAAAAAGGAAAGGGTTGGTGAGATTAATTTCATTCCATTACTAATTTACTCAGCATGCATTTATTTCATACTTACTTTTGGTCAGTTCTATGCCATGTGCTAGAATCTAAAGATGATAAAGGACATAATCCCTGCTTCTAGGAAGTGTAGAGTAGAATGGAAGGGTCAGAGATCACTCTTGCTATCTATCGTGTGTGAGGAACTACCCCCCAGTTTAACATTTTCCCAGGGGGGCGCTAGTGGTAAAGAATCTGGGTTGGGAAGATTCCCCGGAGGAGGGTGTGGCAACCCATTCCAGTACTCTTGCCTGGAGAATCCCATGGGCAGAGGAGGCTGGCGGGTGACAGTCCATGGGCTTACAAAGAGTCCAACATGACTGGGGCAACTACAGACACACATAATCTCTTCTGATGCTATGGGCAGCTCTGTTTGCAGTTGGGTTGGTCTTTTGCTGACTGCTTTGGGTCTTTCAGGACTTCCCTGGTGGCTCAGAGGGTAAAGCGTCTGCCTACAGTGTGGGAGACCCGGGTTTGATTCCTGGCTTGGGACAATCCTCTGGGGAAGGAAATGGCAACCCACTCCAATACTCTTGCCTGGAAAATCCCGTGGATGGAGAAGCCTGGCGGGCTACAGTCCACGGGGTCACAAAGAGTCGGACATGACTGAGCGCCTAAACTTTCACTTTCACTTTGGGTCTCTCATGAGATTGGAATAAGATTGTATCCAGTAGTAGGATCTGCTGGGAACTTTACTGAGATGAAGTCTCCAAGATGGCTTCTTTCTCCTGCACTCCTTAGTGGCCTGTCCTCACCTGGCCTCTCTCTCCATGTAGCATCTCATCCTCAAGAACCTCTCAACATGGCCGTTTTCTTCAGGAGAGCAATTAGGCTTCTTAAATGGTGGCTGACTTCCAAGAGCATAAAAGCAGAATCTTGCAGGATCATTTTGGAATATTTGGTAGCCTAAAGTAATACAGAGAGTTAATCTACATTCTTTGTGGCCGGGCCTGTAAGTGTGCTAACGTAGGAGAGAGTGATCCATTAGAGCCCATTTTTGGAGACAAGCTGTGACAGACAGACACTGACGGTCTTTACAAAATAAAATAATACCTTAAAAGAGAAGTTTTTATTGGAGTAGAGTTGCTTATAATGTGTTGTTTTCTGCTCTACAGCAAAGTGAATCAGCCTATGTTTACATACATACATGCCCTCTCTTTTGGATTTCCTTCTCACAGAGCACTGAGCAGAGCTCTCTGTGCTATACGGTAGCTTCTCACTCGTTATCTATTTTATATATAGTAGTGTATCTATGTCACTTCTGACCCTTTGTGTAGTTAATGTGGCAGCCTTCTAGTAGGTTCTTATCTACACTATTTCTTCTTCACAACAGCCCTTCAAGCAGACATTACCATCCTTCCAAGGAAACTGAAATTCTGTTAAGTAGATTGTGGCCACAGGGTTAACAAATGTCTAAACCAGATCTGAATATCGATCCTTTGACCATAGAGCTCATACTTCCTTTACTCAGAAGGTTAGTTTCACGATGCTATAAAAGACCCTTAGAAGCTCAGGGGACAGTACCTAGCCCTGTTCAGTGGCAAGTGGGTATATTTCATGGCTGTGACGATACTTCATTTCTAAGCTTCTTCACAGACCCAACACAGACTTAATATTTCAAGTAAGTCACTGACGGCCTAGGGTAAATGAAATTCCATTGGGTGTTAACTTTCCGAAGGATACGGCAAAAATACCTTGGTACTCTGGGACTCAGGCTAGAACAACAGGCTTTTAAGACTGACCCCAAATTGTCTTCATACTTAAATAGTGTGAATCTGGAGACTGTTACACCACACACCGCACATGGGATGCGGCTCTATGAACCTCCATGCTTCGATGTGGAAGTATGGAGTGCCAGCAGCTTCTTGGTACAGGGAGATTGTTAGTTAAGTGAGCGGTGTCAAGTTCAGCACTGGCTAAGATTACTACCCCGTATTGCCATGGAAAATATCCAGAGTCTGAGAAAATAAAAACAAAAAGAGAACATTTAGCATCATGTGGAGGATGGCGTGCCAGGGAGATAGTTGAGAAAATACATGCTTTTACCCAGATAACAGTTCCTGAAGCATCTGCATGGCCAAGGCCAACGTTCCCTGTGAAAGTTTAATTTGAGTGATGTAATTCTCCACAGGGAGCGATTGTCCACCCTCTAAGGGCATATATCAGAATTTATCTTTCTTTTTTTGTTGCCGTGCCATGCGGCTTGTAGGATCTTAGTTTCCTAACCAGAGTTAGAACCAGTGTCCCCCTACTGCAGTGGAAGCAGGGAGTCCTAACCACTGGACCGCCAGGGAATTCTCTATATCAGAATTTGTAACCTTTGAATAATCTTTAGAAAGCCAGACAGGAATATATGTTAATAGACTGTAGCAGTTACAATCTACAGCTTGACTTTTGACAAGCTAAGGTCATATTCCTAAGGAATATTTGTTAGGAGGGAACTCTACCAAATGAACAACAGAGAACCTTTCCTGAGGGGACCCAGTAAACTTTAACTTGAACCTGCAAATACTCATCTTCCCTTAATTTGGAGAATATGATGGGAAGGGGTCAGAATTCTAATCATAGCTTCTCTGAGACTCAGTTTACATAACTGTAACTAAGGAGGTTAGATTGTTCAGTCACTCAGTCACTCAGTCGTGTCCGAATCTTTGCAACCCCATGGACTGCATCACGCCAGGCTTCCCTATCCTTCACTATCTCCCAGAGTTTGCTCAGACTCATGTTCACTGAGTTGATGAGGTCATCCAACCATCTCATCCTCTGTCATCCCTTTCTCCTCCTACCTTCAATCTTTCCCAGCATCAGGGTCTTACTTTCTAATGGGTCAGTTCTTCGCATCAAGTGGCCAAAGTATTGGAACTTAAGCAGATTCAATGACTTATTTATTGCTCAGTCTTCCCTTTACACAATTTCTTTGAGTCTTTTCTTGTGAAGATCTGAATCTATCACTTTATAATTATTTTTTGTATTATCTCTTGATAGTCATTTTGTATTATAAGGTTTGCTCACAGATGGAAGGACAGGGTGCTTAAACCAAAAAATTAAAAAAAAAAGTCCTAAGAGTATTCACTGAATATAGATTCTCACATTTATCTAAAGCCATCTAAATTTACTTGTTCTAACATTCAGAATTTCACTCTTTTCCAATCAATGTCATATACCTGGCAAGGCTTTGAATTCCATTTATATTGTAATTCTGCAAATTGTAGGATTAAATTTTGGGTCTGATTTTCATCTGTCTCTTATATCCTTACCCTGAGTATGTAAGAAACTGGAGATTCTTTTAGGGCTGACATAGAAGCTTCTGGTTTTCAGGTTGTGTCTTGAGCTAAGTATTTAAGTATGATCTTGTCATTATCACATAAACTCTTAAACAGAGTCAGGAATAGCATCTTCCCACCCACTCAAACTTTTCTAATCTTTCTCTTCCTCCTTCTTGCCTCCCATCCTTTCCCTCCCCTCTCTCCTTCCCTTTCTTCCACTAATTTCACAACTTTTTAATTAAAAATTATTTTTTCAGTTTAATTGTAATATAACTGACACACACTAAGTTGATCATGACTTGATGTACATATGTTATAAAATGTCATAATTGTTATTTCCAGCTCCACCAACACCTTCATCTCTGAGCACTTCATCACAGACAACTGAGGTAACAACTTAAATAACTGTTTTATCCCTACACAGCTATTCATCATGTTCTACTCAACACCGAGAACCAACTTGGGTTGCAATTTTGAGAGCTAGCTGCCCAGAGCCCATGACAATTTGCGCTGAGCTGCTAGAGTGACTGCTGACCCTAATGCAGAAGCCAGGAGCCTACTGCCACTGGACCTTGGAGACCACCATCACCTGCTTCTGTTCTGAGTCAGAACAGAACTGACTTCTCCAGTGTCAGAACCCTCAGGTGCCACACTGCCAAGACCACTGTCTTGCTGCTGGCCCATCCCCCACCACCTGTAATGACCAATTTGTTGTGCATTTGCTCAGTCTTATCTGGCTCTTTGAGACCCCATGGACAAACTCACGTCAAGTCGGTGATGCCATCCAACCATCTCGTCCTCTGTGGTCCCCTTCTCCTCCTTTCATGGAGCTGTGTTATCTGACCAGAAATCCTATACCCCATCAGCTATCTGATGCTTCTCTTGCTGCCACTAGAAGCAAAAGTAAGAAAACCATAATGGTTTCTCTCTTCGTCCTGCCTTTCAATCTCCTGGCAGTGCTTCCCATTGGCAGGACTAAATCTGTAGCCATCTGGCAAGGGAATCTGGGCTTGCATAGAGTTTCCAGGCTTCCAACCTCCTGTGATTCAGAACAGAGCAAAAAAAAAAAGGGGGGGGGTTGGAACTGTTAGCAATAAGTAGGATGGTTGATGCACATGTTATACATGAGATAAGACACTAGGCACAATATAAAATTTTTTTAAAAAAGAAATCTCTTTGGTAACAATGGCCCCAGTGATTTCCTCCCTACATCCAAGTAATGTAACTTCCCAGCTCTTCTCATTAAGAAGTGGGGCCTATTTTCCCACCTCTAGAATCTAGGCCTGCCTTGTGATTTGCTTTAGCCAGTAAGATATAGCAGAAGTGATAGTATGCCAGTTCTGAGCCCAGGCCTCAAAAGGGCCTGTGTATTTCTGTGTGCTATCTCTGAATCTTGCTTTCTCCATGAGCAAATGCCCAGGTTAACCTCTTGGAGATTAAGAGGTGACATGGAGGAGAGACAAGGTATAACAACTCAGGCCCCTCTAGATCGGTTAATTAACCTGGTGCTAACCATGGATGCATGAGTGAACTCAGCCAAGAACAACGAACTCTAGCTAGCATCCCAAGAAATTCATATATTTGTGATTTTGAGTCACCAAGTTTAGAGTGGTTTACTGTGTAGCTATAGCTAACTGATACAGCTATCTGTTACCAAGAGTACAAAATCTAGCATAGGGAGAAGCATGCATGCAGACACGCAGAATGGAGACACAGATGACAGAGCCTCACTGAACTGTATGGAAGGTCATGTCCAAAATGTCTGCAAGGAGGATGATTCTGTGGACCAAGTTCTCATGGCATCTTCCAATAAGAGGTGCAACTTGAGCTGGGCCTTGAAAAATAAGCAATATTTTGGTTGATCCTGATTCAGCAACATTTAGAAAAATGGTGATGCCAATCAATGATTTAATACAAAGAAGTCTGGTATATTGAATGCAAACTTAAAACAATAGCAACTGGCTTCTCTTCTACCTACATAAATATTGGCTTCTAACGCAGTCCTGTCAGAGTATTTAAACATCATAACATACATGTATATATTTTAAGTGAGGCTCCCCGGGTGGTGCAGTGGTAAAGAATTCACTTGCCAGTGCAGGAGATGCAAGAGGCACAGGTTGAGAAGATCTCCTGGAGAAGGCAATGACAGCCCACTCCAATATTCTTGCCTGGAAAATTCTATGGAGAGAGAAGCCTGGTGAGCTACAGTCCATGGAGTCACAAAGAATCAGACATGTCTGAGTGACAGAGCACATGTATTTTAAAACAAGTTAAATGATTATATTTTGCTAACTGGAACAACAATCTATAATTATTAATAAAAATTTGGAAATTATAGAATAGAAAAAAAAAATTTACCTAATGTACAATCCAACCCACAGACACAGTCACTGCTACTGTTTTAATATGTTTCTTTCCAGTCTTTTAGAAATCCATATTTACACAGTTAATATTAAATGGGACATATAATTTTGTGTTGTTCTTTCTACTTTCTCTTTAACATAAATATTTTCTCACTTATAAACTTCCTTGGACTTCCCTGGTGGAACAATGGATAAGAATCCACTTGCCAATGAGTATCATCATGCTTTTTTGCTATTTCAATAAATACAAGTTAATAACCCATTGCTACTTTAAATCACATTTCTTTGAGTTTGAGATAGAGTGAACATTTTCCATGCACTTATTGGCTCTTTGTTTTCCTTTTGGTGAGCATGGGTTTAGCCCCTGGTCTGGGAAGATTCCATTTGCTGGGGAGAAATGGAGCCCACGTGCCACAACTACTGATGACCTCATGCGCCCTAGANCTTCTCCTCCTTTCATGGAGCTGTGTTATCTGACCAGAAATCCTATACCCCATCAGCTATCTGATGCTTCTCTTGCTGCCACTAGAAGCAAAAGTAAGAAAACCATAATGGTTTCTCTCTTCGTCCTGCCTTTCAATCTCCTGGCAGTGCTTCCCATTGGCAGGACTAAATCTGTAGCCATCTGGCAAGGGAATCTGGGCTTGCATAGAGTTTCCAGGCTTCCAACCTCCTGTGATTCAGAACAGAGCAAAAAAAAAAAGGGAGGGGGGTTGGAACTGTTAGCAATAAGTAGGATGGTTGATGCACATATTATACATGAGATAAGACACTAGGCACAATATAAAATTTTTTTAAAAAAGAAATCTCTATGGTAACAATGGCCCCAGTGATTTCCCCCCTACATCCAAGTAATGTAACTTCCCAGCTCTTCTCATTAAGAAGTGGGGCCTATTTTCCCACCTCTAGAATCTAGGCCTGCCTTGTGATTTGCTTTAGCCAGTAAGATATAGCAGAAGTGATAGTATGCCAGTTCTGAGCCCAGGCCTCAAAAGGGCCTGTGTATTTCTGTGTGCTATCTCTGAATCTTGCTTTCTCCATGAGCAAATGCCCAGGTTAACCTCTTGGAGATTAAGAGGTGACATGGAGGAGAGACAAGGTATAACAACTCAGGCCCCTCTAGATCGGTTAATTAACCTGGTGCTAACCATGGATGCATGAGTGAACTCAGCCAAGAACAACGAACTCTAGCTAGCATCCCAAGAAATTCATATATTTGTGATTTTGAGTCACCAAGTTTAGAGTGGTTTACTGTGTAGCTATAGCTAACTGATACAGCTATCTGTTACCAAGAGTACAAAATCTAGCATAGGGAGAAGCATGCATGCAGACACGCAGAATGGAGACACAGAAGACAGAGCCTCGTTGAACTGTATGGAAGGTCACGTCCAAAATGTCTGCAAGGAGGATGATTCTGTGGACCAAGTTCTCATGGCATCTTCCAATAAGAGGTGCAACTTGAGCTGGGCCTTGAAAAATAAGCAATATTTTGGTTGATCCTGATTCAGCAACATTTAGAAAAATGGTGATGCCAATCAATGATTTAATACAAAGAAGTCTGGTATATTGAATGCAAACTTAAAACAATAGCAACTGGCTTCTCTTCTACCTACATAAATATTGGCTTCTAACGCAGTCCTGTCAGAGTATTTAAACATCATAACATACATGTATATATTTTAAGTGAGGCTCCCCGGGTGGTGCAGTGGTAAAGAATTCACTTGCCAGTGCAGGAGATGCAAGAGGCACAGGTTGAGAAGATCTCCTGGAGAAGGCAATGACAGCCCACTCCAATATGCTTGCCTGGAAAATTCTATGGAGAGAGAAGCCTGGTGAGCTACAGTCCATGGAGTCACAAAGAATCGGACATGTCTGAGTGACAGAGCACATGTATTTTAAAACAAGTTAAATGATTATATTTTGCTAACTGGAACAACAATCTATAATTATTAATAAAAATTTGGAAATTATAGAATAGAAAAAAAAAATTTACCTAATGTACAATCCAACCCACAGACACAGTCACTGCTACTGTTTTAATATGTTTCTTTCCAGTCTTTTAGAAATCCATATTTACACAGTTAATATTAAATGGGACATATAATTTTGTGTTGTTCTTTCTACTTTCTCTTTAACATAAATATTTTCTCACTTATAAACTTCCTTGGACTTCCCTGGTGGAACAATGGATAAGAATCCACTTGCCAATGAGTATCATCATGCTTTTTTGCTATTTCAATAAATACAAGTTAATAACCCATTGCTACTTTAAATCACATTTCTTTGAGTTTGAGATAGAGTGAACATTTTCCATGCACTTATTGGCTCTTTGTTTTCCTTTTGGTGAGCATGGGTTTAGCCCCTGGTCTGGGAAGATTCCATTTGCTGGGGAGAAATGGAGCCCACGTGCCACAACTACTGATGACCTCATGCGCCCTAGAGTCTGTAATGTGAAACAAGAAAAGCCATCACAATGAGACGCCTATGCACCGCAATGAAAAGTAGACCCTGCTCACCAGACGCCACAAAGAGAAAGCCCAGGCACAGCAGTGAAGACCCAGCGCAACAAAAAATAGTAACAAAAATTTAAAAACTACTCTTAAAGACTCTCAAAATATAATTTTTAATGGTTTTATATTTCATTTTCTGAAGGTACTATTATTTATTTATTGCCTCCCATGTTGCTGGATATTTGTGTTGTTCCCTATTTTGTTCTCAAGTTACTCTATGAGTACCACCTTTCCATATTATTTCTTTAAGATAGCTTGTGAGAGGTGAGATGAAGCTTTACATTTTTGAAGAGTTTGGGTATATGTTGTCAAATTTCTTCTTTTACCAAAATGAGTGTTCTAAGTTTTTCTCTCTCATAAATGAATGACACAACTCATTCCATTGCATCATTTTGCACTATCATCATACTTTTTTGCTATTTCAATAAATATAAATTAATAACCCATTGCTACTTTAAACCACATTTCCTTGAATTTGAGATAGATTGAACATTTTCCATGCGCTTATTGGCTCTTTGTTTCCCTTTTGGTGAAATGACTGTTCATGGTCTAGAGGACTGATATTGACATCAAAGTCCTCTTGTGGTTGACCAGCTGCTCCTCGCCTCCCCTGGGATACAGGCTGTGTGGTAGGAAAGCTGTCATCTCCTATAAGAAAACCTATAGGATGGGCTGCTGCACACGACCGTGGCTGCACCTGTCACCTGGGCAGCATTGCCAGGGCTCTGCTATACACGGTCCTTCCCTACACGATGACATGGAATCTCAAAACCGAGGCTCCACTTTATAGAGTCACCTCTAGGGCACTGTCCTCTTGTGCTCTGGGGGTTGTTTGCTCTAAATAATAGAGGCATTTTCAGAGCTTTCAATTTCTTAGTAGTACCAGAACCTGCTGTGACCAAGGGGGAAGAGAGCACCATAAGGTTGTGTTGCTTGGGTGGTTTTCACGGCCACCATAGGCCGCTTGGCTTGAAATCTCCCCTTTCATCTCTGGCTCCATGGTGTGAAATGCTGAAGACTCTGATGGAGAGCTTTCAAGCCTCATTACCCATCCGGAGTACCATACGATTCCTCAGTGAGCCACCTGTTATTGTCAAAAGAAAACCCGGATTTGTATGTATTTACTGGAGGCAAGACATCTATTTTGGGTGGATGGAGAGCTTGGTAAGGTGAGTGATGAAGATAACTTGGAGATCAGCTTGTTGTTGCTTTCTACCCTGTGGCATTTGGGATACCATTTATTACAGCATTTATCACCCAACAGGATAATTGCCCATTGACTCAAATGCTCTACCACCAGAGTTGAAGCTCTGCATGAGGGTAGGAAGTAACTAAATAATTCCTGTACTTCCAGCTCTCGACGAGCCCCCCCCCCCCCCACCTCGGCAAGGGGCTGTCACAGAGTAGTTTCTCAGTAAATATTTATTGAATTGAAAGAATGTCATCATTTGGATTCTGAGGACAAGAAAAATTTTAAAAAACTTTGCATGAGTAAGATATGTGACAACAGAGTTCTTAGAAGCAGCTGATGATGAGATAGCTTTGATCCTGTGGTTACTCTAGACTCTGCCTGCTGTTTCTTCATTCTCTGCATCCCTTAGCTGGAAGGCTGCTGCTACAAACAGGGTACTGTGGCCCCTGGCAGTGCAAAAAGGAGACCTGGGTTAACTGATTCTTGCACAACCCTTAAAATCGACATTCTTCCTCTAGGTGTGGTGTTATGGTTTAAATTATTTTGCTCAGAAAGATACAGTGAAGCCCAAACCTCCACTCCTTTTGAGTAGTGGTTGAATTTGGAAGCAAAGTTCTTGCTGATGTCATTAGCTGAGTCAAGGTCACTCAGGAGTAGGTGGGTGCTAAGATGCTTAGTTGCTCAGACGTGTCTGACTCCTCTGTGACCCCATGGGCTGTAGCCCACCACATTCTTCTGTCCATGGAATTCTCCAGGCAAGAATATTGGAGTGGGTAGCCATTTCCTTCTCCAGGGGATTTTCCTGACCCAGGGACTGAAGCTGGGTCTCCTGCATCGCAGGCAAATTCTTTACCATCTGAGCCACCAGGGAATACGACCCTCATCCATATGTGATTCCCTTATCAGAAGAGGGAGATTTAAACACTGAGACACAAGGAAGATGGCCATGGGAAAAGGAGGGAGAGATTGGAGTTTTGCTGCCATAAACGGAGGAATGTCTTGGGGGCTACCAGAGGCTGGGGCCAGGAAAAGATCTTCCAAAATCTTCAGAGCAAGCAATTTTGAACTTCCTGTCTTCAGAACTGTGAGATGAGAACCTTTTTTGTTTTTCAGGCCCCGAGTTTGTGGTCTTTGGCTAAACAGCCCTAGAAACTAACGCAGAAACTTTGGGTTAGCTGTGCCTCCGGAGGGAGCAGACAGGGGCAGCCCACGTAAGTGCACACCCCACCATTCTTCTCCAGCACTGACCTAGTCTCTGAGAAGTGATCAATGAACCTGGGGCGTGTCTCCACAGCCTGCATTAGCCTGCGTCCACCACGGAGTTGTGTTTAATTTCCCTTGTGTGGGTCAGACGGAGAGCTGGGAAGATCCCCTGGTGAAGGGAATGGCAACTGACTCCAGTAGCTTGGCCTGGAGAATTCTATGGACAGAGGAGCCTCTTGGGCTACAGTTCATGTGGTCCCAGGGAGTCGGACACGACTGAAGCGAGTTAGCACACACGCATGTGCACTGCTAGTGTTTTAACGACTGGGTCCCAAAAGACTGTAGCCCCTCCAGTGGGCCCAGAAAGGGTAAGAGTTCCTGGGCCCAGGTATAGACAGCTGCAAGAAGGTGGAAATGAAGGATCTGGTCTCACCAGGAGCCAACCTGAGGATAATGATAATAGTTGAAAAAGAGGAAACGGGTTCTTAATTTCTTAGTGAAATCCCTCTGCATAAAGGATATATACTCAATGACCAGAAGACCGGGCTTGAATGTAATCATGTAGTGAAGCCTTGTAATGAGTCCCTTACCCTCTCTGAGCCTTGTTTTCCTCACCAGGAAAATGCAGGTCACTATAAACTGTCTGTGGGGGCTGTGGTGAACTCAGACGAGAAGCAGGTTTGATTGCGCCTGGCAACTCCGAACCTTCAGAGGCCAGGGACGGGTGGCTCCTTCGTGTTTTCCTCCCTCCAGTGTCCCCGTCCCCCATCAGTGGGGCCTCTAATGGCTTTGGCATCTCTGCGGTCCATTTCCTGGAGTGTGTAAATTATTTAGTGGATGAACACATCTGCCAGCAGGAGGAGGGCTGGCCTCAGAGTGTGCCCACTGGGGAGGCTGCGAGGTGGCCTGGCCCGGGCAGCTGCCCACTCCCCACTCCCTGGAGGCCACCCTCAGCCTGTGGAGTCCTCGATGATGGAGACTTTGTCTGGGGTTCTGTCCCCAGGCTTCCTCTCCAGGTCTGGCCGTTGTGCTCCCTCCCTTGGAAGGAAGTTAGACCTCTAAATGGCCATGAATAATTGATGAGCTCTTAGAGTAGGGTTCTGGTGAGAAATACTTGGCCCCATTAGTGACCTTGCTCTAACTCCTCAGACACCCCCCTCTCCTCCCGACTCCTGCCCCGCACACAGCCTCTGCCTGAGCCAGGCTTGGCAGGCAGGCTTCACTGAGTCTTGGCGGGAGGGGTAGAAGAACTTGAGAGCAGGGCAGTTAGCAGGTCCCCCTACAAGGGAGAGGCTGGAGTGGTCTGTTTACTTGCCTGGGGACAGTGAGGGATGGTTACCCAGCATGGGATGTTTGCAAATGTCTGAGGGAATTATTCTTGACCTTGGGGGTACAGGCAGGTGTGTAGTGCATACAACGAGTCCTTTCAAATGTCTGGGGGACTTCACACATGCACAGCATGGAGAACTACCAGCCATCTTGGTTGGCCCCCGGGGGTCCCCTGCACTCCCCACTAGTGGCCCCTGGTACTGGGTAAGCCCGGGTTCTGAATCCAGCTGGTTGCCCATCCAGTGGAAGCACCTCCCTACTTTCTAGTCCTCTCCCCACCTCCACCCTCATCCTTCATATTCAGCAAATGCCTTCAAATATCCTGAGATGAGCTCAGGTCAAGGTGCTCCTAGAGGTTGCTTTTCCTGACATTTGTCACGCTGGTTCTTGTGACATCATTTCCAGTCTTCTCCTTAAGGACAGCAATCATTGTGTTCTCCTCTACCTCTCACGTGCTTAGCTGGCGCAGTGTGGATCTCAGCAAATGTTTACTTGGGTGATTCACTCAACTGTTCACACCACTATCCATCCTCATGGAAGGACGAACCAGTTTCTACTTCCTAAAATACAGCTGGGTTATACACGAGCAGAGGATTTCCTTTTATCCATTAATTATTGAGGGTTTTAGATGTCCTGATATTTTTTCTGGCCTCCTAAGCCTGAGGGCTTATGGACCAGTGATGACTTGTGTGGTCTTACCTCCGAGGTGGAGATAGTACAAAGGTCCTTGTCCAGTCCCTTACCAGTTGGATGTTTCTGGCATTTTTAGAGGAGCAGGAAAACAGAGATTCTAGGCGTAGCTTTTACTAGTTGGGGCAGGATTAAATCCTGGCTAAAAAAAAATTGAAGAAGTTGGTCAGATTGACATAGTTTACCAAGGATTTGGGGAAGTAATTTAAAGATTTAAAGAATCTTGAGGGCAGAGTAGGGGATAGGACTGAGATGGGAGAGAGAAAGAAGTCACTGCTTAATAAAATAAAATTCCATGTATCCATTCCAGAGATGGCCTGAGCCCTTGGTTTATTGATTTCTTATGTGGCCCCAAGTATTGACCTGTAATGTCCATTTATGGGAATATGAAATGGAGGCTCAGCATGATCGCACCTCTTGCCTGAGTTCCCATGGTTCGTAAGTAAGGCTGGGGTAGGGGTTATATTGTAGCAAGTGATGTGCACTAAGGACGTGTGATCTGAAAGGTCATGGCCACAACCCCCGTGATGCACAGAGCAGACACCATGGGCCCCTTCACAGAGATGGGAAGAGGGATACTCAAAGAGGTGAAGTGACTTACTCATGATCACTGTCTGGGAAACTGGGAGNTGTGAACTGAAAGGTCATGGCCACAACCCCCGTGATGGACAGAGCAGACACCGTGGGCCCCTTCACAGAGATGGGAAGAGGGATACTCAAAGAGGTGAAGTGACTTACTCATGATCACTGTCTGGGAAACTGGGAGAGACATGGACTGCGACTGTTGGAATCTCTCCTCTTCCTTGATGTGCCAGGCCTGAGGGCAGCTTAGTGGGGGATAGGGGAACCTCTACTAAAAGGCTAATGCTCCAAAGAACCAGTTGTTATCAAGGTAATGTCTTTTATGGGAGCAACATTTTCTAATTTCCAAAGCACTTTTGCATCTACTATTTCCTTTAATTTTCCAAACTGCCCTCGAGTAAGTACTACCATGCCCATTTTGCAGACAAAGAAACTGAGGCTCCACCATTTAGTACAACCTACTCAAGATTATGCTATTAAGAGGCTGAGTAGCTAAGATTCCCTTCCACCCAGGTTCGGGTCATTTACATTCAAGGCCAGCCCTTGGTCTTCCAAGTCAGGGACCACCATTGCCCTTTGATAGCCAGCTGGTATTGTGCATACTTTCCTGGGTAGAGGGGCTGCCCTATTATTTTGTAAGTCTGGTTGACAAAAGAGAGCTCTTTCCTGACAAATGCAGAGACTCACTTGGGGTCCTACAAAGGACATGTCGATTCCCTGGGTGGTCACAAGGAGCTT
>SJYW01040774.1:211326-253372 GCA_006410735.1 Raphicerus campestris | reverse complement strand
CCCCCCCACGCTGAGGCACAGCTGGCACTGGGGATGCCATCGATGTGGCCTTGAGTCAGTGAGCTGAGCCAGGGGGACGTGACTCAGCGGGGCCAAGGGGGTGGCTTGGAGCTTTGAGACTTCTCTCGGCAGTGTGCCTGAGATCATAGAGTCCACCTCCAGTGGACTGCACACTCCCCCAAGGCTGGGACGGTGTCTTATTCACCTCGGTCATCTCCATGGCAGCCAATGTGATGTCAGACACACAATGGGAATACTTTCTCTTTTAATTTTTTTGAGAAACGAGTGGATAAAAGCAGTGATGTCTGGGAGGTAGAAGATGAAACCAGCCTCCACAAGGTGACGGGAGGCCCATCTTACTGGGGACTGAGGCTCCTGTTGCCTCAGGATGGACAGGGAGACAGACAGATGCCCGCTGGTGTTTCCAGCAGGGTGGAGACCCATCCTGCTCTGAGTCCAGGTGTTGGAAGATGACAGGAGAGCATGTGGAGGGGAGTCAGTTCTTTAAGTTCATCAGGAGCAGGCGCATCCTGATGACTGAATCCTGCATCTGAGACATCTGTGCAACGCCCTCGTGAAGACTGATGGCAAACAGGCCAGGGCACCATCTGTGCACCCATGCCTTCATCTTCCAGCGTTATTTTGGGCATCAGGATGTTCTAGGTGCTGAGCTGGACCCCAGTGACCCAGGCTGAGGGGCCACAACTTGCCCTCATAGAGTCACCATCCAGTGTGGAGACAGATCTGCCACAAGCAATTCTAACTCCATTTGGGGGGTGGAGACAGTGGGTGGGGACCACAGGAGCTCTGGAGCCCCTGCAAGAGGCACACCCACATCCTGCTGCATTTTTGATTCAGAGGAGCTGGGGCAAAGATCGAGAGGGCTTTCCGCTCTCTAGCTTTCTGACCACTTTACATTCCGGGGTAATGGTCATGGTTTTATGACAGTGGGAAGCAGGCCTGGGGTGATGTGTGTATGTGTGTGTGTGTGTGTGTGTGTGAAGCTTTAGAGCATCTATGCAGAACCCTGAATCATAGAATTTTCAAACGAGAGTGCTGGACTCTGAGTTTATGATGAAGTAGGATAAATGTGTACCTTTCACAAAACTATTCAGAATGCCCCTAAGTCACTCATCTTCGGTGACAAGAACAAGTGGGCTTTCCTAGTTCCTGACGGTCAAGTGTAGAGAAAACTAGGGATGTTTAGTAGGTCTTTCACAACCAGTTTTGTCATCTCTGCTTCCTAACCTATGTCTTGTTTTCATGAAGCTCCCAATAAATCGCTGGAGAGCAATAAATATGCGAGCTTAATACCCACCACCTGCCCACCCTGCACAGGGACTGAGGCATCTCCTTTTTAAATGTCTTTGTGTCTTCATGGTAGATGTCTTCCTATTTTTAGCTTTTAATTGCGTTCATCGCGATGCTGATACAAAAGAGCTGGTTTACATTTCTGGACGTGCTTTCGCTCCACCATCTGGAAGATGGTGTGCTTCAGGGCAGATGTTTACATTCATGCCTGAGCTCTGCTGTTTCTACCCGCTCTCTGCTGCCAGAACTGGTGCCTCATAATCTTTCTGAAGTAGGGATGGAGATCTGATTTTTCATTAGTGTTACATAGAACATGAAAGCCCTGGAATGAGAAATGAGGGTTTGGCTCACAAGGCCTAGATGTGCGCTAGGGTGCCATTTCCTGGGAGGCTGAAATTAACTCTTGTTAACTCAAGTTGGCAGTTACTCCAGTGAGCATGGGGTAGTCCAACCTCACCTTTAGGCACCTGTGGACAAAGGTGGGGGCTTTCTGGAATACCAGCTTTGCATGAATCCCACTCACATTGTGGCATTTCTACCACAGGCGCCCCAGGACAAGTCGAGTCTCAGCAGGGATGCTAAGAGAGCAGTGGACGGGGTATCCTGCTGGCGTGGGGACCAGGCAGGGTCACACCTCATGTACAAGAGCCGGGACTTTCTAGTTTCAGACTCTGAGAGAGAAAATGGGCCTATTCAAGATTTCTGCTTCTGTGCCCGTCTGAGCTCTCCACAAGGTCCTGTCTGGGTACATGGTCCTGTGGTTTGAAGGCAACCACTTAAAATAACCCGAAGTGTTTCTTTTTATGGACCCACTGTGACAAGGAGGGGATTGAACACACGAGGAGGCTGCTGTCAGATGCGCAGGACACCCGGGTCCCTGAGGGAGGGGTTGGCAGCTCAGGGACCCTGCAGAGACACTCAAGGGGTGAAACCCACCTAAATTAGCCACCAAGTCCTTAAGCCTCCTTCGTGAAAGGTTTTCAAGAGGTAATGCCATGGCGAAGATGCAAGCCCCAGCCCCAGACAGCAGATGGGGAATTGCAGTGGGTCACGAGCAGAGTGATGGTTTCCGGGTAGAAAGCAGTTTGGGAGGTGGTAAACAGACAGTGGCAGCTTCCCTTCTTCTGATGAGAAAAATAATCCCCCACAAGAAGGCACCCGTGTGACAAAAATCTTTTAAATAAATGCACTGCAGGGTCAAAGCCCAAGGTCTTCTGGTTGGGCTGCAGCCTGGAAAGGGAGAGCCAGTCACTTCAGGACGTCAGCAAGAGCACTGTGGTTGTAAAGGGTGTGTGCCAACGGGGAATATACCTGGGGTTGCAATGGTGGCTACCAGCCTGGATTCTTGCTTTAAAACAGTAGAAACCAACGCTCCCTGAATAACCAAGGTGTGCAGAATCTAAGAGAAGCTGGAAAAATGGTGTGGAACAGGGTGGGGACCCTGCACCCTGATGGTGTGCTCCCTGGGGAGAGTCTGTTATGACACCGCTGCCTTCAGACATGGGCCATGATGGCACAGCTGCCTCTGGACACCCCTCTCTCCCCTGCAGTGCCCGGGTATAGGTCACTGGCTCCTGGAGTCAGCCAGAGCCACCCTTGAGGTCACTGTACTCTTGCCAGGCTATCTGCTGTGTGTGTCTGTT
The DNA here is from genome assembly GCA_006410735.1 of Raphicerus campestris. NCBI lineage: Eukaryota > Metazoa > Chordata > Mammalia > Artiodactyla > Bovidae > Raphicerus > Raphicerus campestris. The sequence continues at coordinate 250,418 of SJYW01040774.1, read as the reverse complement.
GACCAAACTGGACACAGGAGGACTCAAGATACCCCCAAGGGATCAATGGGGGCCAGACACAGGCTTGCGTGTCAGCAGCCCTATAGCGCCTGGCGATCAGGATCCATTATCCCTGACCACATGGCGATGCGTTTCTCTGCCCATTGGTCTGTTGCCACCTGGCCTGTTCTTCCAGGACCGTCTTTCCTATGATCACCAGGGCACCTGGGGCTGAAAGCCCAACCCCCATCCGCTCCATCCTATAGAGGCCAGCCACTGCTCACCATGAGTATTCCTCTCTTGGGTACATTTNTTCTGAGTGAAATACAGAATTTCATGTATTTATTGATCATTCCTTTTTTAAAAGCTGAAGTGTAGTTGCTTTACAATATTATGTTAGTTTCTGCTTGTACAGCAAAGTGAATCAGCTATAGGTATCCTCTTTTTTTGGATTTCCTTCCCATTTCGGTCACCATGGAGCACAGAGCAGAGTTCCCTGCACTGTACAAGAGGCTCTCATTGGGTATCTCTTTTATATATAGCAGTGTGTATATGTCAATAAAAAATGCCATTTAACCCGCAAAACAATTGACAACCCCTGGGCTCAGAGCTTTTGCCCAAAGTCCTGTGAGTAGCGATGAAGGCAAGTTGGGGAGGAAGCACTGGGGTCCGTCTCATTTTGCAGTCTTGTTCTCATGGGGGCCTCCACCACATTCTCTCTCTGGTTGATGCTGGGTTTGGGCACCATACATGCCTGTATCTTACCTCTTTGTCAGCTGCCACTTGCAAATTGGTTTCATGTCTCCCCAGCCCACCCACCACCTGGCTTCCAGAAGGTGCTTCTCAAACCACAGTGTGACCCTCCCAGCCTCCTGCAGGAGCCCTGCTCTGCTTCTAATTGACTATGAACATGCTTCTGAGTAGGGGATGCTTGAAGCCTCTCTTGTGGCCCCTGCTAGCCTTTCCATTTTATAACTTATAATCAACAATTATAGGAAAGGGAGAGAGCAGCTGTTATTTTATAACTACCTATGAAATGCTCTGCATACACTTTTGCATCTAATTCTCAAGACAAAGTAGAATATAGGGTACGCTTTCTATAGATAGGCATTTGAGGCTCAGTGAAGTTGAGGGTTGGCTCAGTGGCAAAGAATCCGCCTGCCAAGCAGTAGCCGTGAGTTCAGTCCCTGGGTTGAGAAGATCCCCTGGAGAAGAATACTCCAGTATTCTTGCTTGGGGAATCCCATGGGATTTTCTATAATCCTGTAAGCCTGGTGGGTTACAGTCCCAGGGGGTCGCAAAGAATCGGACACAATTAGTGACTAAACAACGATACAGCTAATACTCAGCTAAATAGACGCAAGAGATTGGATTAAATCTTCACATTCCCTCTAGACGACCCAACGCATGCCTTCTTCTGAGATAGCGGGTCTAGTTTGTAAGGTGAGGGGAGACAGAGGGATGAGAAAGAATCTGGGGAGCCCTGGAGTCTGGGAGGGAGAGAGCACTGTTTGCAGGGACAGCTCAAATCTGGGAGGCAAAGGCTCTGGTGAGAGACTACACCCCGCCCCCCACCCCCATCCCCCACGGGCTCAGCTGGTAAAGAATCCACCTGAAATGCAGGACACCTGGATTTGATCCCTGGGTTGGGAAGATCCCCTGGAGAGGGAAATAGCTACCCACTCCAGTCTTCTGGCCTGGAGAATTCCGTGGACTGTATGGTCCATGGGATCGCAAAGAGTCAGACACAACTGAGTGACTTTCACTTTCACTCCCCCGCTCCCACCCCCCACCTCACACACACACACACACACACACACACACACACACACTTCAGTGTTACCTAGATCTGGTCTTGTCCTTCCAGGGCTACCTAAGCGGAGTCTCATCTCTAAAAGAGGTAGGGGAGTAGGTGGGCTGTTTTCAGAGTGTTTTCTGCATTCTCACAGTTTTTTGAGGCCTTGTGAGGGAGCCAGGGTGGGGGGAGGGCTTTGCATCCCTGCATGTGAGGGCTGCTATCTGACCTGGAAGGAGGTTGTTTGCATGAGGAGAGTGGGCCTCGGAGATAGGGACGGGCTGGAGTGTGTGGCCTGGGGACCTGACCGGCCAGAAGTCCTCAGTTTCTATATCTGCAAAATGGGGCCAGCCACCCCTGGCCCCGTGGCCCTCATGCTTCTGCTGTGAGGCTCTAATAGCATAAGATGGTGAGTGTGCCTGGGAAGAGGGAGGGCCAGGCATTCAGAGGCAGGCACACTGGCAGGAAGGGTGCAGGGTACCTGTGAGGAAGCAGCTGAACAAGCATGCCCTAGCAGAGGGGGCTCAGAGGAGCTGAGGCCCATGGTGCCCCGTGACAGCATCCTGTGGATCAGTTCTCCCATCTGTGAAATGCAATTATGGTGACCACCCTGCCTACCTCATGGGCTTGTACAGGGTTACAGAGAAACCGAGATATGGACACTGGCTACAAACATGCCGGACTGATGGTGGCCACGCAGTATCAGAGGGACTTCGGATCTGTTCTTGGCTCCACCGTTCACCGACGGGGGATTCACCATTCACCAGTCACTGACTCAGGGCCTTACTGACCTCAGATATAAAATGGAGATGATAAAGGTAATAGCCACCACTTACGAGTGTTATGGCCACTCATTCTATCTATACGCAGCAACTGCATGTATGTATGAGTATATCTTCATTTAATCCTCCCAACAACTCAATGAATTCAGAGCTATCACTTTTCCATCTTAGAAATAAGGGAACGAAGGCATGAAAAGTTTGCTTACTTCACACACACTAGCCAGGGCTGGATCTAGGATTCAGACTGGCAGTCTGGCTCCCCATAGCACTGTGTTGCCAAGCTCTTAAGGTGTGGGGGTTGAAAGGTGATAAAGGGTGCAAGACCCTAAGCACAGTTGCAGATCATAGATTTGATTGCTTTTATGCCACTGCTGCTGAATTTTTCTGTGAAGATAGAGTGCATTTTAAAAAAGTGTGGACTACCCCCTGCAAGGCACGGGTAGTGGCCTGAGTTTCAAAATCATGTTCTGTCTTCTCTTAGAGTATCTTTCATGCTGAAATCTTTCTTTACCACTTTAGGGAAATTGTACTGCTTTCGGAATGGAGAGATCACCAAGTTTAGTGTCTATGGCAACCTGGCCTGTCTCAAGTGGCTTTTAAAGACCCAGAGAAAAGGAGAGAATCAACAGGACACAGTAGTGACCACATTGCTCCAGGATGCTGCATGCATGGGTGATCTGTCATCAACTCACGTATATATGGGTGTGCCTTTCTTACTCAAAGTGTAACAGGATTCGGTGTCCTATTCCTCCTTTGATGGCTTACTCTACTCACCGTGATGGGGAAAGGTTGTTTAGATGGTAACTTATCACAGTGATTCAATGAGACAGGGTCCATATTGGCAAGAGAATTAATTCTGGATGCTTCACTTGCAAAGATTTGGAAGATGGGAGTCAGTTTTCAGGGCAGATGAAAGCCAGGTGAAAACAGGGGGGAGACCAGTGAGCTGCCTAGAGGACTCCTAGGAACCGGCTCCACCTAAGTGTGATGTCTTCTTGAATTTTGCATTACATGCTTTCTGATCTCCCTCTAGTCCCTGGGTTTCAGCACCACTGGTTATCAGAGATACGGTTTCCTCCCAACACTGAAGATTTCAAAGAATTCTGGGAGGGTGTACTCTGCCAGGGAAGACAGAGGGGATTAGAAACAAGGGTTGTCTCTTGTGGACTATGAGGTGACTCAGTGGACAGGACATTGTCTATAAGACTCTGGTCTCAGTGTGTCTAGATTGGCCAATAATTCTTCCTGGTGATGTTTTACTTGCATTCACTCTCATGATCTAGTTGCTAAGTTGTATCTGACTCTTGAGACCCCATGGACTGTAGCCTGCCAGGCTCCTCTGTTCATGGGATTCTCCAGGCAAGAATACTGAAGTGGGTTGCCATTTCCTTCTCCAGGGGATCTTCCTGACCAAGGAATCCAACCCAGGTCAGGATATCATGGAAGGGTCTTCAACTAAAGAGAAATAAAATAAAATGAAATGAAATACCTAAGCCACACTTGGCCCTGGCAGTCTCTGGCAAAGGCAGCCTGGGCTGTGTGCTGACCAGTCACCTCTACAGGGTTGGGATCTTTAAGCCTTGCTCAGGGGAGCGTCACTCAGTGATTCCATGAGATGCTTAGTGGGGAGGAGATGAAAGAGGAAAAGAAGGTAAAACTTTGAGGTCCTGATGGAAACCTATTCCTTCCATTTTATCAAGTTTTTTTTTTAATTTTTTTTTTTTTTACTTTATTCTACGCTACAATACTGTATTGGTTTTGCCATACATTGACATGAATCATCCACAGGTGTACACGAGCTCCCAATCCTGAAATGCCCTCCCACCTCCCACCCCATGTCATCTCTCTGGATCATCCCCGTGCTCCAGCCCCAAGCATCCTGTGTCCTGTCATTTTATCAAGTTTTATCCATTTGAATTCAGAACAGTTAATTTAATTTTTCCTGTGCTAAGAAAATTGCTGTCTTAAGAGATGTGTGTTAGTTAGTTGCTTAATTGTGTCCGACTTTTTGCAACCCCATAGACTGTAGCCCACCAGACCCCTCTGTCCATGGGATTCTCCAGGCCACAACACTGGAGTGGGTTGCCATTTCCTTCTCCAAAAGGAAATACAGAAAGAAAGAAAATGAAGTCACTCAGTCATGTCCAACTCTTCGCAACCCCGTAGACTGTAGCCTACCAAGCTCCTCCATCCATGGAATTTTCCAGGCAAGAGTACTGGAGTGGGTTGCCATTTCCTTCTCCAGTCTTAAGAGATACCTTCCTGATATCGTCTGAGGATGCCTCTTGGCCTACAGGTAGCCCATTTGCTCTTCATTCCTCTGACCTATTGAGGACAAATGACATTTTCCCCAAGCCATAAGGGGAGCAGGTTGTCACAATCGGACACTTTCTTAAATGTCTCTGGAATAAACATTAAAAACTTGTATTGAGGTAGCTTGGTACAGGGGACAAAGCTCCTTCCCCAGTATTAGAAGGTTCCTTCCTTCCTCCTGGACACTATCTCAGTGCCTGCCCAGGGGCTCTTTCCACTCCAAATATGGCCTGAGAAAGCATGCCCTGGAGGATTTTGAGCTTCATGGAAAGCAATTTCCTCTGCTTTGCATTCAAGATTCATTCTGTGTTGGAGTGTCCTGTGTGAGGCTCACCTCTTCTTAGGATGACATGCGGGAATCCACCTCTTTCAGCAGAGACCCTTTCTATCCATGAGGAAATGACCTTAGAGACCCCTGCAGGGTAATCCTCAGAATACAACCCAGCCAAGTCCACTTTCAAATAGGAGGTTCTCCCTTTTACTAGTTAACCATCACCAGGGTGACCATAAATCTGGCTTGCCTGGGACAGTCCTATTTTATGCCTGTTGCCCCGGTGTAATTATTAATAGCTCTCCTTTCATTCCCAGACTGTCCAATTTGGGGCAATCAATTACATGGTCACCCTAATTACCATGATCACGATCAGAGACTTCTGGATCCTCAGTGCTCAGCTGATAGGAGGCCCTCCCGCCATGCTCACTGCAGCTGATCTCCTCTTCCAGGCAACTAACTATTAGAATGCTTAGACATCTGACCCAGCCATGTGCATTGCCAGTCTTTCCCTGCATGTCGTGCACTTGTTAAGTATTTCCTGCCTACCTACAATGAAACAGAGAGTATGAAAGACAGGGGAAAGAGGAGGAGCCAAAGCAGGTAGACAAATCATATACAGAGATTTATGATGTTTCCTAACGATGAAGGGGATTCTCTGGTGGCTCAGCTGGTAAAGAATCTGCCTGCCAATGCAGGAGACGTGGGTTTGATTCCTGGGTTGGGAAGATCCCCCAGAGAAGGGAATGGCTACCCACTCCAGTATTCTTGCCTGGAGAATTACCTGGACAGAAGACTGTGAACCTAGTAGAGCTGGGCTTGGGGGGAGGGGGAAAATGATGGGAAAATGTGTGTCTAGTGTTACACAGGGTGGGCAGACCATCTTGTAATAAGATGATGCTTGAACAGAGATCTCTGTGAAAGGGCTTCCTAGGTAGCTTAGTGGTGAAAAATCCACCTGCCAATGCAGCAGATGTGAATTCCATCCCTGGACCAGGAAGATCCTCAAGAGTAGGAAATAGCAATCCATTCCAGTTTTCTTGCCTGAAAAGTTCAAGGCAGGAGGACGCTGGCAGGCTACAATCCATGGTGTTGCAGAGTCAGATACGACTGCAAAACTGAGCATGCATGCACATTGTGAAATATAGAGAGCAACCCCAGTGGGGAGAAAGCCTTCCAGCCAAAGGAATCACGTGTAAAAGCCCTAAGAAGGAAGGAACAGCAAGGACGCCTACGTCGTTGATGTCAGTGCCAGCCAGTGTGCCCACGGATTGGGAGTACCGAGGGCCATCTTTCTCTCTTTCCCAAGCCTGCTCTGCACAGGTGCTCACATCTTGATGGCCTGGGTGGATGTTGATTGGCTGAGTTACACATTAATCTGGCTTTCTTGATCATAGTAGCTCTGGGTCAAAACTTCCTAGGACAGCCTGGCTCTACCCTTGCCAGTGGGACCAGGGTGCCAAACTTTTGCTGTGAGCTTACTGGGGTTTCTAAATGATCTGAAGAGCTACCTTTACAGACAGCCATTAATGTGCCAACCTTCCACAGGGCTGCATGGCATCTTTCAGAAGCTCAGCTCACTCCACAGAGCTTAGCCAGGTTAGATCTCGGGATGATGACCTTTCACCTTGATACCATTCGATATAATTTCATAAAGCCATTTCAGAATGTTTATTCAGAAGTTGAGGAAAGAAGCCCCATATTACCTGCTTGCTCCAGGCTATCCAAATTATATTACATTCTTCAGTTTATTTAAGTAGATATTCCCTGGACAGTATAGATTTTGCCAGTGACTGTGTTTCCTTTTTTGTACTGGCAGCCAGGAAGCTCATTGCCAGCCCCAGGGGGCATCAACAGTAACTGGGCAGGAATGATCAGCACACACTCCTATGAATGAACTCACTCCAGGCATCAGTTTATCATTCTACTCTTCCTTTCTCCTGTATTCATTTTTCATCTTAGTAAACCAATAAGAATCTTTTCGAAGTGACCTGGGTCTTAAATTGGGCTTCCCTGGGGGCTCAGAGACATTACTTTGCCAACAAAGGTCCGTCTAGTCAAGGCTATGGTTTTTCCAGTAGTCATGTATATCCATGTTGGACTGTGAAGAAAGCTGAGCACNCTTGAACAGAGATCTCTGTGAAAGGGCTTCCTAGGTAGCTTAGTGGTGAAAAATCCACCTGCCAATGCAGCAGATGTGAATTCCATCCCTGGACCAGGAAGATCCTCAAGAGTAGGAAATAGCAATCCATTCCAGTTTTCTTGCCTGAAAAGTTCAAGGCAGGAGGACGCTGGCAGGCTACAATCCATGGTGTTGCAGAGTCAGATACGACTGCAAAACTGAGCATGCATGCACATTGTGAAATATAGAGAGCAACCCCAGTGGGGAGAAAGCCTTCCAGCCAAAGGAATCACGTGTAAAAGCCCTAAGAAGGAAGGAACAGCAAGGACGCCTACGTCGTTGATGTCAGTGCCAGCCAGTGTGCCCACGGATTGGGAGTACCGAGGGCCATCTTTCTCTCTTTTCCAAGCCTGCTCTGCACAGGTGCTCACATCTTGATGGCCTGGGTGGATGTTGATTGGCTGAGTTACACATTAATCTGGCTTTCTTGATCATAGTAGCTCTGGGTCAAAACTTCCTAGGACAGCCTGGCTCTACCCTTGCCAGTGGGACCAGGGTGCCAAACTTTTGCTGTGAGCTTACTGGGGTTTCTAAATGATCTGAAGAGCTACCTTTACAGACAGCCATTAATGTGCCAACCTTCCACAGGGCTGCATGGCATCTTTCAGAAGCTCAGCTCACTCCACAGAGCTTAGCCAGGTTAGATCTCGGGATGATGACCTTTCACCTTGATACCATTCGGTATAATTTCATAAAGCCATTTCAGAATGTTTATTCAGAAGTTGAGGAAAGAAGCCCCATATTACCTGCTTGCTCCAGGCTATCCAAATTATATTACATTCTTCAGTTTATTTAAGTAGATATTCCCTGGACAGTATAGATTTTGCCAGTGACTGTGTTTCCTTTTTTGTACTGGCAGCCAGGAAGCTCATTGCCAGCCCCAGGGGGCATCAACAGTAACTGGGCAGGAATGATCAGCACACACTCCTATGAATGAACTCACTCCAGGCATCAGTTTATCATTCTACTCTTCCTTTCTCCTGTATTCATTTTTCATCTTAGTAAACCAATAAGAATCTTTTCGAAGTGACCTGGGTCTTAAATTGGGCTTCCCTGGGGGCTCAGAGACATTACTTTGCCAACAAAGGTCCGTCTAGTCAAGGCTATGGTTTTTCCAGTAATCATGTATATCCATGTTGGACTGTGAAGAAAGCTGAGCACCAAAGAATTGATGCTTTCGAACTGTGGTGTTGGAGAAGACTCTTGAGAGTCCCTTGGGCTGCAAGGAGATCAAACCAGTCCATTCTAAAGGAGATCAGTCCTGGGTGTTTTTTGGAAGGAATAATGCTGAAGCTGAAACTCCAGTACTTTGGCCACTTCATGAGAAGAATTGACTCATTGGAAAAGACTCTGATGCTTGGAGGGATTGGCTGCAGGAAGAAAAGGGGACAACAGAGGATGAGATGGCTGGATGGCATCATCAAATTGATGGAGTTGGTGATGGACAGGGAGGCTTGGTGTGCTGCAGTTCATGGGGTCGCAAAGAGTCAGACATGACTGAGTGCCTGAACTGAACTGAAGTGGGGCCTCAGATGGTAAATAATCTGCCTGCAGTGCAGCAGACCTGGGTTTGATTCCTGGGTTGGGAAGATCACCNCCTGGGTGGATGTTGATTGGCTGAGTTACACATTAATCTGGCTTTCTTGATCATAGTAGCTCTGGGTCAAAACTTCCTAGGACAGCCTGGCTCTACCCTTGCCAGTGGGACCAGGGTGCCAAACTTTTGCTGTGAGCTTACTGGGGTTTCTAAATGATCTGAAGAGCTACCTTTACAGACAGCCATTAATGTGCCAACCTTCCACAGGGCTGCATGGCATCTTTCAGAAGCTCAGCTCACTCCACAGAGCTTAGCCAGGTTAGATCTCGGGATGATGACCTTTCACCTTGATACCATTCGATATAATTTCATAAAGCCATTTCAGAATGTTTATTCAGAAGTTGAGGAAAGAAGCCCCATATTACCTGCTTGCTCCAGGCTATCCAAATTATATTACATTCTTCAGTTTATTTAAGTAGATATTCCCTGGACAGTATAGATTTTGCCAGTGACTGTGTTTCCTTTTTTGTACTGGCAGCCAGGAAGCTCATTGCCAGCCCCAGGGGGCATCAACAGTAACTGGGCAGGAATGATCAGCACACACTCCTATGAATGAACTCACTCCAGGCATCAGTTTATCATTCTACTCTTCCTTTCTCCTGTATTCATTTTTCATCTTAGTAAACCAATAAGAATCTTTTCGAAGTGACCTGGGTCTTAAATTGGGCTTCCCTGGGGGCTCAGAGACATTACTTTGCCAACAAAGGTCCGTCTAGTCAAGGCTATGGTTTTTCCAGTAGTCATGTATATCCATGTTGGACTGTGAAGAAAGCTGAGCACTGAAGAATTGATGCTTTTGAACTGTGGTGTTGGAGAAGACTCTTGAGAGTTCCTTGGGCTGCAAGGAGATCAAACCAGTCCATTCTAAAGGAGATCAGTCCTGGGTGTTTTTTGGAAGGAATAATGCTGAAGCTGAAACTCCAGTACTTTGGCCACTTCATGAGAAGAATTGACTCATTGGAAAAGACTCTGATGCTTGGAGGGATTGGCTGCAGGAAGAAAAGGGGACAACAGAGGATGAGATGGCTGGATGGCATCATCAAATTGATGGAGTTGGTGATGGACAGGGAGGCTTGGTGTGCTGCAGTTCATGGGGTCGCAAAGAGTCAGACATGACTGAGTGCCTGAACTGAACTGAAGTGGGGCCTCAGATGGTAAATAATCTGCCTGCAGTGCAGCAGACCTGGGTTTGATTCCTGGGTTGGGAAGATCACCTGGAGAAGGGAATGGCTTAATCTCTAAGCAAATCTGTTTTTAAGACACCATCATGTATAAATACATTTTAAGCACCTACCATGTGAAAAGAAGCATGGAAGCAACCTAAATATCCATCGACAGGAATAGATAAAGATACGGTACATATATATATATGGTATATGGTATATATGTATGGTATATGTATACCATGGAATATTACTCAGTCATAAAATGGAACAAAATAATGCCATTTGCAGCAACGTGGATGGACCTAGAGATTATCATACTGACTGAAGTAAGTCAGAGAAAAACAAATATCGTATGATATTTCTTGTATGTGGAATCTAAAGAAAAAGGCTACAGATGAATTTGTCTACAAAAATGAAATATAGTTACAGATGTAGAATATAAGTTATGGTTAGCAAGGAGAAAGCAGAGAGAGGGATAAATGGAAAGATTGGGATAACACATACACACTACTCTATACAGAAAATAAATAACTGATAAAGATCTACTATATAGCACAAGAAACTCTACTCAATACTTTATAAATGGCCTATATGGGGAAAGAGTCTAAAAAAGTGAATATATGTGTTTTTGTAACGGATTCTGTTATACACTTGAAACTAATAAATATTGTAAATCAATTGCACCCCAATAAAAGCTTTTTTAAAAAAGAAAGTAGCATGTTAGGATCATAGCGGGTGGAGGGAACTGGAAAACAAGTGTTTCAGAGCACTTGCTCTCCAGCTCAAGTCCGGATTCTGTTTGCCCATCAGTTTCTCATGGGTCAGATCTCAGTGAATGCCGGCATTCTATAGATCCAAGAAACTGACCCCCAAATTCCATCAGTCTAAAGGATTAATTATTTGCATAATTTACTTTGTTCATAATGGTGTTGGACCTAGTACCTACAGAGAGGAAATCGATTTTTAAAAAAGAAGATGGTTGGGTCGTCATTACTTCACCATGTCTGCGTTGGTGTCTTTGTCTTGAGCGTAATTAAGAGCCTTGCTGTGAGTTTTTAAATGTCTGATCCACCATCCCCCACACTTTCACCCAACATGGCCACAAAGGGAGGTTGAGACTCATTCAAACCAGAACTTAGCAGCCTCATACAGTCCTATGCATGAGGGGGGAGGGACCGGGCTTGGAGGGAGAATATATTGAGATCTGCCCTTTGATCGTGTTCAATGCGACTTTGCATTTACCTGAGGGATTAAAAGTTCTCATTGACCAAGGCTCCCGGCTTCCTACTCAGCCTTTGACGGGACAAGTGTTAATTGGACAATATAATGGGGACAATGTTAATTCCCCTCTTAGAGTTCCTTTTCTTGTTCAGTCAAATAGAAAGGCCCTTTTAAACGGCAGAGAGAGGAAGAAAGGAGCTGGTTTATAAGGGTAATAGACTGCACATCTTCCTCATTTGTCTCAGAACAAGTGCAATGGAGTCCGCATAAAGCGGGCCCTAAACAGCGACAGAAAGGGACCGACGCGGTGGTTTGCATGGAATGTCACCCTGGATTTAGGGATGGGGGACGTATGGCTGGGAGGCTCCCTCTGCTTTTGTAACTGTGGGGGGTGGGGAGCCTGGAGAGGGTAGAAGCCAGGAGACTCAGGGGTGAGGAAGGGCAGGTTGGTGAGGATAGGAAATGGGGGTGACAAGGGCAGAAGACCCTGGACAGTCAGGAAACCTGGAGGTATCCTGAGCCTTTGGACTGAGCCTGATATTCTCAGACCTAGAAGAGTTCCTGACTGTATAGGGCAATGGCAGGAGGTGGGGATTCTAGATGCAACAGCTGGCTTTTAGGGGGCTTGTGTAATTACAAGTTCTTCCCTGTAGCTCAAATAGTAAAGAATTTGCCCGCAATGAAGGAGGTCAGGGTTCAGTCCCTGGGTTGGAAAGATCCTCTGGAGAAGGGAACGGCAATCCACTCCAGTATTCTCGCCTGGAGAATCCCATGGACAGAGAAGCCTGGCGGGCTACAATCCATGGGGTTGCAAAAGAAGCTGACACATCTGAGCGACTAACACACACACACATGTAATCAGAATCTTCCTCCTGCTATATCTTAGAATAGACTGATTTCAGGGGTCTGTGGGTTCTAGGAACCCCCCTTCTTCCACCTTCCCACCCATAGGAACTAACATTTTCCTCCCAAGTTCCATCTCCTCACACCCCCCCTTTTTTTTTCTTTCTCCTAACAAACTCTTCCTCTTGTTGAACTAGTACTTCTTCTAGCCCCAGTTTTTATGAATGATGGCCAGAGTACATTCAGATTTTCATTTGCTAACTTATTCAACATTTGTATAGCCTGTTATAGCAGGCTGTTTGTTACAACAGGCTATGAATAGAAAGTCCGCTGTGTCCTCTTGATCTAGTCACCTCACCTTGCTGCGCATCACACATGCAGAGATGAGAATAAGGGTTCTGGATTTTAGTCTACAGGGTTCTCTTTGAGATACATGGAGGGAATGGATATTAAAATGCCTTATAAAACTATATCATACAGAAAATGAAGTATTCTTCTTGTATTTATTCACTGGGGAGATGGGTAGGACGTGTAAGAAATGATAAGCAACAAAGCTAAGACCATCGTTACTGAGGGACAAGCTTGCCAGCCACAGCCAGTGTGCCATGCAGAGAAATACTGGCCTGAATTTCCAAAGCAGGCTGTGGTTGTTAGAGACCATCACCAGGCCCTTTCCGGCATCCAGTCTTCCTGTCAGCAAACCAACAGGCGGAAGTATCTTATTGATGGCTCAGCACCTTTACAGCTCAAGCTTCTAATATCCTGCTTGGATGGGCCTCTTTCCACGTTGTTTTGCACATTTTATAATCATACCAGTTTGGCATAATTTGAGAACTCTCAACAAGAAAGGAATCTGCAACTTTTAACTCACTTAACATTTTTGTGCTTTTAGAATTGATTAAGAAAACAAGTAGTTGATTATCCATGTTTAAGACCAACCCTGGAGAAACTCATGAGGTGTCTCATTTCATAGTGGGACAGCAGAAAAAGATGGGGAAGCCAACCTTGACTCGTATTACTCTGGAGTTCTTTCTCTCAAGTAGCAACGGGCCTGTGCCTGCTATTTACATGCTATTTGCTATTTCAGTACCCTCTGGTTAGAAGCCTGCAAACTACATGTGTTAGTTTCCCTCGTACATGGAAGTTCTGTCCGCTTCTGCCAGTAGGAAGCACTGCTGGGAGCCTGACCAGAGGGTGCAGGGAGGATTCATCGGTGGCTCCAACAAGGTGGCAGCTGCTGCTGGCTCTTGCAGTGACAATGGGAGTGGAGTTGATTTTGAGTTCCAGCTGGCTGGCAGGAATAAATATCCTTTCTCCAGAAGCTGCAGCTCTGGTTGAGAAGACAATTCTCTGGTGGACTCAGAACCAGCTGAGATAGGACCTGTAAGAACACAGGTGTAGGCATAGACTTCCAAGCCTTAGTCTGGGGATGGTTGAGCAGCACTGCCCATCTAAATATTCCTCCCTATTCTTTTCAGTTCCACTATGAAAGTGAAAGAGGAGAGTGAAATGGTTGCTTAAAGCTCAACATTCAGAAAACTAAGATCATGGCATCTAGTCCCATCACTTCATGGCAAATAGATGGGGAAACAGTGAAAACAGTGATAGACTTTATATTTTTGGGCTCCAAAATCACTGCAGATGGTGATTGCAGTCATGAAATTAAAAGATGCTTACCCCTTGGAAGGAAAGTTATGACCAACCTAAATAGCACATTAAAAAGCAGAGACATTACTTTGTCAACAAAAGTTCGTCTAATCAAGGCTATGGTTTTTCCAGTAGTCATGTGTGGATGGGAGAGTTGAACTATAAAGAAAGCTGAGCACTGAAGAACTGATACTTTTGAACTGTGGTGTTGGAGAAGACTCTTGAGAGTCCCTTGGACAGCAAGGAGATCCAACCAGTCCATCCTAAAGGAAATCAGCCCTGAATATTCATTGGAAGGACTGATGCTGATGCTGAAACTCCAATACTTTGGCTACATAATGTGAAGAGTTGTCTCACTGAAAAGAACTCGGATGCTGAGAAAAACTGAAGGTGGGAGGAGAAGGGGACAACAGAGGATGAGATGGTTAGATGGTATCACTGACTCAATAAACATGAGTTTGCGTAAACTCTGGGAGTTGGTGATGGACACGGAGGCCTGACATGCTGCAGTCCATGGGGTGACAAAGAGTAGGACACAACTGAGCGACTGAACTGAACCAAACTTCCTCTTTTTAGTTTCCCTTCTTTCTCTTATTTGGTCTTCCAGTCCTTCTAGCTCCTTCATCATCAATTTCCCATATTAAATTCCCTCTGCTTGAAACACCAGAGACAATGATTTTTTTTTAACCAATACAAAGACTCTGCAAGAATCTTTGTTCATGGTTCTACTGGGGCTGTAAAGGAGATAATTCCTGTTTAAAGGTGAAAAGGGCTTCCCAGTTGGTGCTAGTGGTAAAGAATCTGCCTGCCGATGCAGAAGATGCAAGAGATACTGGTTTGGTCCTTGGGTTGGGAAGATCCCCTGGAGGAGGAAATGACAACCCACTCCAGTATTCTTGCCTGAAAAATTCTGATGGGCAGAAGATCCTGGAGGGCTACAGTCCATGAGGCAGCAAAGAGTTGTATGCGTCTGAGCATAAACATGAAAAGCTTAGTTAATGTTGCTCCTTGCTGAAACCAGAAGCAATTCCCTCTACCTCTCTGAGTCTCAGTTTTTATGATTCTGAAAAGCACATAAAAAGTTCAGGTTGGCCTTCCTCATGGGAGTGAATTGTTGCTTATAAATAGACCAGCCTGATGTGACCAGCTGTGGTCTCAGTGCTGTGTAGCCAGGGCCTCTGGGTGCACTTGGATGAGACATTTTTTCCCATCATCTGATCTTTGTCCATCTGCTCCATCATCCAGCATCCGGCCTTGGATGGGGCTCTTCTCACTCTGAGCTGAAANCT
This sequence comes from Raphicerus campestris, assembly GCA_006410735.1. NCBI lineage: Eukaryota > Metazoa > Chordata > Mammalia > Artiodactyla > Bovidae > Raphicerus > Raphicerus campestris. Next base: position 235,333 of record SJYW01040774.1, on the reverse strand, counting down.
TCTTTATCCATTCACCTGTTGAAGTCCAGCTCTATACACTGGCCAGACCTTGCCTAGAGGATGGGTCTGAGAATTGACTTGCAAGCTCACTTTCATGGCTGTTGGCAAGAGAATCCAGTCCTTATCATATGAGTCTCTGCTTGCGGCTACTCATCAGCTGGCTTTCTTAAGAGCAAGAAATACAGAAGCAAGAGAACAACAGAGCCATAGAGCAAGAGGAATGGAACCGTAGCATCTTACAATCTAATCTTGGAAGTGAGATACCATCACTTTTGCCGTAGTCTACTGGCCACGCAGATCAACCTTGATTCAAAGCATAAGATGTGAATTACCGGAGGCAGCACTGGGGTTTAGAACTTTAATTGCAAGGATAAAATGTAAATTCACTCCAGAAAGATTTGTATCTGGGCATAAGGGACATTAATATTTCTCCCTTCATTCAAGATGCTCTTATTAAGCATGTCATTTGTGCCAGTCACTGTTCTAGGTGCTGAAAATACCATGATGGGCAACACATTCAAGTTCCTGATTTCAGAGATTTTTTACATTTCGGTGAGAAAGATAGAAAATGAACAAAGTTTTAAAAAATGGCTTGTTTGCTTCCAATACAATTTTATTCACAATAACTTCTGCTGCTGCTGCTAAGTTGCTTCAGTCATGTCCGACTCTGTGTCACCCCATAGAAGGCAGCCCAACAGGCTCCCCCATCTCTGGGATTCTCCAGGCAAGAACACTGGAGTGTGTTGTCATTTCCTTCTCCAATGCATGAAAGTGAAAAGTGACAGTGAAGTCGCTCAGTTGTGTCCGACCTTCAGCAACCCCATGGACTGCAGCCCACCAGGCTCCTCCGTCCATGGGATTTTCCAGGCAAGAGTACTGGAGTGGGGTGGGAGAGTGTTATTACCAGTGTCCCATTTTCAATATGAGGAAGTCAAGTCTCAGGGAGGTGATGGGGTTTTCCTAGAATCCCACTTAATAAGACCTGGGGCTGGAGTTTGAACCCAGGTCTTTTTCCTCTTTCCCAAGCCAAAGCAGATCACTTTGGGGTGGTCCAGTCTACCATAAGAAGAGGCCCTGCAAACTGGGTCTGTACTTTAGAACATCTCTTGAAGGCCTACTACAGAACAAGTCCTAATTCCTGCTAGACTGTGAGCTCCTTGAGGACAGGCCTGATGCTTTCTTAGTCCCTGTACCCCCTTGACATCCAGATATTATAAGAGGAACTGGCCCCCAGCCCTTAGCAGACTCCTTCCTTGGTTCCCTCCTGCCTATGTCCCCCTCCCCCCACATTGGAGACAGTTCCCTTGAGGGAGCGTATTCTCTGGAAGCTTTGCTGAGGCTTCCCATGTGGCACTAGTGGTAAAGAACCTGCCAGCCAATCCAGGAGACATAAAAGACACAGGTTCGATTCCTGAGTTGGGAAGATCCCCTGGGGGAAGGGCATGGCAACCCACTCCAGTATTCTTGCCTGGAGAATCCCCATGGACAGAGGAGCCTGGTAGGCTATAGTCCAGAGGGTCACACAGAGTTGGACACGACTAAAGCGACTTACCATGCATGTACCATGCATGCAAGCAACTCTGGACAGAGTCTGGCAGACCCAAGGTTGGGCAGCCATGGATGCACAAAGCAGTTTCATTTTCAACAAAGGCACTTCGAGAGAGAAACGTGCTGGTTGTTGGTCAGCAAAACTGGGTACTCAGGACAGATGTGCTTTCACATGTGTTATGTCACCTTTCTCTTTGTGGTCTGAAAGAGAAAAACCAATATTAATGCATAAAAGTGGAGTCTGACAAAACTGCTATAGACAATCTAGTTTAGTAGATTGTAGAGACACAAACATGGAGAGACACAAACATGGAGAACAAATGTAAAGATACTGAAGGGAAAAGAGGGAAGATGGGATGAATCAGAAGACTGGGACTGACATATATACACTATTGATACTGTGTGTAAAACCTAGCTAATGAGAGCCGACTGCATAGCACAGGGAACTCTACTCAGTGCTCTGTGGTGACATTGATTGGGAAGGAAATCCAAAAAAAGGGGGATATATGCATCCATATAGCTGATGCACTGCTGTACAGCAGAAATGAGCGCAACATTGTAAAGCAACTGTACTCCAATAAAAAATTTTAAAAAATAAATTAAAATCATTCTATCACTTTGAAAACACACAAGCAAAAAACAGACTTGTGAAGTAGGCAGGATGGAGCTTACGGACCAGTTTTACAGATGAAGACAGTAAGATTCAGAGACAGAAACCACTTTTCCTACCGTCTCACAGTTGTAGCTAGAGGAGTGAGGGTTTTCTTACTTTTCCTCTCTGCCCCTCTTCTGTGGCTGTCCCTAGATTACGTTCTGCCCGATAAAACTCCACATGGTCTAGAGTAATGCTTTCACATACAAACCACCTAAGGATCTTACTCACTTGCCAATTCTGATTCTATAGGTCTGGGGTAGTTCCTAAGAGTCTGCCATTTCTTTTCTAGAAATAATTTTTTTAAATTGAAGTGTAAGTTGATTTGTAATGTTTCAGGTACATAATAAAGTGTCTCAGTTCTGTATGTATATATTATGTATATATATAAGTGAAGTCTCTCAGTCGTGTCTGACTTTTTGCGACCCTGTGGACTGTAGCCCACCATGCTCCTCTGTCCATAGGATTTTCCAGGCAAGAGTACTGGAGTGGGTTGCCATTTCCTTCTCCAGAGGATCTTCCTTACCCAGGGATNCATCTAGTCAAGGATATGGTTTTTCCAGTAGTCATGTATGGATGTGAGAGTTGGACTATAAAGAAAGCTGAGCGCCAAAGAATTGATGCTTTAGAACTGTGGTGTTGGAGACAACTCTTGAGAGTCCCTTGGACTGCAAAGAGATTCAACCAGGCCATCCTAAAGGAGATCAGTCCTGTGTGTTCATTGGAAGGACTGATATTGAAGCTGAAACTCCAATACTTTGGCCACCTGATGTGAAGAGCTGACTTATTTGAAAAGACCCTGATGCTGGGAAGGATTGAGGGCAGAAGGAGAAGGGGATGACAGAGGATGAGATGGTTGGATGGCATCATTGACTCAATGGACATGAGTTTGGTTAGACTCCAGGAATTGGTGATGGACAGGGAGGCCTGGCGTGCTGTGGTTTATGGGATCACAGAGTTGGACATGACTGAGCGACTAAACTGAACTGAACTAATATTCTGGTACCATGTCTTCTTTATCCATTCACCTGTTGAAGTCCAGCTCTATACACTGGCCAGACCTTGCCTAGAGGATGGGTCTGAGAATTGACTTGCAAGCTCACTTTCATGGCTGTTGGCAAGAGAATCCAGTCCTTATCATATGAGTCTCTGCTTGCGGCTACTCATCAGCTGGCTTTCTTAAGAGCAAGAAATACAGAAGCAAGAGAACAACAGAGCCATAGAGCAAGAGGAATGGAACCGTAGCATCTTACAATCTAATCTTGGAAGTGAGATACCATCACTTTTGCCGTAGTCTACTGGCCACGCAGATCAACCTTGATTCAAAGCATAAGATGTGAATTACCGGAGGCAGCACTGGGGTTTAGAACTTTAATTGCAAGGATAAAATGTAAATTCACTCCAGAAAGATTTGTATCTGGGCATAAGGGACATTAATATTTCTCCCTTCATTCAAGATGCTCTTATTAAGCATGTCATTTGTGCCAGTCACTGTTCTAGGTGCTGAAAATACCATGATGGGCAACACATTCAAGTTCCTGATTTCAGAGATTTTTTACATTTCGGTGAGAAAGATAGAAAATGAACAAAGTTTTAAAAAATGGCTTGTTTGCTTCCAATACAATTTTATTCACAATAACTTCTGCTGCTGCTGCTAAGTTGCTTCAGTCATGTCCGACTCTGTGTCACCCCATAGAAGGCAGCCCAACAGGCTCCCCCATCTCTGGGATTCTCCAGGCAAGAACACTGGAGTGTGTTGTCATTTCCTTCTCCAATGCATGAAAGTGAAAAGTGACAGTGAAGTCGCTCAGTTGTGTCCGACCTTCAGCAACCCCATGGACTGCAGCCCACCAGGCTCCTCCGTCCATGGGATTTTCCAGGCAAGAGTACTGGAGTGGGGTGGGAGAGTGTTATTACCAGTGTCCCATTTTCAATATGAGGAAGTTAAGTCTCAGGGAGGTGATGGGGTTTTCCTAGAATCCCACTTAATAAGACCTGGGGCTGGAGTTTGAACCCAGGTCTTTTTCCTCTTTCCCAAGCCAAAGCAGATCACTTTGGGGTGGTCCAGTCTACCATAATAAGAGGCCCTGCAAACTGGGTCTGTACTTTAGAACATCTCTTGAAGGCCTACTACAGAACAAGTCCTAATTCCTGCTAGACTGTGAGCTCCTTGAGGACAGGCCTGATGCTTTCTTAGTCCCTGTACCCCCTTGACATCCAGATATTATAAGAGGAACTGGCCCCCAGCCCTTAGCAGACTCCTTCCTTGGTTCCCTCCTGCCTATGTCCCCCTCCCCCCACATTGGAGACAGTTCCCTTGAGGGAGCGTATTCTCTGGAAGCTTTGCTGAGGCTTCCCATGTGGCACTAGTGGTAAAGAACCTGCCAGCCAATCCAGGAGACATAAAAGACACAGGTTCGATTCCTGAGTTGGGAAGATCCCCTGGGGGAAGGGCATGGCAACCCACTCCAGTATTCTTGCCTGGAGAATCCCCATGGACAGAGGAGCCTGGTAGGCTATAGTCCAGAGGGTCACACAGAGTTGGACACGACTAAAGCGACTTACCATGCATGTACCATGCATGCAAGCAACTCTGGACAGAGTCTGGCAGACCCAAGGTTGGGCAGCCATGGATGCACAAAGCAGTTTCATTTTCAACAAAGGCACTTCGAGAGAGAAACGTGCTGGTTGTTGGTCAGCAAAACTGGGTACTCAGGACAGATGTGCTTTCACATGTGTTATGTCACCTTTCTCTTTGTGGTCTGAAAGAGAAAAACCAATATTAATGCATAAAAGTGGAGTCTGACAAAACTGCTATAGACAATCTAGTTTAGTAGATTGTAGAGACACAAACATGGAGAGACACAAACATGGAGAACAAATGTAAAGATACTGAAGGGAAAAGAGGGAAGATGGGATGAATCAGGAGACTGGGACTGACATATATACACTATTGATACTGTGTGTAAAACCTAGCTAATGAGAGCCGACTGCATAGCACAGGGAACTCTACTCAGTGCTCTGTGGTGACATTGATTGGGAAGGAAATCCAAAAAAAGGGGGATATATGCATCCATATAGCTGATGCACTGCTGTACAGCAGAAATGAGCGCAACATTGTAAAGCAACTGTACTCCAATAAAAAATTTTAAAAAATAAATTAAAATCATTCTATCACTTTGAAAACACACAAGCAAAAAACAGACTTGTGAAGTAGGCAGGATGGAGCTTATGGACCAGTTTTACAGATGAAGACAGTAAGATTCAGAGACAGAAACCACTTTTCCTACCGTCTCACAGTTGCAGCTAGAGGAGTGAGGGTTTTCTTACTTTTCCTCTCTGCCCCTCTTCTGTGGCTGTCCCTAGATTACGTTCTGCCCGATAAAACTCCACATGGTCTAGAGTAATGCTTTCACATACAAACCACCTAAGGATCTTACTCACTTGCCAATTCTGATTCTATAGGTCTGGGGTAGTTCCTAAGAGTCTGCCATTTCTTTTCTAGAAATAATTTTTTTAAATTGAAGTGTAAGTTGATTTGTAATGTTTCAGGTACATAATAAAGTGTCTCAGTTCTGTATGTATATATTATGTATATATATAAGTGAAGTCTCTCAGTCGTGTCTGACTTTTTGCGACCCTGTGGACTGTAGCCCACCATGCTCCTCTGTCCATAGGATTTTCCAGGCAAGAGTACTGGAGTGGGTTGCCATTTCCTTCTCCAGAGGATCTTCCTTACCCAGGGATTGAACCCAGGTCTCCCATATTGTAAGCAAGACGCTTTACGTCTGAGCCACCAGGGAAGTCCTAAAAGAAACATGATATATGTAAATCAATTTTACATATGTTTATTTTCATATTCTTTTCCATTATAGGCTATTACAAGCTATTGAATATAGTTTCCTGTACTATACAATAGGACCTTGTTGTTTATCTATTTAATATATAGTAGTGTGTATCTGTTAATCCCAAACTCCTGATTTATCCCGCCCCTTCCTTTCCCCTTTGGGAAACAACCATAAGCTTGTTTTCTATTTCTATGAGTGTATTTCTCTTTTGTTAATAAGTTCATTTGCATTATTGTTTTAAATTCCACATATAAACAATTATTATATATTTGTTTTTCTCCATCTGCCTTAGTTCATTTAGTATGATAATCTCTACATCCATCCATGTTGCTGCAAATGATATTATTTCATTATTTTTTAAAGTTGAGTAGTATTCCAGTATGTGTGTGTATGCACCATGAGATTCTGCATTTCCAACAGGCTTCTAGGGGATGCTCAGCTGTTCCAGAAAACACACTTTGAGTCATAAGAGCCATTCTGTTCTGTTTCCACACTTCAGAACCCCCAAAGTGAAAGTGAGTGAAAGTGGCTCAGTCATGTCCAGCTCTTTACGACCCCATGGATTATACAGTCCATGCAATTCTCCAGGCCAGAATACTGGAGTGGGTAGCTGTTCCGTTCTCCAGGGAATCTTCTCAACCCAGGAATCGAACTGGGGTTTCCTACATTGCAGGCAGATTCTTTACCAACTGACGTATCGGGGAAGCCCTCAGAACCCCAAACACCCTTTAAAACACAGCCTGATGACCCAGGAAGACTCCCTGATGTCTCCTGCTGGAAGTGCCTCTTCTCACTTAACGACTTCTCCGGGGACCTGCTCCCTGGGATGCACCCGTTACAGCTCCTTGCACTAACGTGACCTGTGATCTCAAAGGCTCCTCTTTGAGCTTGGCTCACATGGGGTTGGACTCACAGTGCCTCTGAATTTATTTATTGTTTTTTTTTCATGGATCTTTTGTCAAGTGTAGGCAGTTATCTGTGGTGAGAAAGTGGGCATTGGGGTGCACTGTTGCCCTGAATATCTTAATTCTCCATTTCTTTTCTGTGGGGACAGTTCATTGGCTGACATAATCTTATACTAATACTGTTAAGGTAGTGCTTTTGGGTTTTTTGGCTACTCTTAAGTTTCAGTTGGTCAGACAGCTGACAAACAGGTAGTGGCCTGTAAGCGGTCATATAATCTTCATCACTGGCAAATTTTGAGGCAGTTGCAGCTGACCTCTACTTAGGGAAAAATCTCCAAAAATGTAACACTTAGATATATGTGGAATGACTTCCCTGGCCCAGGCTCTGGTCTGCAGCAGACACATGCTTCCTGAGGGCAAACACCAGCTGATATTTACATCTAACTCTCCACAATCTAGAACATGTAGACAGATTCAATACACTCTCAAGTACCAATTGTGCTGGGCCATGTACCCACGTTATAACTTTGAAAAAAAAAACACAAAAAACAACCCAGGAAAGCATTCTAACACAGACTCAGAGAATCTCAATTTTTTTGAGTCTCGCTCTTTTCAAAGTTTAGGATCAGTCAGTCTTCTAGGTAAGGAAGTTGATTTTCCCTTTTTACTGGACAGATGGGCACACAGATGCTCCTGGGAGTTCATTAACCCTGCCCTGACATTTTTGTAGTACTGGCTTTGTCATACAGTGGATCTTGGAACACGTCCAAAATATACTTAGACATACTTCTCCAGGAGAAAGGCTTTTACACTTCAGAAACGCGCACGCACACACACACACACACACACACACACACAAGCACACACTCTTAATTTGAGGTTGAATTTTTCTGCCCTAATTAGCTACGTCTTTGAGCTTCAAGAGCTGGTTTTACTGTGGTTATTAACGAGGCCAATCTCTGATCGCTGGCCTTTTTCAAAAGCATTCCAGTCTGCTAAACAGTGGCCTTTCATGATTTACAAGTTTGGACTGTTTGGGGTTTTTCGACAATTAAGGTGCTAACTTTTCGCACTCACATGGTCTCCAAACTTCTTAATCACAAAACCTTGGACGTGGGTTGCGGCTTGGTGCTCCTGTTGGTTGCTCTTACATATGGCAGAGTTCCTCATCCAGTCCAACGGGCATTGTTTCCAGAGAGGATGCTGGCAGGAAGACATGGGCGCTGCTCATCAGCGTGAAGTCATGGCTCAGAGTGAGTGTTGTCAGACAGTGGCTCCAAAAGACGTAAGAGTAAACAACCCCTGCCTTGAACTTGGCATGTCACTGTTTTCAAAGTACTTACAAACTTGAAAGCTCACTTGATCGTTGCAACAAGGCTGTCTAATGTGCGGACAAATGCCATTATTACTGAACAGGCAGAGGGAAGATGAGAGAAGTGAAGTGACATTCCTGAAAACACACAGTCAGGGGCAGAACTGGGACTCAAGAGTGCCCTGGTTCCTAGTCTGTAGCTCATTCCAAAAGGTGAGGTCAATTCCTTCGGTCTAAAACTGCATCCCTTTCTTGGTGAAAATATAAAACACTGGCTTAGAACTTTTTTCTTTTTTAATATAATCAGTGGACTGCATTCTACTTCCACAGGATATTTATAGATGCTTTGGAGAGCCTCTGGTCCCGTTTCATCTACTGATGTCCTGATGCTCAACACCAGCTAAAAAACTTAAAGACATCGTTTTCTTCACAGAAGAAACTTATTGCTCATTAGTATTAAACAGCAAATGTGTAAACAACATGTTATAGAAATATGGAAAATAAAAAGGGGTGACTACATTTCAACAATAGGAATCCCAGACTGTGTAAGGAATGTAGGACAGCTGGAAATCCACTGTTATGTGACTTTTGTTTATCTGTAATGAAGCAGATGAAGATGACTCCAATGCTATAAAGTATTGGATTCATTTTAGCTGTATTTATTTATCTATGCTGTTTTTCTACCATGATCATAGTTATCAGTGGCTTTTGAGTTCTCAATACACTTGGAAAAGTGTTATTATCTTGCAAAAGAGTGTCACTCCTGGACATGTGAAAGAGGATGTCTGGGCATTTAACGTGAATTCTTCATATCTTCTCAAATTTACCTCCAAAGCATCCTCATATCTACATGCTTCTCATTGCACTCAGCTGGTCCTAGTCTCCATCATTTTTTGCCCAGGGAATTGAAAACAGCCTCCCCAGGAGCACACCTGTTCCCATTGTGCTCAGTCCAGCCATTCTCCACATATCAGCCAAAGCCCTCTTTCAAGTCACCCTCTTGTTTAACATCTAGCAGTGGTCTCCTGTTACATTCACAAGAAAACCCAGCCCCTTGCTGGAGCCTGGGAAGTTCCCCGTGATCTACCTCTGTCCATCTGACATCCTCACCTCCCTCCTCTTGAACACCCAGCACTGCTCACAGCTCCTGGAGTGTGTCCATCTCATTCCCACTCCAGGCTTGCCCTGGCCTTTCATGAACTGTCCCTAGCTCACTGCTGGGCTGGGTCCTCCTGACCATGCAGACTTCTGTGACCTTCTTAGAGTGGTCTTCTCTGATCACACTGTTGGGAGTGACCCTACATCACACCTTGTTCCAGGCACACTTCTCAGATTACTCTGTCCTTTCTTTCTACAGAGCACTTACCTTCTCTTGAAAATACCTTCTTCATTGTTTTGTCTTCCCACTGGAATGTAGGCACCAAGAAAGCAAAAAAATGGCTTTTTAAATTCACTTTGGGATCACCAGTGCCTAAAAGAGGCTAGCGTAGGGCAGGTGTTCAATCAATGTCTGTGATCCAGTGAAACTCAGACAAAGGTAAGAGCAAAGATGGAGCATGTTGTCAAGCCTCTCCTGTTTGTGAGATCTCTATCCGTGACTTAATCTGTGGGGGTCTCTTACACCTTTTTAATCTTTCATCCTCCAATAATACTAGGTAATATAGCTTGCTGGGCACAGAGGAATAAATTGAGTCTCAGAGAAACTTACTAACATGTTTAAGGATGTGCAGTTATTAACTAACCAATAGGAAGACATATTGAGGCAGGTGACACTACAAAGCTCATGGCTCTTCTATTGCACCATACAGCAGCATTTGTTTTGTTCTGGTTTTATTTTTCTTTGTTTTTGGCATGCAGATCTTCTTAGTTGCCCTGGCCAGGTATTGAATCCTTGCCTCCTGTAGAGGAAGCTCAGAGTTTTAACCACTGGACCACTAGGGAAGTCCTCAGCATCATTTCTAATGTATAAGGTAGCCAGGCATCTGGTGCCTCCACCCCTCAGTAGCATGTAGTGGTTAGAACTCATTAATAGCGTATGTGTAAAGGGGAAATGTTACTTGTAATTTGTAGGAGGATGGCCAAGGATGCATAATTCATGCAAATAAACCATAAGAATAAGATTTCATAAGAATTCATACCCAGTGTTATAGATTAAACTTTGCTCCTTTCACTGGCTCAGATGTGTTGATGGCCTAGTCCCAGTATACAACCTTATTTGTAAATAAGGTCATAGCAGATATGATTAGTTAGGATAACACAAGGTCACCCTGGAGTAGGCTAGCTCTATAATCCCATATGACTGGTATCCTTCTAAGAAGAGAGACATTTGGACCTGGAGACACACAGGGAAGACCACTGTGGGAAGACACAGGCAGAGACGTGAGCGATGCTGCCACAGACCAAGGAACACCTGGCTCTTGAGACCGGCCCCTGCAACTACTGAAGCCCACATGCCTGGCTCCACCTGGGGCTGGAAGTGGAAACAGCGGATCTTCTCCTGGAGGCTTTGGAGGAAGTATGGCCCCACCGGGTTGTACTTCTAGCCTCCGGAACTCTGAAGCAGTGAGTTTCTGTTGTTTTAAACCATGCAGTTTGCAATAATGTGTTATGGCAGCCCTCGGAAATGAATACACCTCAAAATCAAAGTCCTGGGAGAAATGTCACCACTGGCTGCTTGATTCTCCTAAGCAGCCCAGGTAATTCACACGAAATAAATGAACAAGAGAAAAGGGAGACAAGAAAGGAACAGTCCATTGAGTTCCAGTCTCATATCCAGTGTGCTCAAAATGAGTCATTCCTGTGCAATACTGCTAGATTTGGAAAACTGTGAAGAATGTAACACAGCTGTCTGTCGGAGCCATGTTCACTGGGGCCGGCTCACTGGACTTCGTGCCGAGGATGATTTTACCATCTTCCCCTTACTTCCCTGGTGGCTCAGACAATAAAGTGTCTGCCTACAGTGCGGGAGACCTGGGTTTGATCCCTGGGTCAGGGAGATCCTCTGGAGAAGGAAATGGCAACCCACTCCAGTACTCTTGCCTGGAAAATCCCATGGATGGAGGAATGTAGTAGGCTACAGTCCATGGGGTCGCAAAGAGCCAGATATGACTGAGCTACGTCACTTTTCACTTTTTAGTCTGGCCAAATTGCAGACCTCTATGTGTACTTTTTCTCTCTTTCTTTCTTTCTTTCTTTCTTTTTTTTTTTTTTAAATGATTTTATTTATTTATTTTTGGCTGTGCCGTGTCTTCACTGTTGCTTGGACTTTTCTCTAGCGGTAAGTGGAGGCTACTCTCTAGCTGTGGTGGCTTTTCTTGTCGGAGAACACGAGCTCTCGGGCATGTGGGCTTCAGTAGCAGTGACCGGTCTCAAGAGCAGAGGCTCGGGGGTTGAGGAGGGAGGGCTTAGTTGCGGCATGTGGAATCTTCCGGGATCAGGGATCAAATGCATTGGCAGACGCATTCTTTACCCCTGAGCCACCAGGGAAGCCCCTGGAGTGTGTCATGTTTGATGTGGTCCACCTTTATACCTGCTTGTCTAGTCACTCCAATGTGGCCTTTGCCTCGGTCACGCCTCCAAGTTTTCGAAATCACTAAGCCAAAGCCAACACTTTTTCTAATTTTCTTTCAGTCTTTTTTCTATGAATATATATGACCATGTTTATACAGCATATATACTTTTATATTTATGGAACCATTTCCATATTAATGGACCTATGCAATTTCTATTTTCAATTAATGTATCATTTATCTACTTTTTACTTAGAAGCAGCACTCTGATAAACATCCTTATGCATGTAAACATGTCTCTCTTTCAGACTGGGCATATTCTTGGAAAAGGATTTCAAGGAACAAAGGACATGATGAATTCTAAACTTTTTCTGCAAATGTTAGCCATGCTACTGGTGCTTGAATCTAGGCAGCAAAACTGTGGTTTTGGTCAAAATATGGCCGTAACATCTATTTGTTAAATGAAGTAAAACAGACCTTCAGGAAAAGACATATATCTTATACTATATAGTGTATAATATATATAAGACATAATATATAATGTGTATATTTAACCTTTGTCCAGCAGTAACAATAGGGCTTCCCAGGTGGCTCAGTGATGGAGACTCTATCTGCCAAGCAAGAAATCCAGGTTGGATCCCTGGGTTAGGAAGATCCCCTGGAGAAGGAAATGGCAACCTACTCCAATATTCTTGCCTGGGAAATCCCATGGACAGAGGAACCTGGCGGGCTACAGTCCATGGAGTCTCAAAAAGTCAGACACGACTTGGTGACTAAAACCAGCAGTGATAGTGATATTTTGAACACATTCCCTATAGTTGGAAAGGATCGTGTTCATTACCAGATTACATAAACCTGGAATTATTCATTTTGAGATGCATTGGGGTCTTTGGATAATGTAGCTATCCTTTATAATAATGCTAAAACGTTGTTCCTATATCCTTGTTTTTCTTTTCTAATCTTTCTCATCATACTCATCATTTCCAAATCTCCAAATTCTTTCACTCCACCTCTTTAACTTTTCCTTTTACTCCTATCCTTTTCTTCTGTCTATTGTGATAACAACATGGACTTCTGAGGGCACAGGCTGTATTCTGACACAATGTTTGGGCTATTTTCTCAAAAAAAAAAAAAAAAAAAACAAAATCAGATCTTTCCTGTAGAACAGATTGGCACTCTGTAGGGCTCTGAATCTGAGACTGAATGAGAACTTTCACTTTTTCGTAATTTTCCCTTGTTCTCCCCAGCAAGTGGGCCTTGTCGTCTTTGTCCCTAGTTCACTCTGATATCATCCAAGTGGAGCTGAGGGACTGCACGGGTGTGTGCAGAGGAATTATTTTTCTCAGAAAGACTTCTGAAAGCTGAGTCCTTCATATTGTACAAAAGTCATCCATCCATCCATCCGTTCTTTCAAGAACATTTCGTATATGTAAGTAATTTGCCAGGATCCAATCTGGGTGCTGAGACGTGAATAAGAAAGACCAGTCATGCCCTCAGGGAGCCTGTAATCTAGTGAGAAGCAGAGTCTTGTCATGGAGACAAATGGAATAGAAAGCTGCCCAGGGCAGAGGGAATCAGGGTGAGATCTTGGAGGAGGTGGTGTGTGTGGGGGATCCCAAATGTTGGGGGGATGTCCAGACAAAGAAGAGCAGTGGGGTTCTCTGACATCTATCATGTGCGCCTCTGGGCTGCATCAGTTCAAACACAAATTCTCAGCTCCTCATTCAGAAGTCCNTAATGGAGACAAATGGGATAGAAAGCTGCCCAGGGCAGAGGGAATCAGGGTGAGATCTTGGAGGATCCCAGATCTCCCAGATTTGGGGGATCCCAAATGTTGGGGGGATGTCCAGACAAAGAAGAGCAGTTGGGTTCTCTGACATCTATCATGTGCGCCTCTGGGCTGCATCAGTTCAAACACAAATTCTCAGCTCCTCATTCGGAGCAAAACTTCAGAGAGTTGCAGAGAAGATTCAAAGGAGCCCCGGAGAAGGAGTCCGAGAGCCCTGGGTGGCAGTTTTGCTAGCAGCAAACATTTGCTGGAATCTCATAGAGCCTCATTTCATAAAATGGTACCCATAACCGTTACCTGGGGGCCTTCCCCGGTGGCTCAGTGGTAAATAATTCACCTGCCAATGCAGGAGATGCAGATTCCATCTCGGGGACTGGAAGATCCCCTGGAGAAGGAAATGGCAACCCACTCCAGTACTCTTGCCTACAGAATCCCATAGACAGAGGAGCCTGGTGAGTTACAGTCCGTAGGATTGAGAAAGAGTCAGACACGACTTGACGGCTACACAACAATGCTTACCTGGAAGCGTGAGGCCTGAGTGGGAGGGCACATACATGAGGAGCTCAATGCCTCTTTCGTATTGTGCTCACCCGGGGCTGATTTTCAAAGCTGCACTTCTGAACACCGCCCAAGGGGTGGGTGGCAACACGTAATCCCGCCCACTGTGAACTGGTGACCTCCCTGGCCACGGAAGCAGACAGGTCATTTAAAAAATGTAATTTTCGCATTGACATTCTTCATGCTAAGCCTGGGGGCAGGCATGTCCATTCTGCTCGGGGAGAGCTGGGGGCAGTAACCCAGAAAGAGGCGGCAGCCCGCACTTTGCCATTCTGCGCCTGGGCTGCTGACAAAAGAATTGTGCAAATGAACCTTTAAATCCGTAAATAGTGCCCCCACAATGCCGGGAAGAATGCAGCGGCGACAAAGGGCAATATTCACAGTTTATCTCAGGGTGATGGATCTGAATGGACGCATGAACACGGGTTTGTTAGAGAAAGCGCGGGCCACAGCCCCCCGCCGGGAACCCAGTGGCCGCAGTCTGCAGTGCAAACAGTCAGTCTAAATCCCGAACAATTAGGGGAAACCAAGCTGCCATTATCTGAACTTCAACTTGTTCTCATGATTGATATGGGAAATGAAAAGTTGTACACGGCTCGGGGAAGGCGCTGTGGGCCCTCACCGCACGCAGGGCCTCGGAGAAGGTGCAGAATGTATATTTCATACCCGCGACAGGAGTGGCCTGCATGCCGCCCGGGTCAGGGCAGCGACGGGGGCAGCTGAGTGCGGCTGATCGACCTTGTGTGGGATCCAGTCTCTGACTAAATATCCCTGCTTCATCTGATGTCTCCGAAAATCCCCACTCGGTGACCTCAGAGAGGTCGGTTTGGTACCTGACGGCTGTTTGAAACTTCAAGAGCAGGGCTGCCATTTAGTTTCCAGTTCCTCAGCCCAGAGCGGGAGTTCCACTGTGCCTGTTAAGCCCGAAGTGAGCCCAGTACTCAAGAGAGGGACGTGGCCCAAAGAGGATGAAGCATTTGAACTGTGCCTTCAGGGGTGATGGGATTTGAGAGGCTAATTAGAAGGAGAAAGACTTCATTTCAAGGTGCTGACATAGCTCTGGCAGAGGTTGGGGAGAGGGGCTGAGTATGGCTGGTAGCTGGAGTGAGGGATTCTGGGAAAGGAAAGGCCGAGGTAAAGCCTGGAAAAGCAGGCCGATAACAACAGTCTTGAAAGCAAAGGGGGAGTTTGCCTTTTACCTCATAGGCAATGGGAGTGATGGAATGTTCTGGAGCCAGGGAATGCCACCTGACTGGGAAGAGTCAATGGGGATGCAGTCTTGCCTGGGGTGCTGCAATGAGGCAGGAGTGGCCTGCAGAAAGCAGATCATCAGGACCTGCATGCGGGGCCAGAGGTCAAAGGTGACAAAGTTTGTAAGCCTTTGGCTCTTTCTGCTCCAGTTCGTTCATTAATGACACCCTTCTTATTGCTTTCCATCCAAGAGGAGTGTCAAAATTCCACACACTAGCTCAGTGGCCAGGAACTTGTAAAGTCAATCGATCAATTAATTGCACATATGTATATTTTCAGACAGGACACAGAAGTGTCCTTTATTTCATTTTTTAAAGTAAAAAGTCAGTTCTTTCCACCTACCCCAAGCTCACTTGGGAACTCTCATCACTTGAATTTCACAGGTAGGAAAACTGAGGCCCAGAGGATTAAATGAGGTACTCTGGTCTGAGCTGGGATTTGAACCAGGGTCTTTCTGATGAGAAAGCCTTTCCACTCTCCTTTTTGTTAAGCCACCTCTGCTGAGATTGGCCTAGAGGCAGGCATGCAATCACACAGAAAGACCTGCACTCGGGCCACCGGCACAGCGGCTGAAACAGAGACTTCCAAGAACCGTCTTCAAAGCGGCTAGAGGCATTCAGCAAGGCCTGGCATTCAGGCTGCAAAGATTTCTCCATTGTCTCCACCATCAGAGGTAAGTGACATCTTGAACGCCTCAAGAAGATTAAATAGCTCAGCTCGGTCGGAAAGCTTAAAAAAAAAAAAAAAAAAAAGTGAGAGAGAGGGAGAAGAAAGGGCCCAAGTTGCCTATTATAGAGCTGGTCCTTTTTTGTCGGAGAAAGAGCTTTCAAGGAGCACTATTGGAAGAAGCGGGCCCAGATAGGAAGACAATGACAGGGAACGGGAGAGAACTCCGAGAGGAACCCGGGGCTGGGCGCCTTGAATGCGGATTACTGCGGCTCCGAGCCGGCAAAGAAAAGGGTTCCCCTGGTCAGGATGAAAATGAGGAATTACTTTTTTTTCCCTTCCCCTCTGAGACTCCAGTTCACTGCGCAGTGACAATGCATGATGGGGGACACTTGACATGCCCCTCTTCCAGGCCATGTTGGCGCCCCATGTGGGGCCCCCGGGGAACAAGGGCAGTGCAGACCCAAACAAAGCCGATTTTAACCCAATAAACTCACCCCGCATTCTCAGATTGGAACGACAAGCGCGGACTGCTGAGTGTCCCTCGCTGGCACAAACACATGGGATAAATCAGGAGTTTGAGTTTGGGAATGTTTGAACATAGGTAACCTTCATCTTTTTACAAGCTTTTTTTTTTTTTTTTTTTAAGCTATCCATGGGGAGGAAGACGAGGGATGCTAGTGGCACTGTTCATCACCTGAGAAGAGCCTGTTTCTAAGTAGGTGTTGAAAGTATGGTCTGTGAAGGAGAAAGAGATCTAATTTGCTCAGTTCCCGGGCACATGATTTGCTTTTGAAATAGACACTGTCCTAACCCACCTCCCCATAGCTGCCCTGTATGTTCATTTAGAAAGTGCCATGAGAAAGGTATAGGGGTGAAAAACACACACACACACACACAAACTCGACCGCAAGTCAGGAGATCTGGATTTGAGTCTGTCACCAGCTTGCCGACAGTGTTGTGAGAGTCCCTTGGCTTCTCAGAGTTTCAGTTCTCACCTGCAATGGTCTGAGAAGTCTGCTGTTTGGATGAGGCAGGTAGTAGTTTTCACAGGGTATCATTCCAGGGCAGATGGTACCCAGTGGATGCTTTGTAAACACCTGTGTGGGTGACTAGGTCTGTATCCTGCTTCCTTCTCTGAGAAGAACCAAGTAAGATGGTCATTGCAAACTTGGTTTTGACTCTGCAAGTACATTTTACAAATGTGAAGCGTGATCATTATTTTTCTGTTCTTTCCTTGTGAAAATCAATCATCCAAAAAAACATTTAGTAGGAATAAGCAGTTATAGAGCCCAAGTCCTTGTATGATATTCAGCTTAATTAACTTCAAAATTATTTTCATGTACATAGAGTCACTGATGGCTTTCAAACCTCAAACTGTGTTAAAAAGAAGTATGTGATAGGTAATGAAGTTAGAAATGTAACAGAAACCTAAATAATGAACTTGGTGAATCTTCATTCCTTCTAGATCCTACATCAGTGTCTGGTCATTTGGTAGCTCATGTGAACTGGAGTCATATTAGCCTTTGAAATTTTATTTATTTATTTATTTATTGGCCACGATATGCAAGATCTTAGTTCCCTGACTAAGGATTGAACCCAGGACCCCTGCATTGTAAGGTAGCGTCTTAACCAATGGACCACCAGGGAAGTCCCTAGCCTTTTATGTCTGGTTGTAAGCTATCTTTTCATACTTGATTTTTGCTTTCTGTGTATGCATGTGAATTACAAAACTTGGCCTGCCTATAGGAATTTAAGGTCACAATGGAAAGGGAATTTGGTGTCTACAGTGGGGAAAGGATGCTTATGTCACCTCGGAATCCTTCCTTCTTGGAATGTGAACACACGAGCATCACACCAACAGTCTCCTTACTAAGAATGTCTTTCCTTCCCAAATGGAGGAGAGGAGCTTTCTTGCTCACTGATGCTTCATTTGGTCCAGAATGTACCTTGGATGAACTCAGGGACAGATATCAACCTTAAACAGGAAGCCACGACTAGTGGAAAGGGTGGGCTTTGGCATAAGGCACACCTTCCCCTGACACCCTGCTACACCCTCTTCAGGCTATGGACCCTTAAATGAGCCATTGAACTGGGGCTGGGGTTTGGTTTCCTAAGAGAATAACACCAATGTACCAGAGTTCCTGTGAGGTAAGACAGGTGGATGTTGCTGAAACTCCATGTGGTACTCAATGTAAGTGAGGGGAGTGTGTGGACCGGGAGGGGCCGGAGGAGGCTGAATCACCTGTTAGGTACAGGGTCTCCTGTGCCATGATGATGCATCTGTAAAGTGGAAGCTTCCTCACAAATTGCTGTAAGGATTTAGAGGTAATGTGGAAGGATCTCAGCTCATTGAGGGAAGTGGGGAAAAGTGCAATATCCAAGAGAGATTAGCTGGAAGAGTTAGAGTGCTTTCACTTCTGCTCATTTCTCCCAAAGACTTACTCCAGGAAACCATTGTCTGAGGAGTTCTCCAGTAATGAGGGTGAGGGGAAGCTGAGTATCTGAATTTCTGCCCCGGCTTGCCCTCCCCTGACCTGAACCCTTGCCATCTGGGATTACAGGAAGAATCACTCACTGGAGAAAGATTATGTGTCATTCCTGGTAAATACGTGGTGTGACTGGGCTATAGGAGTGTTGGGATGTGAACAAGAAGGTCATTACCCTTAACATTTAGAACTGATTCATAAAACAGTATGGAAAGTGAAAGTGAAGTCGCTCAGTCGTGTCCGAGTCTTTGTGACCCCGTGGACTGTAGCGCACCGCCCATGGGATTCTCCAGGCAAGAATAGTGGAGTGGGTTGCCATTTCCTTCTCCAATTTAAAACTGATTCACAAAACAGTATGGAGGATTCTTTAAAAACAGAAAGCAGAGCTTCCATATGATCCAGCAATCCCACTCCTGGATATCTATCCAGAGAAAACTCTAATTCAAAAAGATACATGCATTCCAATGTTCATTGCAGCACTGTTCACAATAGCCAAGACATGGAAGCAACCTAAATGTTCATCAACAGATGAATGCATAAGGAAGATGTGGTAGGCATATACAATGGAATATTACTCAGCTGTAAAAAAGAATGAATCAATGCCCTTTGCAGCAATGAGCATGGTCCAAGAGATTATCATATAAGTGAACTAAGTTAGGCAGAGAAAGACAAATATCACATGATATTACTCATATGTGGAATCTAAAAAAAAGTGATACAAATGAACTTACTTGCAAAACAGAAACAAACTCACAGACTTAGAAAACAAATTTATAGTTACCAAAGGGGAAAGTGGGGGCAATGGGTAAATTAGGAATTTGGCATTAACAGATACACACTACTCTACGTGAAACAGATTAATCTTATAATAATCTATAATGAAAAAGAATATATCAGTTCAATTCAGTTCCACTCCATCGTGTCCAACTCTTTGTGATCCCATGAACTGCAGCACGCCAGGCCTCCCTGTCCATCACCAACTCCCAGGGTTTACTCAAACTCATGTCCATCAAGTTGGTGATGCTATACAGCCATCTCATCCTCTGTTGTCCCCTTCTCTTCCTGCCCCCAATCCCTCCAGCATCAGGGTCTTTTCCAGTGAGTCAACTCTTCCCATGAAGTGGCCAAAGTATTGGAGTTTCAGCTTTAGCAGCAGTCCTTCCAATGAATACCCAGAACTGATCTCCTTTAGAATGGACTGGTTGGATCTCCTTGCAGTCCAAGGGATTCTCAAGAGTCTTCTCCAACACCAAAGTTCAAAAGCATTAATTCTTTGGCGCTCAGCCTTCTTCACAGTCCAACATGGGTATACATGACTACTGGAAAAACCATAGCCTTGACTAGATGGACCTTTGATGGCAAAGTGATGTCTGCTTTTTAATATGCTATCTAGGTTAGTCATAACTTTCCTTCCAAGGAGTAAGCTTCTTTTAATTTCATGGCTGCAATCACCATCTGTAGTGATTTTGGAGCCCCCCCAAAATAAAATCTGACACTGTTTCCACTGTTTCCCCATCTATTTCCCATGAAGTGATGGGACCAGATGCCATGATCTTAGTTTTCTGAATGTGGAGCTTTAAGCCAACTTTTTCACTCTCCTCTTTCACTTTCATCAAGAGGCTTTCTAGTTCCTCTTCACCTGCCATAAGAGTGGTGTCATCTGCATACCTGAGTTTATTAATATTTCTCCTGGCAATCTTGATTTCAGCTTGTGCTTCATTTAGCCCAGTGTTTCTCATGATGTACTCTGCATAGAAGTTAAATAAGCAGGGTGGCAATATACGGCCTTAACACACTCCTTTTCCTATTTGGAACCAGTCTGTTGTTCCATGTCCAGTTCTAACTGTTGCTTCCTGACCTGCATATAGGTTTCTCAAAAGGCAGGTCAGGTGGTCTGGTATTCCCATCTCTTTCAGAATTTTCCACGTCCAAGATCAGGGATGGCGGCCAAGAGGAGCCACCACACATCCAAGGAGGAGTGGCTATGTGGGCACAGGAGGGCCGAGAGGAGCTATTCCACATTCAAGGTCAGGAGGGTTGGCCCTGAGGAGATACCCCTCGTCCAAGGTAAGGAGCAGTGGCTGCACTTTGCTGGAGCAGCCGTGAAGAGATACCCCATGATCAAGGTAAGAGAAACCCGAGTAAGATGGTAGGTGTTGCGAGAGGGCATCAGAGGGCAGACACACTGAAACCTTAATCACAGAAAACCAGCCAATCTGAGCACACAGACCACAGCCTTGTCTAACTCAATGAAGCTAAGCCATGCCATGTGGGGCCACGACAGACGGGTCATGGTGGAGAGGCTGACAGAATGTGGTCCACTGGAGATGGAAATTGCAAACCACTTCAGTATTCTTGCCTTGAGAACCTCATGAACAGTATGAAAAGAATATATATGTATAGCTAAATCACATTTTTGTAAACCTGAAACTAACACAGCATTGTAAATCAACTATACTTCAACAAAAAGTAAGTCTCAGCATTGTGGTCGTGAGAATTTCCTTCCTCGTGGCGTGGAGCATGCTGCGGCAGTTGCGTGTGTGGGTGCTCAGTTGTGTCCAGCTCTTTGCCAGCGCATGGACTGCAGCTGCCAGTCTCCTCTCTCCATGGGACTTTCTCAGCAAGGATACTGGAGTGGGTTGCCCTTTCCTCCTCCAGGGGATCTTCCTGACCCAGGGGTGGAACACAAGTTCCTGCCTCTTCCTGATCTTCCCTGGTGGCTCAGACGGTAAAGTGTCTGCCTACAATACAGGAGACCTGGGTTCAGTCCCACGACTGAGTGACTTCACTCACTCACTCCTGCATCTTCTGCATTGTAGGAGGATGCTTTACTGCTGAGCCACTGGGGAAGCCCACGTGGTTGTTGGCTTACCCTACACCACACATTGGAGACAAACACCCCCTTCTTCAAATCCCAGTGGCCTGTACCAGCTCAAACTTACTGACTTGATCTGCCCTTGACAACAGGTTTACTAGAGTCCTGCTTTGCTCTATGTCTTTTTTTTAAGCTTTTTGATTATCTAAAAGTTATGAAAGTAAAAGTAGTTGTCTTGTTCAAGTCTTTGCAACCCCATGGACTGTGTATTCCACGGAATTCTCCAGGCCAGGATATTGGAGTGGGTAGCCAATCCCTTTCCTAGGGGACCTACCCAACCCAGGGATGGAACCAAGGTCTCCCACATTGCAAGTAGATGTTTTACCAACTGAGCCACCAGGAAATTTACAATAGTAAAAAATATTAGTCTTATAACTAGAGGGTATTGAGTACTTGTTACATAGAAATAAATGTTGGGTTTCAAATATTTCCACTGGTGAAGCTTTTGTAAAACTTTTATCACAGTTGATGTTATGGGAGCACATGTTAAATAGCAAGAAGCAACATTCTGTGTTCGGTTGAATTCAGTTCAGTCACTCAGTCATGTCTGACTCTTTCCGACCCCATGGACTGCAGCACTCCAATGCCCCCTGTCCATCACCAACTCCCGGAGTTTACTCAAACTCATGTCCATTGAGTTGGTGATGCCATCCAACCATCTCATCCTCTGTCGTCTCCTTCTCCTCCCACCTTCAATCTTTCCCAGCATCAGGGTATTTTCCAATGAGTCAGTTCTTCACATGAGGGGGCCAAAGGATTNCTTTCTTATCTCTCTGCTATTCTTTGGAACTCTGCATTCAAATGGGTATATCTTTATTTTTCTCATTTGCAGAGACATTACTTTGACAAAAAAGGTCTGTCTGGTCAAAGCTTTGGTTTTTCTAGTAGTCCTATACAGATGTGAGTGTTGGGCCATAAAGAAATCCATGACAGTGAAAGTCTCTCAGTTGTGTCCAACTCTTTGCAGCCCCATGGACTTCTCTAGGCCATGAAATTCTCCAGGGCAGAATACTGGAGTGGGCAGCCTTTCCCTTCTCCAGGGGATCATCCCAACCCAGGGATCGAACCCAGATCTCCTGCATTACAGGTGGATTGTTTACCAGCTGAGCGCCGAATAATTGATGGTTTTAAACTATAGTGTTGGAGAAGATTCTTGAGAGTCCCTGAACAACAAGATCAAGTCAGTCAATCCTAAAGGAAATCAGTCCTGAATATTCATTGGAAGTACTGATGCTTAAGCTGAAATTTCAATACTTTGGCCACCAATTGACTCACTGGGAAAGACCTTGATGCTGAGAAAGATAGAAGGCAGGAGGAGAAGGGGATGACACAGATGTTTGGATGAAAATACCACCCCATGGACTTGAGTTTGAGCAAGCTCTGGGAAATGGTGATGGACAGGGAAGCCTGGTTTGCTGCAGTCCATGGGGTAGCAACAAGTCGGACATGACTGAGTGACTGAACTGAAGTGAGCAAGTGTCCACATGGAGGTTCAATTCAATTCTCTTCACAGTTAAAAACTAGCTCCAAAGGCAGATGAGGGTTTTCTGAGATTTTGTTTCTGTCTAATAAGTGTGTCCATTCTTCCCTTCCATCTTTGAGATCATTATGGAAGCAGCTTTATGTTTCTAGGGAGGTTGAAATTTTCCTACAAAGCCTTTATCATTGCCCTTGAAGTTATTCTTCCTCCTTCCGGTGGGTTTTGAAGGATGTTTTGTTGCAGCCACTTACTGGATTTGCTGAGTTGGTCTTTTCAGGACTGAGACTTGCTCAGAATGTCAACCATCAGCCAAACTTGCTGTAAACATTGGAATTTATCTTCTTTTCATGCTTTTCTATAAGGATCTATTATGAGAGCAAGTAGTGAATTGTTGCTTTCCAGCTCATTGTTCATAGTGTTCCCATTTGCTATTTCTGACAGTTTGTTCTTGGGTCTGACTTCCAAGAGAGTTGATTTAAGGTCTCTGTATTCTCTTCCTATGTGGCTAAACCTCTCAAAACTAGGGTAGCCAGGAAGGACCTCAAGGGGCCAGAGACCACCAGCCATTGCCTCTGGTCTGCAAAGCCTGATGAATATCCCCAAGATCATGAGATATGATCAGTTACTCTGTGAGTCAAGATGTGGGTTCTCTGTGGACTTCCCTGGTGGTCCAGTGGTTAGGAATCTGCCTGCCAATGCAAGGCAGATGTCTTGCCTCCCCAAAGACAGACACTCCAATTGTTGGTTTGTCTCTCCTTGCAAAGTAATTCAAAATTTTAAGTGTTGAAAACTTCTCCATGACTAAAAGTTGCCACCACCCCCCACCCTCAATTTCAGTGCTATGCTCCTCTGGCAGTGCTGCCACTGCCTGCCACAGGGCTCCCAGCATCGGCACCATGCAGAGTGTCAAGGCCATCAGGGGACCCTCTGTGGCTCCCATGGTCTCTGCAGTACCGCCTGGGTTGTCAGGACTTTGCTGGCCTCCAAAGATGTCAGACCCCCATGGAAAGCATTTTGCTCAGAACCTCCTCTGTGCCTGGCAACCAGGGCAAACTCCAGTGGAAGCAAGGTGAAACAGACAACAGTGTCTCTCAGCGAGCTCACATCTTTTTTTTTTTTTTTTTT
>SJYW01040774.1:189644-208894 GCA_006410735.1 Raphicerus campestris | reverse complement strand
TGAAAAAGCTGGCTCAAAACTCAACATTCAGAAAACTAAGATCATGGCATCTGGTCCCATCACTTCATGGTAAATAGATGGGAAACAATGGAAACAGTGAGAGAATTTTTTGGGGGGTGAGCTCCAAAATCACTGCAGATGATGACTTGCTCATTGGAAGACAAGCTATGACAAAACTAGACAAATTATTAAAAAGCAGAGACATTCAGTTCCATTCAGTTCAGGAGCTTAGTCATGTCCGACTCTTTGCGAGCCCATGCGCTGCAGCATGGCAGACCTCCATGTCCATCACCAACTCCCAAGTTTACTCAAATTCATGTCCATTGAATCAGCGATGCCATCCAGCCTCATCCTCTGTTGTTCCCTTCTCCTTCCACCTTCAATCTTTCCCAGCATCAGGGTCTTTTCAACTGAGTCATTTCTTCACATCAGATTGCCAAAGGATGGTCAATATCAGTCCTTCCAATGAATATTCAGGACTGACTTCCTTTAGGATGGACTGGTTGGGTCTCCTTGCAGTCCAAGGGACTCTCAAGAGTCGTTGCCAACACCACAGTTCAAAAGCATCAATTCTTCGGCTCTCAGTTTTCTTTATAGTCCAGTTCTCACATCCATACATAACTCCTGGAAAAACCATAGCTTTGACTAGATGAACATTTGTTGACAAAGTAATGTCTCTGCTTTTGAATGTGCTGTCTAAGTTGGTCATAATTTTTCTTCCACAGAGTACGTGTCTTTTAATTTCATGGCTACAGTCACCATCAGCAGTGATTTTGGAGCCCCCCAAAGTAAAGTCTACCACTATTTCCACTGTTTTCCCATCTACCTGCCATGAAGTGATGGGACTGGATGCCATGATCTCAGTTTTCTGAAATGTTGAGCTTTAAGCCAACTTTTTCACTCTCCTCTTTCACTTTCATCAAGAGGCTCTTTAGTTCTTCTTCACTTTCTGCCATAAGGGTGGTGTCATCTGCATATCTGAGGTGATTGATATTTTTCCTGGCAATCTTGATTCCAGCTTGTGCTTCTTCCAGCCCAGTGTTTCTCATGATGTTCTCTGCACGTAAGTTAATAAGCAGGGTGACAATATACAGCCTTGACATACTCCTTTTCCTATTTGGAACCAGTCTGTTCCATGTCCAGTTCTAACTGTTATTTCCTGACTTGCATATCAGTTTCTCAAGAGGTTTCCCATACAGGTTTTCCATCTCTTTCAGAATTTTCCACAGTTTATTGTGATCCACACAGTCAAAGGCTTTGGCATAGTCAATAAAGTAGAAACAGATGTTTTCTGGAACTCTCTTGCTTTTTCGATGATTCAACAGATGTTGGCAATTTGATCTCTGGTTCCTCTGCCTTTCCCAAAACCAGCTTGAACATCTGGAAGTTCATGGTTCATGTATTGCTGAAGCCTGGCTTGGAGAATTTTGAGCATTACTTTACTAACGTGTGAGATGAGGGCAATTGTGCAGTAGTTTGAGCATTCTTTGGCATTGCCTTTCTTTGGGATTGGAATGAAAACTGACATTTTCCAGTCCTGTGGTCACTGCTGTGTTTTCCAAATTTGCTGGCATATTGAGTGCAGCACTTTCACAGCATCATCTTTTAGGATTTGAAATAGCTCAACTAGAATTCCATCATATCCACTATCTTTGTTCTTAGTGATGCTTTCTAAGGCCAACTTGACTTCACATTCCAGGATGTCTGGCTCTAGGTGAGTGTTCACACTATTGTGATTATCTGGGTTGTGAAGTTGGGTTTTTTTTTTTTTTTGGTATTTCTGTGTATTCTTGCCACCTCTTCTTAATATCTTCTGCTTCTGTTAGGTCCCTACCATTTCTGTCCTTTATTGAGCCCATCTTTGCATGAAATGTTCCCTTGGTATCTTTAATTTTCTTGAAGAGATCTCTAGTCTCCCCCATTTTGTTGTTTTGCTCTATTTCTTTGCACTGATCACTGAGGAAGGCTTTCTTATCTCTCTGCTATTCTTTGGAACTCTGCATTCAAATGGGTATATCTTTATTTTTCTCATTTGCAGAGACATTACTTTGACAAAAAAGGTCTGTCTGGTCAAAGCTTTGGTTTTTCTAGTAGTCCTATACAGATGTGAGTGTTGGGCCATAAAGAAATCCATGACAGTGAAAGTCTCTCAGTTGTGTCCAACTCTTTGCAGCCCCATGGACTTCTCTAGGCCATGAAATTCTCCAGGGCAGAATACTGGAGTGGGCAGCCTTTCCCTTCTCCAGGGGATCATCCCAACCCAGGGATCGAACCCAGATCTCCTGCATTACAGATGGATTGTTTACCAGCTGAGCGCCGAATAATTGATGGTTTTAAACTACAGTGTTGGAGAAGATTCTTGAGAGTCCCTGAACAACAAGATCAAGTCAGTCAATCCTAAAGGAAATCAGTCCTGAATATTCATTGGAAGTACTGATGCTTAAGCTGAAATTTCAATACTTTGGCCACCAATTGACTCACTGGGAAAGACCTTGATGCTGAGAAAGATAGAAGGCAGGAGGAGAAGGGGATGACACAGATGTTTGGATGAAAATACCACTCCATGGACTTGAGTTTGAGCAAGCTCTGGGAAATGGTGATGGACAGGGAAGCCTGGTTTGCTGCAGTTCATGGGGTCGCAACAAGTCGGACATGTCTGAGTGACTGAACTGAAGTGAGCAAGTGTCCACATGGAGGTTCAATTCAGTTCTCTTCACAGTTAAAAACTAGCTCCAAAGGCAGATGAGGGTTTTCTGAGATTTTGTTTCTGTCTAATAAGTGTGTCCATTCTTCCCTTCCATCTTTGAGATCATTATGGAAGCAGCTTTATGTTTCTAGGGAGGTTGAAATTTTCCTACAAAGCCTTTATCATTGCCCTTGAAGTTATTCTTCCTCCTTCCGGTGGGTTTTGAAGGATGTTTTGTTGCAGCCACTTACTGGATTTGCTGAGTTGGTCTTTTCAGGACTGAGACTTGCTCAGAATGTCAACCATCAGCCAAACTTGCTGTAAACATTGGAATTTATCTTCTTTTCATGCTTTTCTATAAGGATCTATTATGAGAGCAAGTAGTGAATTGTTGCTTTCCAGCTCATTGTTCATAGTGTTCCCATTTGCTATTTCTGACAGTTTGTTCTTGGGTCTGACTTCCAAGAGAGTTGATTTAAGGTCTCTGTATTCTCTTCCTATGTGGCTAAACCTCTCAAAACTAGGGTAGCCAGGAAGGACCTCCAGGGGCCAGAGACCACCAGCCATTGCCTCTGGTCTGCAAAGCCTGGTGAATATCCCCAAGATCATGAGATATGATCAGTTACTCTGTGAGTCAAGATGTGGGTTCACTGTGGACTTCCCTGGTGGTCCAGTGGTTAGGAATCTGCCTGCCAACGCAAGGCAGATGTCTTGCCTCCCCAAAGACAGACACTCCAATTGTTGGTTTGTCTCTCCTTGCAAAGTAATTCAAAATTTTAAGTGTTGAAAACTTCTCCATGACTAAAAGTTGCCACCACCCCCCACCCTCAATTTCAGTGCTATGCTCCTCTGGCAGTGCTGCCACTGCCTGCCACAGGGCTCCCAGCATTGGCACCATGCAGAGTGTCAAGGCCATCAGGGGACCCTCTGTGGCTCCCATGGTCTCTGCAGTACCGCCTGGGTTGTCAGGACTTTGCTGGCCTCCAAAGATGTCAGACCCCCATGGAAAGCATTTTGCTCAGAACCTCCTCTGTGCCTGGCAACCAGGGCAAACTCCAGTGGAAGCAAGGTGAAACAGACAACAGTGTCTCTCAGCGAGCTCACATCTTTTTTTTTTTTTTTTAATTTTTAAAAATTAATTTAATTTTGTATGCACTGAGCCTTCTCTAGTTTCAGCAAGTAGGGGCTATTTTCTTATTTCAGAGCATGGAGTTAGTCATCCCATGGTATGTGGGATGGTATGTGGGATCTTCCCGGACCAGGGATCGAACCTGTATCTCCTACATTGGCAGGCAGATTCCTAACCATTGGACCACCAGGAAAGTCCACAGTGACACCACATCTTGACTCACAAAGAAAATGATCATATCTCTTGACCTTGGGAATATGGACCGGGCTTTGCAGAACAGAAGCAATGGCTGATGGGCTCTGGCCACCTGAGGTCCCTCTTGGCTACCCCAAGAGGTTCCACACTGGAACATTTTCTGGCCCTCAGCACTGGCCACTACTCTTTTTTCTTCCCTTTCTTTCTAAAATTGACATGACATTCACATAACATAGTGTTTTTAACAATTTGAAAATGAACAATTCAGTGGCATTTCATACACTTACATTGTTGTGCAACTGTTCCCACAGCCTGGGAATCAGCCTTCTTTTGGGGATTAAAATGCAACAAACACCTGTATCTCCAAGGAATCTTTCAAATACTCCCTGAGTACCTGGTTTTAAGTCAGGTTCATCCTCCCTGTTATCCACAGCAACTTCCTCAGAACTGCAGAAGCCTTTGAACCTTGAAAATTGCCTTAGAGAACCAAAGTTGTTAAAGGGTAAACTTTGGTGGGAGATGAGGTAAGAATATGGGCTTCCCTGGGGGCTCAATGGTAAAGAATCCACCTGCCAATGCAGGAGATGCGGGTTTGATCTCTGGGTCAGAAAGTTCTCCCGGAGAAGGAAATGGCAACCCATTTTAATATTCTTGTCTGGAGAATTCTATAGACAGAGGAGCCTGGTGAACTATAGTCCATGGGGTAGCAAAGAACTGGACACAACTGAGTGACCAAGCACACAGACAAGATAAGGAAGACAAATTCATCAGTGTTTACGGGGCCTCCGTGAGCACCTGCCATGTACTGGGTTCTGAAGAACATTCGAGGAGCCAAAAGGCATACTTACGGCCTCTGATTTGGTCTCTTGTTGGGAAACAAGATGCTCTAGAAACATTTGTCAAGGCCCAGATGAGGGCTAAGCCCTTTCCAATGTAATTGGGGTACAAGACCAAAAATAATTGTTAAATAGTTTGGTTCAGCATTTCTGTTACATTTTTTTGAGAATAATTCTTAAGCAATTTCAGACCGAAGAAGTCTGCTTGAAGGAAGACGGTATTGGATTGAGTGATGAGGATGGGTGAAGAGAACTGGCTCCTGCCATGGGGTTGGCAGGTGGTGGAACTGAGCCCCCTTGGGCTCTTCCACTGTGAGTCTGGGCTGTGATTCTCCACTGGGATTCCAAAGAGGAGGAACCAGGGTATGGAGCATCCTGCTTCCTTTCTTGGGTGTTTCTGGTCCTTCTATACTCTGTTTCTTCTGTTAATAGTCCTCCTCTGGCTTCTTTCCCTAAAGGATTCTTGGAATAAATACCTTCCTTCATGAATGTTTCTGCAAAGACTTGTAAGCAGCATAGGGGGCCCGTGGGCTCCATAAGGCTGGCTGCACAGGAACCTATTTGCTTCCTTCTACTCCTTGTCACTCCTGCCAGACTTTGAGCTTCTTGGGGCACCTCAGTTACAAGAGCCCAGGGCTGAGTGCAGAGAGGGGCTCTGCAACTGGGGGCGAACCCAGGGTGCCTCCCATTGCTATAATCATGGTCTGTTAGTGAGAGGTCACTGGACTTGGCTCCCAGGTGTAAGGGTCTGTGATGTCCTTGTTTTCCCACAGGCTGTCCAGGGCAGGGAAGCCAGGTATGACTTGATCTAGGGGACTGGGTTCATGTTCTGGATGAAGAGGGACCCTTTAGTCTTCACCCTTACACTGCAGCTGGAAAGAGTGAAGAGAGAGTGAAGCCACTGGGTATCTGGGGTGGGATAGAATTCAGACCAGTGGATACCCATGGGCAGGACCAGCAGGGTGGGAGCTCCCTTTGGGAAGGCTGAGGGAGCAAAGAGAATGATGCTGGGGGCAGTCTCTGGGCGCATTGTGATCTCAAAGCAGAAAGCCCAGTCCAGCTGCAGGAAGCCTTGCGGAGGCTGAGCCACATAGATTGAGTCCTGAGAGTCAGTGGACATCTGGATGGCTGTCAGCAGGGGGAGGTGATGGCAGCTCAGGTGCCCCCAGGAATCACTGTGTACCCACTGCTCTGCGCCCACCATGGAGGAATCAAGCAGCAAGGTGTGGTGAGGGAGAGTCACGTATTACGGAGTACCTGAAATCCATGAGCCAGCAGGCCGAGAACGTGGAGAGGATGCAGGCTGCCATGGTAACCAGGTTGGGCTTCCCCAGGGGTCTTGTGTATTAAGTTCAGACACCCTAAAGATCATTTTTTTTTCTGATATGAACTTCTGTATCAAGTACAAATTTCAAAAATAAAATCAAAGTTAGTATCACGCTGGATTTACTTTCCTAGCCTCTTTTTCCTTCAACCTTACATCATGAGCATTTTCACATCAACAAATGCTTCATGAACATTTCTGTAACCATAGAAGAGTCCATCCAACAGACACATCAAAGTATGTGAACCGTTTCCTCTTTTTTAGATGTTTAGATTGTTTTCATTTTTAATCCTAAAAATCAAGTGGTAATAAATGCCCTATGCATATGTCTACAATTTACATCTCTAATTGTTTCCATAGAATTGATCCTTAGTGAAATTCCTGGATGAAAAGTTAGGGACATTTTTAAAGCTCTTGAGACTTCTTAAATTGTTTCCCTAAAATGTCTTGTCTCATAACCCTCATGGACAATGAGAATGATCATTCAGAAAAAATTTGATGTTTTGAGAGAAAAAAATGGTTAGCTTCATTCCTGGATTTTCTTTGATATCTGAAGAGAAAAAAATTCAGATGTTCGTTCATCTTTTGTATTTCTGCTGGCATTGTTCGTTTCCTTTTTTACTTAAAAAAAAAAACTTAATGTATTAAGCATGCAAAAATCTTTATAGTTGTTTTAAATATTTTTGCAGTTTTATATATGCTTTTTTTTTTCCCTTTCAGGAATGTTGTATTGATAATTTAACATCTAGATGCTGATACTAATAAGACTTAATGGCTGCAGTTTGGAGGAGTAAGGGAGTCTGGGGACAGATGGCTTGTAGGTTTCTCACTTGACCACTGGGGAGATGGTGGAGATCTCAGATGGTCCAGGGAGCTCAGGAAGACGTAGGGTGTGATGGATTCTGTGGACTCCACCTGTGGCACGCCCAGCTTGAGATATCAGAGAAGGAGTTGGGGATAAGGTCTGAACCTCATACCTAGGAAAGTTTACTGAAAGAATGAACAGATAACTCAGTTTGGAGCCCAACAGAGTTCTGGGAGGAGACACTGGCTCAGAGTTTGTGGTAGGATGGGAATTAGAGCCTCAGGCTCCTGACTCCTAGCCCAGTGCTCCTTGCTGAGCATCAGGTGGATCTGGTAGTCATGGGGTAGCATTGGGGGGCAGTGTTTGAGGTGGTCACATTGATGAAGTATCAGATTTTTCAACCTGACTGTACTTTTAAAATAAACATCTGATCATCTCACTCTTTTCCAATCTGTAATTGGCCTCTCCTTTCCCAGTGGGAGATGGACTGTGTTTTGGACACTTCGAGCCAAATTAATCTTGGAGGCGGACACAGGAACCCATCAAATGTTTGTCATAATGGATCTGCTCTCCATTTGCATTCATTAATTTAGTCTTCTCTACAAGTGGCATTAATATTGCATAATTGACTTTCCCATTACAGTGGATTAATTAATAGGAATCAATATGGTAGGGACATTAACAAGGTACAGAGCAATTAAAACCCTCCACAATTAGCTCCATTGCCTTGCTTTTTTATCATGGAAGGAGAAAAACCAGCACCTCACAGCCAATGCACCCCCAAACTCTTCCTGTATGAGCAGAGCTTCTGTATGTTTTTTCCTTCTTCTGCTTTGTGACTTGACAAAACGATAAAACCATAGCATTTTATTCTACAGCATGCCCATCACTGGGCGCCGCCAGCATAGGAATGCTTCCTCCTCCAGCTCAGTCGTGCCATAATGGTTTTTCCTTGGGGCTGGATGGTTTTTAAAGGTTTTTGTGATGGAGGATTTGCAGCCTTGTGTGGTGGAGCCAGCAATGTGTCTACACAGGTTGCCAGGCGAAGGCCAGTCTATTTGCCATCCTGCTGTCCTGCCATCTCCTCTTCCTCCAGAGGTGGCTGCTTGCACTGGAACTGCACTTGGGGACCCAGGGTGGGAACCCAGGCATCAGTGACCTTGCAAGTGACATTTTGCAGTTGCTGTGTCACATGGAGGTGCAGAGCCCAGCATAGGCTTTCATGCAGAGGGGATCAGAACCTGTGATTAGTTGCTTGCCTGTGTCATCTGATAAAGTCCACCTGCTATTTCTCCTCCTGTCTCTTCCCTACTGGTGTTGAACCTCCTGGCAGAGGTACAGAGAGGAAAGGGATCAATCCAAGGTGTCTGAGCAATTAGGACAGATCCTTGGGAAGAACTCAGCCTTCCCCCACTCCAAACTGATGTTTGAAAATGTGTCCAGCCTTGGAAATTGCAAATTATTTACAAATAACTTATTTTATTTTATTATTTATTTATTTACTACTTTACAATGTTGTATTGGTTTTGCCATACATCAACATGAATCTGCCATGGGTCTACATGTGTTCCAAATCCTGAACCCCATTTCTAACATAATTCCACAGTCATATGAGAAAACACTCTGAATGATTTGAATATCTTTAGACCACCATTTTTGCGCCTTTTTTTATGTGTCTGGATATATTCCAGTGTCTCTTGGTTTATAGTCTATGGGAACTTGAGTAGAATTTGTACCCTGCTGTTATGTGAAAATTGTATAAATCTTAATTATATTGAATTGTTTCATAGTGCTTTTCAGGTCTACTATATCCTTCTACTTCTCTGCCTATTCATTCTATAAATTTTTGAGAGTTTGATATTGAAACTCTAACTACAAATCTGAATTTATCTACTTAAAAAATAATTGTTGTATATAGTGGCACTGTGGGTAACTTTGTCCTGTCTTTTCCAAGTCTCTTGTAAATG
Source organism: Raphicerus campestris (assembly GCA_006410735.1). Lineage (NCBI taxonomy): Eukaryota > Metazoa > Chordata > Mammalia > Artiodactyla > Bovidae > Raphicerus > Raphicerus campestris. The sequence continues at coordinate 199,952 of SJYW01040774.1, read as the reverse complement.
TGTTATGGTACTTTCATAATTTGAAAACTAAAATAATATTTAAAAAAGAAAATAAGTGCCCGGAGGTTCCATTGGCAGCAAAGTCCACATAATCCCAATTTTTGGTTGAAGGTCAGCTTCAGAAAGTAAGACTGATCTGGGTTCACCAATAACTATTATTAATTTTTAAATGCGATGTGCGTGGTTGAATTCCTGATGTGTTGATTGCCTCTATTTGATTATTCTTCATTATTCCAAGCTGTGGGACTGTACTTTGAGACTCCAAGGCACCTAGATGTGAAGGAGGGAGGCCTGGAGGAAGACTTCTTGTGCCCTCAGGCCCACGTATCCGGGCCTGGGCGGCCTTGGCAGGGGCTGCTGGGTGAGGCCGGGCCAGCTGGCTGCTTCAGAGACCGCCAGCCCCGCTGGGGCCTCCCACCGTTGCCTGGAAACCACACAACAATGCCTTCTGAGCGGTCCCACGATGATCTTTTTCTGAAGTGGCAGCCCCTTCAATTATTTTATTTCCACTATATTATGTTAATTAAATCAGCAAAAAGAGCAGAGCACATGCATGTCCCAAGTGGAGTGGCCGTGAAGGGTTAATCGGAATGGCGCTGGCAGCAGCCGCCGGGTGAGCAGACTGGACAGAGCCTCCAGACCGACCCGATTCCCGCCAGCCTGGTCCCTGGGGTCCATCGGAAGCTCACGGGCCTCATCTCTGTCCACGTTCGGGTGTCTGCTTTTTTCCGCTCTCCCGAACTGCGGGCTGCCCCATGGCAGGTACAAGCTTGGGAGCACCAAGCTGTGGGGCGGGGGGATGTGTGTGCAGAAGGGACCTTTTGAAAGGCTCCTTATAACTTGCAGCCAGACTTTGTAGAAGCCGTCACACCTCGGTGAACTGGCAGGGATGAAGATCTGGTGGATACATCATGTGAACACTCTCAGGCAAAGGTTTTGAAAATATTAGAATGCCTTGTTGCCATAAAAAGCTTAAACCAAATCCCCAAAATACAAATTACAGGTTATAGTGGAGCCACTTTGATAAGAGTCCGAGTTAGGTTGGGGCAGCAGTCCCTTTGCCCCATCTTTGATTTGGCTAAAGCTGTTTAAAAGGCAGGGCCTTAGAGTCCCTCCACGGAGCGGCGTGGCTTGTACCTGGGCCATCTTACGTTGGATGTCTAAGGACCACCCAGCTTTCCCATCCGCATGTTCCCCTGCCTGCAGAAATGAGTGCTGAATTTGTGAGGTTGGAAACAGAGAGTATTTCCCTGCCTCAATTTACTTGTTCAAGTAATGGACATAAAAATTCCATGTGGTCATCCAGGTTTATAATCTTCAAGACTCAGGGTGCAGTGGCTAGATCCAGGCCTGTGCCATCACACCTGGGAGGACCATGGCCTTTCATTAAGGGGTGATTCCTGAGGGATGTCTTCATGTTTTAGTAAATGCTCAAAGATCATCTCCCCATCTCTTCTTTTTCAGTAGGGGTAGTGAGACTGCTATTTCAGGCTTTTATTTGACTCTTGTGCTTCTTTGCATTTTGCAAAGGCTTCCAATGGGCCTGGGGACCTGTGGCCTGATTCTGTGGGCATGAGACAGAACCTCTCCTCTTGGGTCTGTGGTTTCTTCCTCAGCCAAGCGAATGCCCTGCCACCAATGATCCCTTAGATCCCCGCAGCTGTGGCATCCTCTCATTTGAATACCATCAACAAAAATAGCAGTGCAACGCCTTCTGTTTAAAAGACGATGGAGCAATTACTCTAAAGTTTATTTCCTGCTCCCTTGCATTTCCAATATTGCAAATCTCCTCTGTTTTAAAATTAAGTCGTAAATGAGATTTGAGTTTCACATCACTTACTTTCTTCTCTCTCCAAGACAAAGAGTTGAATAACTCTTTCAAAGGAAACATACGCATAACTGAAATTCAAAGGAGGTTGGAGGGATTTTCTTTCTCCTGATCTTGGTGACTGGGCTGGCCATATGATGATGCATCCCTGGGCACTGCTGTGATGGTGTGGTTCTCTATCCAACAGTCCTATCACTTCTCTCTTGTTTACAGGATGAAGTTCAANTCCACAGTCATATGAGAAAACACTCTGAATGATTTGAATATCTTTAGACCACCATTTTTGCGCCTTTTTTTATGTGTCTGGATATATTCCAGTGTCTCTTGGTTTATAGTCTATGGGAACTTGAGTAGAATTTGTACCCTGCTGTTATGTGAAAATTGTATAAATCTTAATTATATTGAATTGTTTCATAGTGCTTTTCAGGTCTACTATATCCTTCTACTTCTCTGCCTATTCATTCTATAAATTTTTGAGAGTTTGATATTGAAACTCTAACTACAAATCTGAATTTATCTACTTAAAAAATAATTGTTGTATATAGTGGCACTGTGGGTAACTTTGTCCTGTCTTTTCCAAGTCTCTTGTAAATGTGTTATGGTACTTTCATAATTTGAAAACTAAAATAATATTTAAAAAAGAAAATAAGTGCCCGGAGGTTCCATTGGCAGCAAAGTCCACATAATCCCAATTTTTGGTTGAAGGTCAGCTTCAGAAAGTAAGACTGATCTGGGTTCACCAATAACTATTATTAATTTTTAAATGCGATGTGCGTGGTTGAATTCCTGATGTGTTGATTGCCTCTATTTGATTATTCTTCATTATTCCAAGCTGTGGGACTGTACTTTGAGACTCCAAGGCACCTAGATGTGAAGGAGGGAGGCCTGGAGGAAGACTTCTTGTGCCCTCAGGCCCACGTATCCGGGCCTGGGCGGCCTTGGCAGGGGCTGCTGGGTGAGGCCGGGCCAGCTGGCTGCTTCAGAGACCGCCAGCCCCGCTGGGGCCTCCCACCGTTGCCTGGAAACCACACAACAATGCCTTCTGAGCGGTCCCACGATGATCTTTTTCTGAAGTGGCAGCCCCTTCAATTATTTTATTTCCACTATATTATGTTAATTAAATCAGCAAAAAGAGCAGAGCACATGCATGTCCCAAGTGGAGTGGCCGTGAAGGGTTAATCGGAATGGCGCTGGCAGCAGCCGCCGGGTGAGCAGACTGGACAGAGCCTCCAGACCGACCCGATTCCCGCCAGCCTGGTCCCTGGGGTCCATCGGAAGCTCACGGGCCTCATCTCTGTCCACGTTCGGGTGTCTGCTTTTTTCCGCTCTCCCGAACTGCGGGCTGCCCCATGGCAGGTACAAGCTTGGGAGCACCAAGCTGTGGGGCGGGGGGATGTGTGTGCAGAAGGGACCTTTTGAAAGGCTCCTTATAACTTGCAGCCAGACTTTGTAGAAGCCGTCACACCTCGGTGAACTGGCAGGGATGAAGATCTGGTGGATACATCATGTGAACACTCTCAGGCAAAGGTTTTGAAAATATTAGAATGCCTTGTTGCCATAAAAAGCTTAAACCAAATCCCCAAAATACAAATTACAGGTTATAGTGGAGCCACTTTGATAAGAGTCCGAGTTAGGTTGGGGCAGCAGTCCCTTTGCCCCATCTTTGATTTGGCTAAAGCTGTTTAAAAGGCAGGGCCTTAGAGTCCCTCCACGGAGCGGCGTGGCTTGTACCTGGGCCATCTTACGTTGGATGTCTAAGGACCACCCAGCTTTCCCATCCGCATGTTCCCCTGCCTGCAGAAATGAGTGCTGAATTTGTGAGGTTGGAAACAGAGAGTATTTCCCTGCCTCAATTTACTTGTTCAAGTAATGGACATAAAAATTCCATGTGGTCATCCAGGTTTATAATCTTCAAGACTCAGGGTGCAGTGGCTAGATCCAGGCCTGTGCCATCACATCTGGGAGGACCATGGCCTTTCATTAAGGGGTGATTCCTGAGGGATGTCTTCATGTTTTAGTAAATGCTCAAAGATCATCTCCCCATCTCTTCTTTTTCAGTAGGGGTAGTGAGGCTGCTATTTCAGGCTTTTATTTGACTCTTGTGCTTCTTTGCATTTTGCAAAGGCTTCCAATGGGCCTGGGGACCTGTGGCCTGATTCTGTGGGCATGAGACAGAACCTCTCCTCTTGGGTCTGTGGTTTCTTCCTCAGCCAAGCGAATGCCCTGCCACCAATGATCCCTTAGATCCCCGCAGCTGTGGCATCCTCTCATTTGAATACCATCAACAAAAATAGCAGTGCAACGCCTTCTGTTTAAAAGACGATGGAGCAATTACTCTAAAGTTTATTTCCTGCTCCCTTGCATTTCCAATATTGCAAATCTCCTCTGTTTTAAAATTAAGTCGTAAATGAGATTTGAGTTTCACATCACTTACTTTCTTCTCTCTCCAAGACAAAGAGTTGAATAACTCTTTCAAAGGAAACATACGCATAACTGAAATTCAAAGGAGGTTGGAGGGATTTTCTTTCTCCTGATCTTGGTGACTGGGCTGGCCATATGATGATGCATCCCTGGGCACTGCTGTGATGGTGTGGTTCTCTATCCAACAGTCCTGTCACTTCTCTCTTGTTTACAGGATGAAGTTCAAAGTTAACACCTACACCACCATCATAGATATAATAGAAAATATTTATAAAGTGGGCTTCCTTGATGACTCAGTGGTAAAGAACCTGCCTTCTAATGCAGGAGACATAGGTTCAGTCTCTGGATGGGGAAGATCCTCTGGAGACCAACCCATTCCAGTACTCTTGCCTGGGAAATTCTATGGACAGAGGAGCCTGGTGGGTTTCATGAGCCTGTGTCCATGATGTCACAGAACTGGACAACTTAGCGACCAAACAACAGCAACAACAAAGTTACAAAGTACTTACTGTGGGCCAAACAATTCATATATATTAAAAAAAATTATTTGAAACACTCTGGAGCTGATATACCCACTTTACTGATCAGGAAACTGAGGCACAGATAGGTTAAGTGACTCACTCAAGGTTCTACAGCTGGTAAGTAATGGATCGTGTATTCTAGCCTGAGTTGTCTGAGTCCAAAGTTCTTTGTTCTTAATCCTGAACTTGACTTACATACAACCTCTGGGTCACAAAGGAGAGCCTGAAAGTTCTTCTGACCAAACTTCCTTTGTGATGCTCAAATCTTCATCAAGCCTGTCTGACTCATGATTGTCCAGCTTGGCTAAGACATTCCTGGTGATGGGGAATTCCTATCCTTTGAGGATGATCTATCATCCAGTCATTTGACAAACAGAGATAGACCCCATCTGAGTGCTTGGCTTTGCTCAGTGCTGGGCCATAGAGATGGATACATCATAGTTCCTTCTGCTGAAGGCTGGCAGACTAGAGTCCAAACAGTGAGGTCCCTGAGCAGCTCTAGTTGCTAGAAAACTGTCTTAAATGAACCAGAGAAGATATCCTTGTAACAAACACGATCATATGATTATTGATCAAACCAGGATGCTATTGCGTGAACAGGGTCCCTTGTAACAATTATGTTATAGACAGTTATAAACTGAGCCTGCTTTTGCAAAACAGGTATGCACACCCTCAAACAACAATCTGTATCCTGGGTGCTAGGTGGCCTCAGAGTCCACATCAGCCCCTCTGACGTTTGGAGAGTGATGTCTGGCCGACTCTGAGCCTCCTCTTCTCCAGCGCGTGTCCAGTCCTCACAGGCAGCCTCATCCTTGCAGTTCGCAGCCCTACCCCCGGCATCCTTGCTCTCCTCTGAGCATGTGTGCGACTCTGAGTTTGGCTTTCTGGCCCCGCCCTGGTCTGGCCTCACTTCCCTCTGGAGGGGGCTGAGCCTGGGTCTTCAGTGGAGGACGAATGGAGAAAGTTGAACGTTTACCAGACATGCTTTGGAAGCTTGAGATTCAGACAAAAAGTGGAGAAGAGAGGTGAGAATTGTTAGGGTAGCTCTGCAGTGGACTGGGGGCAGGGCTTAGAAATCGAGACAAAACAGCTTAGGGAGAGAGGTAAGAAAGGTGGGTTTTACCAATGTTTCTCAGGCTTAGAAAACTTTGGAGAAAACATATTTAACGTCTTTAAACTTGTCACCCTGGAGACCAAACATCTCTGTTTCTCAATCAGGCAATCAAGAAACATTTATGAACTGGCATCATTTGCAGGGTGCACCAATGATGCAGCCCCTGCTCTCCTGGAACTCAGAATTTAGATGGGGGCAGAGAGCTGGAGTAACACCTGCCACAAGGGGAGTGGACTCACCCCCAGAGGGTGTGGGGACAGCTTCACAGAGCAGAGCTGAGCAGAACATTTCTGGGTAGGGAAGGGAAGTGTGGGATTCCAGGCAGAGGGAACAGCATGAGCGACAGACAAGAGGCAAGAGGAACAGATGAGTGCTGTGTGTTCAGGGGCTCTGTGTGGCTGGTGGGGGTGGGACTGAAAGGGGATGGGCAGGACCAGTCGGCGAGTCCTGGATGCTGTTGGGAGCATTTGGATCCGCACTGGGAGAGGCCTGGGCATCCAGGTCTGCTCTGCAAGATGGAACACTGGTGGGTGGATTCAGATGTCCCTGTGATGAATTCAAGTGAGCCCCAGAATGAAGCCCAAGCGAGAAAATGCTTTTTAATTGAGGGCCGTATTTTTCAAATGCTGCTTGGCAGCCAGCTGACTGTGTGCTCTGGCAGAAGACGCAAGTGATACTTAGCTTTCTTCAAGCTCCATTAATCTGCCCATTTCTTTCTGCTTCAAATTCCACTTCAAACACGCAAGAGCTCCTCAAATGCGTAATGATATAAATGATTTATAACACTGTTGGGAGCCGGCAAGCCTCCCATCTGGTGGTTGGGGTAGGTTGGGTTGATCCTGTTGACCTTCCACGGCTTGTCAGTGAAAGAGAGTGGCTCCTCTCTCCTCCTTACACAAGCACAGGTGTGAACACACATGAGTGTACATGCATGCACATTCATGAACACATACCCAGCTGCACAGCCCTTGTCCTCAGCCCCTCCTTGGGACCATGTCAGGGCTCCTGGAAGAGCCCAGCAATCCCACACACAGGCCAGTGCTCCTGGTACCTCCCACAGGGGTGCCTAAGCAACCCCCCGATCATCGTCATCTCTTCTGTCTGATGACACTAATACTGCTATGCCCTGAGCATGACTGTGTGCCTAGTACTTCACCTGCATCATCATTTAAGTTCGTAATGTATGCAGATCAGAGTGTGTTATCTCCTTTTTTTGGTGAGGCGAGACAGGCGTATGGTGACATTCAGTGACAGGCACTGATTTACCCTGAGCCAGCAAGTGGTAGCAGCAAGTGGTGGGACAAGAATTTGAACGCATGGCTGTGGGGCTTTTTCATTCTACCTCTGGAGCTAGTGGGTGGGTGCTGCCTGTCCACCTCCTCTTGTCCAGACTTGGAGTTGGGATGAGGCTGAATCACTGCCCTTGCTTTGTAAGAAGAGCTCTCTGGTGGCTCAGCTGGTAAAGAATCCGCCTGCCATGTGAGAGACCTGGGTTCAATCCCCAGGTTGGGAAGATCCCCTGGAGAAGGGAAAGGCTACCCACTCCAGTATTCTGGCCTGGAGAATTCCATGGACTCTATAGTCCATAGAGTTGCAAAGAGTTGGACACGACTGAGCAGCCTATGAGAAAGGTTGGGGGGTGGATGGATCAAATGTAGAATTTGCTAAGTTCCTTGTTGATCAGTCTTTTGGGGGGGGCCTGCTAGAGTGCTGGATTCAGGGGAGGAAGTGGGAGGGAGGATGTAGAGACAAATGATGAGGCCTCAGCTCTCAGAATGTTAATTTGGAGACAGAATTACAGAGATGACCCAGGCAACGCAGTGAGCTAAGTGAGGATGGCTGTGAGGCTCGGGGTCAAGAAAGAGGGGCTTCTTGGAAGAGGCAGTGACCTTGGAGCAGAGCTGAGAGCTGGGTTCCTTGGCTGGACAAGAAGGGAAAGCATTTAGTGGAGAGAATGTCTGCTCAGAGCAGAGAGCTCATACAGAGTAGGGGACCTGGGGATGGAGGGGGCCCTATGAGGTTATTTTTCACATTGGGTCTTTTCCTCCCTAACTTTTTATTTTTAAAAATTTCATACCACATAACAGTGGCAAGAATATACAGTGAAAATTGCATATCTTATAGCTAAATTCAGCAGCTGTTAACATTTTCCCATGTTTATTTCTCAATTTCTCTCTATATACATATATGTATAGGTTTATATGAGAAAGTTGCTCAGTCGTGTCTGACTCTTTGTGACCCCATGGACTGTAGCCTGCCAGGATGCTCTGTCCATAGGATTCTGCAGGCAAGAATATTGGAATGGGTAGCCATTTCCTTCTCCAGGGGATCTTCCCAACCCAGGGATCAAACCCGGGTCTCCCACATTACAGACAGATTCTTTACTGTCTGAGCTACCAGAGAAGCTATGTATGTATATGTATGCATACATATGCTGCTGCTGCTGCTGCTAAGTCGCTTCAGTAGTGTCCGACTCTGTGCAGCCCCATAGACGGCAGCCCACCAGGCTTCACCGTCCCTGGGATTCTCCAGGCAAGAACACTGGAGTGGGTTAGATGATGTGTGTGCATGCTTTTATATATATACATTTTCTCTTTGCTAACTATTTGAAGATAAGTTGGGAACATAGCATTTTGCCCCTACAACTTATCATCTCTCTATAAAATGACAATAGTCATTTCAGTATTGTGAAAAAGATTAATTCAGTGCAGTATGTGCAAAGGGCCTGCGATGATGCCTTAAATACAGCAGGTACTCTAACTTAGCTCTTCCATTCCTTCATTGAGAGTCTGAGTCTCATGTAAATGGGAAGGAAAGTGCTCCCGGGGATGCTGCTGCGCGGGGAATGTGAGGTCCCTGGAGGATGTGAGAGAAGGAAGAACCTGACGTCAGAGCTTCCTAGTTACCTGACTTGAGAGTCCAGATGTCTGACACGTCTTCCTCTCAGCTCTGTATCCAGTAGACCTCCACGTTCTGGTGATTCTCCCTTGAAATGTTTTCTGGACCCAGCTTATCTTATCTGGTCTGGCATCGGCAGTAACTACATCCATCTCTGGTCTCCATGTCCCTCCTCTTAGCATTTCTGCTGGCAAGTAAGAAGCAAAACTGCTCACAGGACCATTCGGTGAACAGGTGAGCAGTCTCCCCCTTCGTCTCCTTGCCTCCATCTCCTCATCTTGACTGTGCTGTCAACCAAGGGATGGGCGGTTTCTTGGCTGCCCTGATATTGTTGTTATTTAGTCACTCAGTTGTGTCCTACTGTTGGTGATCCCATGGACTGTAGCCCGCCAGGCTCCTCTGTCCATGTGATTCTCCAGGCAAGAATACTGGAGTGGGTAGCCATTTCCTACTCTACAGGATCTTCTAGACCTAAGGACCTAACCTTTATCTCCTGCTATGCAGGAGGATTCTTTACCACTGAGCCACCAAGGAACCCCAGAGTATACAGTAGGTGTTCAATAAATGCATGGATGGCTGAGAGAAGTCATGGCTATCTCTTGCTCTGGGACAGAGGCTTTGGTTGCCTTCTTGCAGGGCATCCCCTCCCCTCCCAGACCTAAATTTTGGAAGAAGGACCTGATGAGTGCAGCCCAAGTGAGCCAGCTCCGGAGGAGACAGCAAGGGCAGCACAGCAGCCGTGATGGGAGCCGCCCGTGTCAGCAGGAGCTCCTGCTGCAGCTCCGGGCACCCAGGGGCCCAGCACCACCCCGCAGGATGGAGGAAGAAGCCGTCAGAAGGCCCCAAAGCAGACATCACACACAGCAGGTCTGACAAAGGGCAGACCCCTTTCTCTGGGTAGCTGCAGAGCCTCCATTTCCCATCTGAGTGCAAAGCGTGGTCAGGACCACAAGGAGCATGGAGCTCGAAGGAGACTCTGCTCCTCGTTAGTCCTGTGACTCTGAGAGAAGCATCCCTTTCTTGAAACTTCAGTTTCTCTCCTGTGAAATGGGTTTCAGGGTCATGAGGCTCCACTGAGACTGCCAAAATGGAACACATGGTTTGGAGCCCAGCGATAAATGACAGCTGTGGTTGGTTCTGTCTGTTCTGACGTGAGGTTTTGTTTTTCTGAAATACTGACTATAGGTCAGAATGTAGGAAGTCACATGTGTGGGTCCTGAATCCATGAAGATGTTGCCCCAGGGACTAGAAAAGACACCTTTAAGCATTATCTTCTTTAAGGGAAGAGAACATCAAGTTTGCCTGTAAGAAAATGCCCACTGTTGATCCTTCAACTTTTAGAAGGAGGTTGCCCTGGAGGTTGGAGGATCCAGTGGGTGATTCTGTGCCAGCCACTCTGAATTCCAGGTGGTCCGTGATTGCTAGCTCTGTGGGCTGTTCACTCTTAAGGCAGAAAGGGTGGAAGGTAATTGGACTCATGCATGCATGCATATCTGCGTGTGTGTGTGTGTGTGTGTGTGTGTGTG
>SJYW01040774.1:139349-167989 GCA_006410735.1 Raphicerus campestris | reverse complement strand
CTTGTGTTGTTGGAAGAGGGTGTTTGCTATAACCAGTGCGTTTTCTTGGCAAAACTCTATTAGTCTTTGCCCTGCTTCATTCCACATTCCAAGGCCAAATTTGCCTGTTGCTCCAGGTGTTTCTTGACTTCCAGTCTCCTATAATGAAAAGGACATGTTTTTTGGGTGTTAGTTCTAAAGGTCTTGTAGGTCTTCATGAAACCATTCAACTTCAGCTTCTTCAGCATTACTGGTTGGGGCATAGACTTGGATAACTGTGATATTGAATGGTTTGCCTTGGAAATGAACAGAGATCATTCTGTCATTTTTGAGATTGCATCCAAGTACGGCATTTCAGACTCTTTTGTTGACCATGATGGCTACTCCATTTCTTCTGAGGGATTCCTTCCCGCAGTAGTAGACATAATGGTCATCTGAGTTAAACTCACCCATTCCAGTCCATTTTAGTTCGCTGATTCCTAGAATGTCAACGTTCACCCTTGCCATCTCCTGTTTGACCACTTCCACTTTGCCTTGATTTATGGACCTGACATTCTAGGTTCCTATGCAATATTGCTCTTTACAGCATCTCTATCACGTCACACGCACAACTGGGTATTGTTTTTGCTTTGCCTCCATCCCTTCATGCTTTCTGGGGTTATTTCTCCACTGATCTCCAGTAGCATATTGGGCACCTAATGACCTGGGGAATACCTCTTTTGGTATCATATCATTTTGCCTTTTCATACTGTTCATGGGGTTCTCAAGGCAAGAATACTGAAGTGGCTTGCCATTTCCTTCTCCAGTGGACCATATTCTGTCAGCTCTCTCCACCATGACCTGCCCATCTTAGGTTGCCGCATAGGCATGGCTTGGTTTCATTGAGTTAGACAAGGCTGTGGTCCTAGTGTGATCTGATTGACTAGTTTTCTTTGAGTATTGTTTCAGTGTGTCTGCCCTCTGATGCCATCTTGCAACACCTACCATCTTACTTGGGTTTCTCTCACCTTGGGCGTGGGGTATCTCTTCACGGCTGCTCCAGCGAAGCATAGCTGCTGTTCTTTACCTTGGACTAGAGGTATCCCCTTAAAGCCCTGGTTCCTGACCTTCAATGTGGGATAGCTCCTCTAGGCCCGCCTGTGCCTGCGCAGCCATTGCTCCTTGGGTTCCTCCTCCCGGCCATTGGCCCTGGCCTCTGGCATGGGTGGCTCCTCCCAGCTGCTGCCCCTGGCCTCGGGCTTGTAGTGGCTCCTCAGGGTCACCACCCTGGCCTCGAGTGCGAGGTGGCTTCTTCCGGCTGCCCCTGACCTCGGATGCTGGGTGTCTCCTCCTGGCCGCCCCTGACCTCAGACGCGGGGTAGCTCCTCTCGGTCGCTGCCCCGACCTCAGATACAGGGTAGCTCCTCTCGGCATTCCTGCGTCATCGTAGCCTGGCACTCTAGGCTGCTGCCCCTGACCTTGGACACTGGGTAGCTCCTCTTGCAGCCGCCGGCGCTTAGTGCACCGGCCTGGCTACCACAGCCGCCGCCCGCGCTTAGTGCGCCGGCTTTCTTTCTATCAAAGATAATTTTGGTTAGAATTATGAGAGCTGTATCAGTGCTTTTATCTAGTATTAAGATTAGCAGACTTTAGGGACTTCCCTGGTGGCCCAGTAGTTAAGAATATGCCTTGCAATGCAAGGGAAAGGGGTTCGATCCCTGGTCAGGGAACTAAGGTCCACGAGACATGGAGCTGCTAAGCTTGCACTATAACTTCTGAAGCCTGCATGTTCTGGAGCCCATGAAACATGACTAGAGTTGCACACCACAGTGATAGACCCACATGATACAATGAATATCTACCTTCAGAAATTATTTAGTGTTTGTGTTACACAGTTAAATATCATATTTGTTAAGAAAACTTTTATTTTACATTAAACGGGCTTAAATAAGCTTTCTGATATTTCTTTATATAATTATGCCTCTTGATTAAATAGCACTTTTTAAAGAGTTTTTTGGTGTAGGTTTGCAAGATAAAGTAGTCTTTGAGTCATTGAATTCAATCTCAAATGAGATCCCTATAGAATACATAAACTTCTACCCTTTAACTTTTGGATTAGAATAAGGAAGAGAAAAAAATTGATATTTACTGAGTGAAAGGAAATAAATGTACTTTGCATATTTGTTTTCTTCATTTTACAAATGATGGAAGGATCACCAAGGGTCACACAGACAGCAAATGATGAAGTTGAATTTCATCTCTTGAAGTATCCTCAAACTCGTAATTTATCCTTCTGTAGAATAATATTGACATATGTTTATAGTGAAACTAATGTTAACATATTACCATGAGTATAGAATTTGGGAAGTTTTCTGAATACCTTAAATTCCAATTTTTGGGAGATAATGATGTAATCAATTAAATACTGAAAATCTAGCCTCCTGGAGATTTCCCACATTTTCTGAAGACAAAGTGGCAGGAAATGAAGTCCCTAAAATCCGTCTGTAGTTCTCAGGAGTCTTCCGAAAATAACTAAGATATATCTATAGTTATTAGATTAGATATTATCCTAAGCATTTTAAATTAACTGCCCATAGGGTAATGAAAAGCAGTACTTTGGAGTGTAAAATGCTTATTTATTAAAAAGAAGAAAAGAAAACAATGTAGTAGTTTTAATGTCAATGATTTTTAAATAGATCATATAAATGAGTGAGTAAGCCAAAACAAAATTTTTTATTTTATATTTATTATTACTTTTTCACATCTTTTGATCCTCTTATTTCTACCTTCTCCCAACTGGCAATTTTGCTTGAGGGCCTTAAAACTAACTCATTTTGTTTTAACCAATCAAGGAACATTTTGAATAAAATGTTGGTTATATAAATAATATGAGAACAATCAATGCATGTTTTACTTTTTAGGTGAAATTCACATAGCATAAAATTCACCATAATAAAGTGAACAATTCACTTTATTATACAAATTGCTCATAAATTCAGTGGCATTAATGTACTCACCATTCTGTGAAACTATCATCTCTCTCTAGCTTCACATTTTCATCACCCAAAAAAGAGACCCTGTGCACTTGAAAGAGTCACTCCCCATTTTCCCCTACCCCAACCCAAAGTCACTCTGCTTTCTATATCTATGGGTTTTGCTTTATAAAAATTTCATATAAATGGAATCATATAATATGTGACATTTTATCTCTGGCTTAACTTAGCACAAATTTTTAAAGTATATCCATATTGTATATTCCTTTTTCATGGGTAAATAATGTTCCATTGTATGGATATACCATGGTTTGTCCATTTATCATCAATGGGCACTTGGATTATTTTCCTCTCTTGACTATTGCAAATAGTGCTTATGTGTTCATTTGTGTGCAACTATTTTTTAAATTTGTTTTGAAACATTTTATGTATATATGTAGGAATGGAATTGCTAGATTATAGATAATTATATGTTTAAATTTTTAGCATCTGCCAGAGAATACTCAATAGCAACTGCCCATTTTGCATTGCCAATAGCAATTAAAATGAGTTCTAATTTCTCCATATCTTTGCCAACATATGCTATTTTCCTTTTAAAAAAAGTATCCATCCTAATAATTATGAAATGCCATCTCATTGTTAAGCATACTTTCCTGTCCTTGTTTGCCATTTTCATAGCTTGCTTAGATAAATGTCTGTTCAAACATCTTGCCCATTGTTTAAATTTTAAAATTATAAAATATTGGCTATATGTGTTCATTATCTTTGAGCCTATCTTACTTACACCCAAAAGTTTGTGCCTTCCATCCCTCCCACTCTATACCACCCCTCCCCTGCTTCCCACTGGTAGCTACTAATTTATTCTCTATGAGTCTTCTTTTTTGTTATTTTCACTAGTTTTCTGTATTTTTTAGATTCCATATATAGTTGGATAATTGACTGTTATTTGTTTGCAAGTATTTTCCCCATTCTGTATGTTATCTTTGCACTTACTTTGTTTGATGCACACAAGTGCTTAATCTTAATGTATTCCCATTTGTCTATGCTTTTCTTTTGCTGATCTTGCTTTTGATGTCATATGCAAGAACAATTGCCAAAACTATGGTTGTGAAGATTTAGCCCTATGATTCCCTTCAGAGTTGTGTAGATTTAGCTTTTATATTTAGGTTTTGATCCATATTGAACTAATTTTTATAAAAGGTGTGTTGGGTGTCTTTGATTGTGTCCAAAATGCTGCCCTGATAGAGCTCTGTCCCTTACCCTTCATGTAGTTATTATTATAAGTTACATTTTTCTACATTATGTACACAATGAATAGATTTATAATACTGAATTATGATTGTATTTTAAAACACATATAAGTAAAAGAGTATTTACAAAGCAAAATACAGTCATACTGGCTTTTATATTTACCTATAGAGTTACCTTTACCAGTGCACTTTATTTTTTCATATGACTTTAGGTTACTCTTTTGTGTTTTAACTTCATCCTGAGGGGCTCCCTTTAGCTTTTCTTATAAGACAAGTCTATTAGCAGCAACTCCCTTAGTTTTTGATAATTTGGTAATACCTTAATTTTAGTTTTTATTTCTGAAATATTGTTTTGCCAGATACAGTATTTTTGATTGACAGTTTGTTTGTTCTGCAGATAAGTTGGAAGGACAAAGGTGAATTAAAATGCCAGAAACTCTCTTGCCATGTTTAAATCATCTTTTTCTTGATTCACCAGTTGCTTGGTTGCTATTAAACCTTGACTGTTTTCCAGAGTTTTGACAAAGTTGATTCTGAAAATTTTGACTTATTTTTGTTTCTGCATAGGGTCAGCTTCCCAGAACTTTTACTCTGCCATTTTCACTGACATCACACAATAATAGTTTCTAAACATTTGGAAAGATTTTTAACTTGTATCTTCATGTAGGGGGCTTCCCAGGTGGCTGAGTGGTAAAGAATCTGCATGCCAATATAGGAGACACAGGAGATGTGGGTTTGATCCCTGGATTGGGTAGATCCTCTGAAGGAAGAAATGACAATACATTCCAGTATTCTTGCCTGTGAAATCCCATGGGCAGAGGAGCCTGGTGGGTTAGTCCATGGAGTAACCAAAAGGTTGAACAGGATTGAGTGACTAAACAACAAACTTCACGTAGCCATGTAGCTCCAAAATCCCAGCATTACATCCCTGTAATGTTTCTCCTGTGATCTAACCATGGCCAGTGCTCATTTCTATGAGATCTGCCATCTATTAGGGTCTCATACATCCTTCACCTTAGGACTCCTCAAGCTGATTTCATCCCAGATACTCAAGTATTGCTTTCATGTTTGTTCTCTAGCTCTTGGCTGCCTCTTGTCAAAATCTCCATGCTCTTGAGATGTGAAGCAGAATTCAAGCAGCCCCTAGGGTGCAGGTCAGCAAGATCACAATGCTCAGCTCCGGTCTCAGTGCCTAGAGCATAGCTTATCCTGGGTAGGCCTGTCCTGCCACATGTGAAGTTTTGAATGATTATTCAGCATTAGGTTCACTTAGAAAGTTATAAACCAGTATCTCAAACCAGGTGCTTTTTTTTTTCTTTTTCTCTCCAGCATGAGTCCTTACATTTCCATACAGTTTGGAGGCTCTATCCCTTGGAATTTCAAGTTACCATTTCATTGCCAAGAGACATCACAAGGGTGAATGTGAAACCCACTGTGGCTTAGAAGTTTGCATATCTCACAAATCAGAACAATTACATCTAAAAGGGTACAATTATATCTAATATNAATTTCAAGTTACCATTTCATTGCCAAGAGACATCACAAGGGTGAATGTGAAACCCACTGTGGCTTAGAAGTTTGCATATCTCACAAATCAGAACAATTATATCTAAAAGGGTACAATTATATCTAATATGGGTATAATATCTATGGTCCTGGCAAGGGACAAACCTGGTTTGCACTCAAGGAAGTCATGAGTTATGGCTTCCCACCAAGTACTAATAAATCCTTCACACTCTCCTCAGCTCAAATGCAGTTTTCAAAATAGGAGTTATTTCCAGTTATAAGCAAAATTGTCTAATAACACAATATTTCAAATTGAAATTTAAAAATCTCATAGTAAAACAGGCTAACAAGGAAAAAAAAGGCAAAATGGCATATAATGGAAAACAAAAGAATAATACTTCTAATTTTACCTTACAAAGAAATATTCATTAACATTTATGTATTTCTAGCATTTTNCACACATTTCCTTCGGAAGAAGATGTCAGGAAGGCCACCTCAGTCGATCCATCTAGTCTCAGCAGGAGCCGGGACCAGGAACTCACTCCCGGTTGGAGGCGAACCCACAGCCTTGCCTTCTTCCTGGCAACTTCATGTCAAAAACCCATGGCTGGGTGTTTGAAAACACCCACAAATTTGTTGTCAGTCTGACACTGTGATGCCCTTGACTGAGTTGGGGCTGTTTGCTTTCCATTTCGGTTGACTGGATGGCTTGAACCTGTATATTTGTGGTAAGCCCCTTTCTCCCTACCACCCAGGCTTGATGATCAGGCCTGGGAAAGAAGTGGCAGTTGCCAGCATATGATTTTGTGACCCTGTCATCACATCTGTCATGGAACCTAGGCCCAGGGTCTTCTGAGCCTCTCATTCCTATGGATCTGTCCAAGACATTCCTCATTGTGTAAGTACAAGGCCCACTGAAGACTTCTTTCCTGCACCAGTTTTGCACAGGTGGCTGGATTATTGCTCTTGAAATTTATCTATACACATGTGCCCGCTCAGTCGCTAAGTCGTATCCAACTCTTTGTGACTCCATGGACTGTAGCCCACCAGGCTCCTCTGTCCATGAGATTTCCTAGGCAGGAGTGGATAGCCACTCCCTTCAGGGAATCTTCCTGACCCAGGGAGCGAATCTGGATTGCCTGCATTGCAGGCGGATTCTTTATCACTGAGCCCTCTGGGAAGCTACTCTCCAATTTGCTCCCCTGGTGTCTCAGATGGTAAAGAATCTGCCTGCAATGCAGGAGATGCGGGTTTGATCCTTAGATCGGGGAGATCCCCTGGAGAAGGGCATGGCAACCCACTCCACTACTCTTGCCTGGAGATTCCCATGGATAGAGGAGCCTAGCTGGCTACAGTCCATGGGGTCACAAAGAGTCAGACACGACTGAGCGACTAACATACATACACTCCAATTTGGCTAGAAGTACCAAGAAATTGCCTACAGAGGTCATGAACTCAAATGCAGTCTGGGAAGGCAGGCAGCACAAAGATGTGAAGTGGCCCCTAGGACAACAGTGAAGGGAGGAGTCTACTAAAAATGCCCTAAAGGCATTCACATTCACTTTTTTTGTTTTTTAGCACTTGGATACCAGATAGTTGCTGCGGAAGCAATTCAGCAGGAGACAGTGAGTTTGTGAACTTAACCTAAATAGAAAAAGTCAAACAGTTCACCTTCATGTACTGACCGCTTGCCTGCAATCGCCGAGTCAGCATTCTACCAATTATGCATACCTGCCTGACAGCAGTTGCTTCCTTCCTCCTTGATCCTGGTTCTACTTCCTTTTTGCTGGGCCATTTTATCACCTGGCTTATGATGTTCCCTGAGGGCAGGGGATTTAATTTTAGTAAATCTCTCCCCCGCCCCAGCCTCACCCTGCTCTTCTAAGGATCTACCAGATAGCCTGGCTCATAATGGATGCTCAATGAGCCTCACAATGTGATTGATTTTATCTGGTTGTGTGATTTATGTTTCTCTTCCAGCTGTGTTGTGAACATGATCAGAAGGTTGGACTTGAAAATTTTAGGATAGTTTTATCAGGGGATATAGCTCAAGGGTCAGAGGAGGCAATGGCACCCCACTCCAGTACTCTTGCCTGGAAAATCCCATGGACGGAGGAGGAGACTGGTAAGCCGCAGTACATGGGGTCGCTAAGGGTAGGACACGACTGAGCGACTTCACTTTCACTTTTCACTTTCATGCATTGGAGAAGGAAATGACAACCCACTCCAGTGTTCTTGCCTGGAGAATCCCAGGGACGGGGGAGCCTGGTAGGCTGCTGTCCATGGGGTCGCACAGAGTCGGATACGACTGAAGTGACTTAGCAGCAGCAGCAGCCGCACAGCTCAGGGGTAGAACATTTGACTGTAGGATAGCTTCGTCGGTTGTTTGAATTGAGCTGTGAATGTGAACTTATCTCGCTTATATCATGACCTTGATGTTGTCCTGGTGGCCCGACACTGTTGGTCTATACAGTTCTTGGCTGACTTCACTGCTTCTCTAATCCGCTGTATCCTTCTGCTGCCACCCAGCTCTAAGCTCCACGGACAGGCCCTGGGTCTCCTCTCCTGCTCTTTTCCTCACTGTTTCTTACCTAGGGCAGATTGCCTTTTAGATGCTTAGTGTTTTCTGATTTGTTGATTTGTTATAAGCAGGGAAGTTTGGCACCATGACAAATTGTAATGGAATATTAATTAGGTTCCTGAAGAAATTCAGATTGTCCTAAGCCTACCAGTTCCTGGGAAGCATCTGAGCCTGGAAGGGGGACTCCTGGAGCACCTCCCTCTGGGGCCTATGTGAGTAGAGACAGCTCAGGGAAAAGTTCTGAGCCTTGCTGGTCTTCTGATCAAGTGGATCTAAGGAACTCTCTGGGATTACTCTTTGATGCTTAGAAGGTAACAGTAGTGGTAAAGAACCTGCCTGCTAATGAAGAAGATGTAAGAGATGTGGGTTTGATCCCTGGGTTGGGAAGATCCTCTGGAGGAGGAAATGGCCACTCACTCTAGTATACTTGCCTAGAAAATCCCCATGGACAGAGGAGCCTGGCAGCCTATAGTTCATAGGGTTGCAAAGAGTCAGACATGACTGAAGCAACTTAGCACACACAGGGCTTGGAGGACCCTGAGCCTCTGCCCATCAGGGAAAACTCAGTCTTAGAAAGGAGATATGGCTTAATCGTCTATTCATTTATTCAAGAAACAGCTCAGTTCAGTTCAGTTCAGTCACTCAGTCATTTCCGATTCTTTGCGACCCCATGGACTGCAGCACACCAGGCCTCCCTGTCCATCACCAACTCCCAGAGTTTACTCAAACTCATGTCCATTGAGCCATTGATGCCATCCAACCATCTCATCCTCTGTCGTCCCCTTTTCCTCCCCTCTTCAGTCTTTCCCAGAAACAGCTACTGAGACCCTGCAGAAGAGAGCAGAGACTCATGGTGCCAGCCTCTTGGACTTCAATTCTAGAGATGAAAGATGGATAGAAAATAGGTTAAGGTGAAGTCACTCAGTTGTGTCCGACTCTTTGTGACCCCGTGGACTGTAACCTACTAGGCTTTTCTGTCCATGGGATTCTCCAGGCAAGAATACTGGAGTGGATGGCCATTTCCTTCTCCAGGGGATCTTCCCGACCCAGGGATTGAACCTGGGTCTCCCGCATTGGAGGCAGATCCTTTAACATCTGAGCCACCAGGGAAGCCCCCAGAAAATAGGTTAGGAGTCCTTTAAAAAGAAAAAAGGTTAGGAGTCCTTTAAAAAATACCCAGACTGCTCTGCAATAATGGGATGTGTGGGGACTTACAGGACAGAGACCTGCTCCAAACAACAGACCATCCATAAAGGTGACTCTGAGAAGGAGACCTTTGAAGTGAACCCTGGGAGAAGAGCTCAGCGAAGGAAGTAAGGAGCTGAGAAGAATGAGATCAAGGTGGAGAAGCAGGAAGGGGTTTGACCAGATGGAACTTTGGAGGTCAATGGAATGAGTTTGGATTTTAATTTTAAATGTAGCACACAGTTATTGGAGGGTTTTGAGAATGGAGCTGATATTTTATTTTAAAAATTATTCTGGGCTGCATGCCATGTGGGATCTTAGTTTCCTGACTGGACTGAACCAGTGCCCTTGAAGTGGAAGTATGGAGTCTTAACCACTGGACCACTGAGGGATTCCCTAGAACTGATATTTTAAAAGGATTCAACTCCTTTGAGGCAAGTAAAGTCAGGTTCCCTATGGGACGACTGAGCTGTTAACAGCGACCCAGCTAAGATGTGGGGGGCTAGACAGACAGACAGACCTAGGATATCTTGGTATCAGAGCTGAGAAGATTTGCTAAAGGATAGAAGTGGAGATGAGGGAAGGGGAAGGATCGGGATGACTGACCTTTTGGCTGGAGCAGTTCGGTGGTGATGGGGTTCTGGACATACTTCCCCACAATACAGCACCTTGGGATATGGACTATTTTAAGCTGAAGGTAGTTGGGAGAATAGCAGAAGCAGGAGAGTCATGCTGACCTTGACGTTTCTCCCTTGAAGTGACTCATAAAACCCCCATAAGAGAGGAGCCCTTCCTCTCCCTGGAGGAAAGGAGCATCCTTATCTCCAAAGACAAAGGGACACCAAGAAGAATCTTAACAAACAGGATTTGTCAATTTCCTCGAGTTTACTAAACCTATCATATACCTTAACCTATCACATTCCTCCATGATGGTCCACTTTTTATTGAACAAAGCATAAAAACTCTCAGGTCTCTGGGTCTTCAGTTGCTTATGAAGTCTCATGTGTCACATTAAGCATATTAAATAAACGTGTGTGCTTTTCTCCTGTCAGTCTGTCTTGGTCAGTTTAATTTTCAGACCCAGCTAAGGGGTCTTTGACCCTAAGAGGGTCAAAGAAAACTTTCTCTTCCCCTTCAGGGGACAGGCGTGTACTGATTAAAATGGGAGAGACTGGAATAAGAGCAGATTTGGTGATGGAAGAAGAAGCCATAAATACTTTTGTTTTAGGAGCATGTTTCATTTGAGATGCCTACTGGTTATCCAAGGGGAGACGTCAGGTAGGCAGTTAAATATGTATGCTAGAAGCTTAAGAAGAGGGCCTGAGCTGGAGAAAGGAAAGAGGATCCTGTATCATGGAAGGCAATTTGCTTTTCAATATTCATTTCTCTTATTTTGCAGTAATAAGAACTTCACTCAGATTAGAGCTGGCATCCCTCAGGTTCCCTTGTACCTAGGCATAGCTGTGTTGGTCACTGAAACATAATCACAGAGGATGATCCTTAAGGAGAAGATGGTTCACTCTCTTTACCCTTCCTCTAGCCTCATATTTGAAATCTATCTGTGGTGGCTGGGGCTCTAGCAGCCATTTTGGTTTAAGAAGATATGTGGTATATATTTTAGAGGGTAAAGGAGGAAGATGGAGAAAGTCTACATCTTTCATAATTGTGTTATTTTATACCAGCCCTGGATGCCTATATGTGGATTTTCTTTATTTGGGAGAAAAATAAATTATCTTTTTTATTTTTAATTTTATTTTTGGATTAACATACAGTAAATTTGATCTTTGGGATAAAGTTTAAAGAATTTTAACATGTGTTTAGATTTATGTAGCCACCAGCAAATGGGTCCAACATGGTTCCTTCACCCCAAAGAACTCCCTTGTGCTGTCTCATTATAGCCACACCCTCCCTACAGCTTGACCTACTTGGCCATCACCAATCTTTTCTCTGTCACAAGAGTTTTGTCTTTTGAAAATGTCATATAAATGGAATCATATGGTATATAATTTTTTGGAGATTGACTTCTTTTACTCAGGAAAATGCATTTAACATTCATCCATGTGGTTGTGTGAATCAATAGCTCATTCCTTTTCATTTCCCAGTAATATTTCATCGCATGACGGCATCACAGTTGAGTTTTCCATTCAAATGCTGAAGGCCATTTGAGTTGTTTTCAGATTCGGTTATTACAAATAGAGCTACTAAAATACTTATGCAAAGATTTTAATGTCAATTTGTTTTTTTTTTCCCCCTAAAGTGAATATCTAAGAATAGATATCTGGTTTTACTATATAAAAATAAAGTATACATTTGACTATAAGAAACTGTAAAACTTTTTCTGGAATATCTGCATTGTTTTACATTCCTAAATTAGCAATGGATGAGAGAGTGATTTGTACCACATCCTACTGACATTTAATATAGTCAGAATTTTGTATTTTAGCCTTATTAGTACGTGATGATACCTCTTCGTGGTTTGAATTTGCGTTTCTTTAATGGCTNGACTTCAATTCTAGAGATGAAAGATGGATAGAAAATAGGTTAAGGTGAAGTCACTCAGTTGTGTCCGACTCTTTGTGACCCCGTGGACTGTAACCTACTAGGCTTTTCTGTCCATGGGATTCTCCAGGCAAGAATACTGGAGTGGATGGCCATTTCCTTCTCCAGGGGATCTTCCCGACCCAGGGATTGAACCTGGGTCTCCCGCATTGGAGGCAGATCCTTTAACATCTGAGCCACCAGGGAAGCCCCCAGAAAATAGGTTAGGAGTCCTTTAAAAAGAAAAGAGGTTAGGAGTCCTTTAAAAAATACCCAGACTGCTCTGCAATAATGGGATGTGTGGGGACTTACAGGACAGAGACCTGCTCCAAACAACAGACCATCCATAAAGGTGACTCTGAGAAGGAGACCTTTGAAGTGAACCCTGGGAGAAGAGCTCAGCGAAGGAAGTAAGGAGCTGAGAAGAATGAGATCAAGGTGGAGAAGCAGGAAGGGGTTTGACCAGATGGAACTTTGGAGGTCAATGGAATGAGTTTGGATTTTAATTTTAAATGTAGCACACAGTTATTGGAGGGTTTTGAGAATGGAGCTGATATTTTATTTTAAAAATTATTCTGGGCTGCATGCCATGTGGGATCTTAGTTTCCTGACTGGACTGAACCAGTGCCCTTGAAGTGGAAGTATGGAGTCTTAACCACTGGACCACTGAGGGATTCCCTAGAACTGATATTTTAAAAGGATTCAACTCCTTTGAGGCAAGTAAAGTCAGGTTCCCTATGGGACGACTGAGCTGTTAACAGCGACCCAGCTAAGATGTGGGGGGCTAGACAGACAGACAGACCTAGGATATCTTGGTATCAGAGCTGAGAAGATTTGCTAAAGGATAGAAGTGGAGATGAGGGAAGGGGAAGGATCGGGATGACTGACCTTTTGGCTGGAGCAGTTCGGTGGTGATGGGGTTCTGGACATACTTCCCCACAATACAGCACCTTGGGATATGGACTATTTTAAGCTGAAGGTAGTTGGGAGAATAGCAGAAGCAGGAGAGTCATGCTGACCTTGACGTTTCTCCCTTGAAGTGACTCATAAAACCCCCATAAGAGAGGAGCCCTTCCTCTCCCTGGAGGAAAGGAGCATCCTTATCTCCAAAGACAAAGGGACACCAAGAAGAATCTTAACAAACAGGATTTGTCAATTTCCTCGAGTTTACTAAACCTATCATATACCTTAACCTATCACATTCCTCCATGATGGTCCACTTTTTATTGAACAAAGCATAAAAACTCTCAGGTCTCTGGGTCTTCAGTTGCTTATGAAGTCTCATGTGTCACATTAAGCATATTAAATAAACGTGTGTGCTTTTCTCCTGTCAGTCTGTCTTGGTCAGTTTAATTTTCAGACCCAGCTAAGGGGTCTTTGACCCTAAGAGGGTCAAAGAAAACTTTCTCTTCCCCTTCAGGGGACAGGCGTGTACTGATTAAAATGGGAGAGACTGGAATAAGAGCAGATTTGGTGATGGAAGAAGAAGCCATAAATACTTTTGTTTTAGGAGCATGTTTCATTTGAGATGCCTACTGGTTATCCAAGGGGAGACGTCAGGTAGGCAGTTAAATATGTATGCTAGAAGCTTAAGAAGAGGGCCTGAGCTGGAGAAAGGAAAGAGGATCCTGTATCATGGAAGGCAATTTGCTTTTCAATATTCATTTCTCTTATTTTGCAGTAATAAGAACTTCACTCAGATTAGAGCTGGCATCCCTCAGGTTCCCTTGTACCTAGGCATGGCTGTGTTGGTCACTGAAACATAATCACAGAGGATGATCCTTAAGGAGAAGATGGTTCACTCTCTTTACCCTTCCTCTAGCCTCATATTTGAAATCTATCTGTGGTGGCTGGGGCTCTAGCAGCCATTTTGGTTTAAGAAGATATGTGGTATATATTTTAGAGGGTAAAGGAGGAAGATGGAGAAAGTCTACATCTTTCATAATTGTGTTATTTTATACCAGCCCTGGATGCCTATATGTGGATTTTCTTTATTTGGGAGAAAAATAAATTATCTTTTTTATTTTTAATTTTATTTTTGGATTAACATACAGTAAATTTGATCTTTGGGATAAAGTTTAAAGAATTTTAACATGTGTTTAGATTTATGTAGCCACCAGCAAATGGGTCCAACATGGTTCCTTCACCCCAAAGAACTCCCTTGTGCTGTCTCATTATAGCCACACCCTCCCTACAGCTTGACCTACTTGGCCATCACCAATCTTTTCTCTGTCACAAGAGTTTTGTCTTTTGAAAATGTCATATAAATGGAATCATATGGTATATAATTTTTTGGAGATTGACTTCTTTTACTCAGGAAAATGCATTTAACATTCATCCATGTGGTTGTGTGAATCAATAGCTCATTCCTTTTCATTTCCCAGTAATATTTCATCGCATGACGGCATCACAGTTGAGTTTTCCATTCAAATGCTGAAGGCCATTTGAGTTGTTTTCAGATTTGGTTATTACAAATAGAGCTACTAAAATACTTATGCAAAGATTTTAATGTCAATTTGTTTTTTTTCCCCCTAAAGTGAATATCTAAGAATAGATATCTGGTTTTACTATATAAAAATAAAGTATACATTTGACTATAAGAAACTGTAAAACTTTTTCTGGAATATCTGCATTGTTTTACATTCCTAAATTAGCAATGGATGAGAGAGTGATTTGTACCACATCCTACTGACACTTAATATAGTCAGAATTTTGTATTTTAGCCTTATTAGTACGTGATGATACCTCTTCGTGGTTTGAATTTGCGTTTCTTTAATGGCTAATCGTGTGGATTATCTTTCCAAGTGCCTATTTGCATGAACTCAGAAGGGCCCTGTGCTTTTTTCTTAGTGCTGTCTTGTTTCCATCTTGAAATTCTCCTTATTTGAACAAGGGTCTCACAATTTCGTTAAGCGGTGGGTCCTGAAAATGATGTGGCCAGCCTTGGCTGTGGTGTGTTTAGACAGCAAGCAGCAAAGACTGCAACAGCACTTGGCCATCTTTGTATAGTACTGGGTTATTTATTTTGATTTGTTGTTATTTAGTTGCCAACTCATGTCCAACTCTTTGCCACTCCATGGACTGCAGCCCTTGATTACAGAAAAACAAATAGTTACAATTCAGTCAACTCCAGAAATTCACTAGACAAACAGCCCATCCAGAGTTGTGGACATCACTCTTATCTTTTATTATCCCTCTCTATTTCTCTGTGTTAGTTATTCAGTTGGGTCTGACTCTTTGTGACACCATGGACAGTAGCCCACTAGTCTCCTCTGTCCATGGAATTCTCCAGGCAAGAATACTGGAGTGGGTAGCCATTCCCATCTCTAGATTTCCCAGCCCAGCGACTGAACCTAGGTCTCCTGCTTTGCAGGCAGAGTCTTTACCATCTGAGCCACCAGGGAAGAGCTCTTTGTTTGGTTCAATTTTACCTATTTTACCAACAGAATTGTAACCACCACCCCCACCCCCTTATTCATAAACACAGCAAATTTTTGTTGGTGGTGGTGGTGGTGGGGCTGAATTCTGTTACTAGAAGCACTTTAAGAAAACACTGTATCAGAGAGAATGCTGTTCATTTTACTTATTTATAAAAATGAGCTCTATGAATACCTAAAGCTCATTTTCAAAATGCAAGAACTGTGGCCCACAGAAGCTAACGATTTTTTTTTTTACAAAATCATACTGCTAGTGAGTGAGGCAAATTCTTGTCTGGCTTGAGCACCATCTTTCTGATGCTGCCTCTTTGGACTTGCGTTTTTCTCTGTTGGAGAGCCATGGGTATTTTGGACTCCTTTAATCATCTTCTGGATATCTTAGGAGGCTCTTATTCCCATTCCTATTGATACTCGGAACGTCTCTGCTGCATTGGTTAGCGTGACTGTCACATCAAGAGTTTCACCCTCTTGGAGTGGGAAATCTGAAGGACCCAATATCCCTTCAAGTGATGGAGATGCATAATGAAGAAAGTTATTCATGAACGAGGGAGTCTCTTTTTCCACTTGGAAAAGGAAGCTTTGTGCATTCTTCTATTTTGGTTCTTAACTGCCCTCAGAGAGGGAGGACTCGGGCAGAAGGGACAGGGCTGTAGGTATTCTGGGAAACGGAAGCAGGCAGCGCTGAGCCCTGGATCTGCCGCTCCGCCCTGCCCTTCACCCAGATTTCTTCCCTGCTGCCCGAGCTCTTTGGCAAACTGGCTTCCGGAGTCTGACACATGTTTCTTTGTCTGGCCCCAGCTGTTAGATTCTGTCTTCATTCATTAAGCAGGAAGGGAGGTCCCCGAACTGCTTCTGTGGCCTGATGTCGAGGAGCAGACACTTAGACCTTGGCAACTCCAGATCAGAGATGTCAAAACAAGCCAGGGGGCCTGCCTGAGCTTCTCAAGCCTCAGGCTGAAGCTAGATGCTTCTCCAGTGCAATCTTTAGTCCCCGTGATAGTCTGCACCTTAGATGTCATTATCCTCAGTTTACAGAAAAAGAAACCGAGGCTCAGAAGGTGGTGGGGTGTATCAGCGCTGCATACTCAGAAAAGACAGGATCTGAGCCCTGATGGGTTCAAGTCAAATTTCTCAGAACTCTTGATGACCGCCATTCATACCACCAGAAAGCTGCAACCATTTTTCCTGCTCTTGAAAAGCGAAGGGCTAGTCACTAGGAAGAAACCGAGCCATCTTTGGGGAGAACACTGGTTCTCTGCGGCCAGGCTCCCATCTGAGGCCTGGCTCCCGCCTCTCTGCTGGGAGGAGCCTGCCCACTCAGCCTGATGTGGAGGGGCTGCCCCGCATTGTCATCGATAATTGTACAGGCCCATTCATCAGCAGGAATCCTATTTCAAACAACTCTCCGACTCTAATGGCACGAAAAGCATGAACTAAGCACAGTTTAATGAATTCTGATCTCACAGGCAGAGGCTGTCTGATCAGGGACAACTGTGCTCACACACGAGGCAGGAAGAATCGCTGCAGCCCGAGAATCAGGGATGCATTCCAATGATGCCTTCGCTGCTTCAAGATGGATCATTTGTTTTTTTCTTTTTCTGTTAGCAAATTCATCGGAGATGTCTGTTTCATCTGTGACTCACCCTTGTCTTTCTGGGGAAGTGTTAGCTTTTTACCTGGAGAGCACTGAAGTCCTCTGGTCCCATTCAGGACAGAAGGAAATAAGCCATTTTACTTTTTGCCAGATAACAGTATCTCAAATGCTTATAGGTTTTTATGCAAAATCTTACACATCTTAGCAAATCCACATACGCAGCCCAGTCACCCAGTCGTCTCTAAGAAAAAGCCAAGAGGAAGATCATTATTTGAATTTCAAGGAAAGAAGGATGAACTGGAAGAACTGAGCGTGCGTCTTCATCCTTCAGTTAGAGATCCCGCAGGTCTCCATCCTGGGACCGTGTCATTGTCTTCTTGGTGCTGCTGTGCAGGAGAAGTGAGGTTACCACCCAGAAAGGGAGTCAATGGGATTCAGGGGATGGGATCTGCCCAGAGCCAGGGTCTTACTGGGAGATCAACAAGGTTTAGGACTTCCCTGCTGATGCAGTGGTTAAGACTCTACACTCCCGATGGAGGGGGCCCGGGTTCGATCACATGTTCCTCCACTAAGACCCTATCCGCAAAAAAAAAAGGAAAAGAAAAAAACAACAACAAGGTTCTTTCCATAAATCACCTCCTTTATACCTTGCAACTGCTCTGGAGGCAGAGAGTTTGCCCTCAAGCTACCAGGGGCAGCAGGCAGCAGGCACAGGGTCACACAGCAACTGAGAAGCACAGTCAGAGGATGTCCCTACACTCCAAGTGGACTGCTGACACTGAAGACAAGCCCCTTTGTCTCTCCCAGCCCCAGCTACCCCACATGCAAAATGAGAAGGCAGGGGTGTGTGAACACTGGATACTGCTTATTAACATATCATACAAGCACATTGTTTTTTTTTGTTTGTTTGTTTGTTTGTTTCCGGGAGTGAAAACTGCATGCTTTATTCCCCACAGAAGGGCAGCGAGGAGGGCAGTGGCAAAGGGAGAACCATAGCGCCATTCTCCCTCCATCCTTCTATTGCTCATCCACTGTTCTTAGCACTGAGTCTAGAGCTCAGGATTTAGAGATGAGAGTTATGAGGGGCTCAGAGTCTTATAGAGAAAACAGACATATCACAGAAACTTCCCCAGTGGTCCAGTTGTTAAGAATCTTGCCAGTGCAGGGGACATGGGTTCGATCCCCGGTCTGGGAAAATTCCACTTGCCGAGGGTCAGTTAAGCACATGTGCCACCACTCCTGAACCTTCTGTCTAGAGCCCATGCCCCTCAACAAGAGAAAGTACCGCAATGAGAAGCCCACACACCTCAACTAGAGAGTAGCCCCCTCTCGCCGCAACTAGAGAAAGCCAGGGCAGCAGTGAAGACTCATTGTAACTATTAAAAAAAAATTAAAGCCAGTAAAAATGGGAGATAAATGATCTGGCAGAGATGTCTACAGGGAGCTGTGGGAACAGAGGAGACAAAGCAACTAAGTGAGGCAAAGTCATTTAAATAATTGGGGTCCTCAGTGTCCTCGTCTTCAAAGCTGAGAAATAATACCTTGCGCTTGGGCTTCACAAAGTTGCAGGGGGTGAGGGATCTACTCTTCTCAACCCCTGGCATTGTGTTAGGAACTCAGTATTTCATGGATCTGAGGATGGCCATAGGGCTTAGTTGCTGGGTTCTTTTAGCCTGTTTTGGTCTAAATCTTTCCCCATCCTTTCTCCAACAGTCCAGCCAGCAGGGAGCCTCTGGGAGGCCCTGTGACCTCTACAAAGTGTCCTGCACCAGCCATTTTCCCTGCTTGGCTCCCCTAGGATACTCGTTGATTTGGCGAGTGTACTTGGCCTTTCACCCCAGCAGTTGAGAGCTAGGATGGATAAAAGCTGGAATTCTGGTGTCAGGCAGATTACTGGCTCAAAATCCAGCTCTGTTACCTAGTTAGAAATTAAACTGGGAAAACTTGCTTAACCTCCCTGAGCCTCAGTTTCCTTGTCTGTAAAGGAGAGGTGATAAGAATCCTTCCTGGATGGGGCTGTGGTGAGGACTGAATGAACGGATGCAGGCAAACGGCTGAGCAAGTGCTACCAGGTGAGCTCGCTGAGCAGGTGATGTGAGTAGGTGCTGAGAAGGAGCCCCCACTCCCTGGCCTTCCTCCTCCCTGCTCCTCCCCTTCCCTCTTCTCCCACTGTGCCCTCCTCTCCATTTCCTCCTCCTCTACCTCATTGTTATTATTAAGTGCAAGGCCAAGTGTGTCAGGGTTCTCATCCTGTACTCACCATGTTCAGTTTTGCATATGCAAAGTGGGGTCCTCTGGGACCACATTCAGAGTCTGGAACCCACATTTATTCTATCTCTTCAGAGCCCTGAAGAGGTCTTGCAGAAGTTCCAGAACACAGTAAAGTGGGAGTTTCAATTCATGCCAGCTGTGTGGTCCTGGGCAAGTTATTTACCCTCTCTGAGCCTAAGCTTCCCCAACAGNAGGTCTTGCAGAAGTTCCAGAACACAGTAAAGTGGGAGTTTCAATTCATGCCAGCTGTGTGGTCCTGGGCAAGTTATTTACCCTCTCTGAGCCTAAGCTTCCCCAACAGTAAGATGGGTTGATGACACCTCTCTCACAGATTTGCCGTGAGGAGTAAAGTCGATCATCTGAGTGTGGGGGCTTGGCACGTAACGGATAGTCCCTTCTCCATTCTGCCCAGAGGCTTGATGCCTGCTCTGCAGAACACACAGGGTTGTAAGTACAGTTGGTCTTTTATATCTGTGGATTCCACATCCTCAGAGTCAACCAACTGAGGATCAAAATACTCAGGAAAAAAAAAATCTAGAAAGTTCCAAAATCAAAACTTGAAATTGTCCTGTGCTGGCAACAAGCTATATAGCACTGACTCTGTATTTACAACTATTTATATGGTACTTGCAAATGAGAAAATAAAAGATATAAGCATCTGAATGCAGAGTTCCAAAGAATAGCAAGGAGAGATAAGAAAGCCTTCCTCAGCAATCAATGCANTAGTGGAGGTGATGGAATTCCAATAGAGCTATTTAAAATCCTAAAAGATGATGCTATCAAAGTGCTACACTCAGTATGTCAGGAAATCTGGAAAATCTAGCAGTGGCCATAGGACTAGAATAGGTCAATTATCATCCCAGTTTCCCAAAAGGGCAATTCTTAAAGAATGTTCAAACTACGGGTCAATTTCACTCATCTCCCATGTTAGTAAGATTATGTTCAAAATCCTACATGGTAGACTTCAGTATTATGTGAACCAAGAACTTCCAGATGTCCAAGCTAGATTTAGGAAAGGCAGAGTAACCAGAGGTCAAAGTGCCAACATTTGATGGATCATAGAGAAAGCAAGGGAATTCTAGAAAAACATCTACCTCTGTTTCATTGACTATTCTAAAGTCTTTGACTGTGTGGATCATAACAAAATGTGGAAAACGCCTTAAAGAGATGGCAATATCTGTAATACCACCTTATCTGTCTCCTGAGAAATTTTTTGCAGGTTAGAACTGGATATGAACAACAGACTGATTCAAAATTGGGAAAGGCACATGTAAAGGCTGTATATTGTCACCCTGCTTACTTATACTCTGAGCACACCATGAGAAATACCAGGCTGGATGAGTTACAAGCTGAAATCAAGATTGGCGGGGAAACATTAACAACCTCAGATAGGCAGATGATATCATTGTAATGGAAGAAAGTGAGGAGGAACTAAAGATTCTCTTAATAAGGGTGAAGGAGGAAAGTGAAAAAGACAGCTTAAACTAAATATTAAAAAAAAAAAAAACTAAGCTCATGGCATTCTGGCCCCATCATTTTGCAATAAATAGAAGGGGGAAATGTGGAAGCAGTGACAGATTTCCTCTTCTTGGGCTCCAAAATCACTGCAGATGGTGACTGAAAGATCCATATAGTCAAAGCTAAGGTCTTCCCATTGGGCATGTATGGCTGTAAGAGCAGGACTGTAAAGAAGGCAGAGGGCCAAAGAATCGGTGCCTTTGAACTCTGGTGCTGGAGAAAACTCCTGAGAGTCCCTGACCAGCAAGAAAATCATACCAGTCAATCTTAAAGGAAATTAACCCTGAATACTCATTGCAAGGACTGATGCTGAAACTGAAGCTCCAGTTTTTTGGTAATCTGATGTGAACAACCTACTCACTGGAAAAGCCCCTGATTCTGTGAAAGATTGAGGGCAGAAGGAAAAGATAGTGACAGAGGATGAGACGGCTTGATGGCATCACTGATGCAATGGACATGAACTTGAACTTGGAAAAACTTTGGGAGATGATGAGGCACAGGATGGCCTGGCATGCTGCAGTCCATGGGGTTGCAAAGAATCAGACACAACTGTATGACTGAAAAACAATAACAAATAAAGTTTTCACATATAAAATATGTAAAAGTGCTTTGCTGTTGTTGTTGTTGTTTTTTATGTATTTTCCAAATGAAAGGGTGTCAATTATTTGGGAAGATGTAGTAGTGCTTTTGAGCCCTGTATTGCCATCTGGGTTAAAAAGCAATCAATCAACAAGTTTAAAATTTTGATTGAATTGATCTTAAATTAAGTCAAATTGAGATAAATTTGAGCATTTAGAACATTATATAAAAATCACATGAAATATTTTAAATTTGGACATAGAGATGTAACTCACAGATGATATTGCTCTAAAATAATTGTGCTTTTACTAATACAGTTCAGTTCAGTCACTCAGCCATGTCTGACTCTTTTTGAACCCATGAATTGCAGCACACCAGGCCTCCCTGTCCATCATCAACTCTTNTCTAAAATAATTGTGCTTTTACTAATACAGTTCAGTTCAGTCACTCAGCCATGTCTGACTCTTTTTGAACCCATGAATTGCAGCACACCAGGCCTCCCTGTCCATCATCAACTCTTGGAGTTCACTCAGACTCACGTCCATCGAGTCAGTGATGCCATCCAGCCATCTCAACCTCTGTCATCCCCTTCTCCTCCTGCCCCCAATCCCTCCCAGCATCAGTCTTTTCCAGTGAGTCAACACTTCCCATGAGGTGGCCAAAGTATTGGAGTTTCAGCTTCAGCATCATTCCCTCCAAAGAAATCCCGGGGCTGATCTCCTTCAGAATGGACTGGTTGGATCTCCTTGCATTCCAAAGGACTCTCAAGAGTCTTCTCCAACACCACACTGCAAAAGCATCAATCCTTTGGCGCTCAGCTTTCTTCACAGTCCAACTCTCACATCCATACATGACCACTGGAAAAGCCATAGCCTTGGCCAGATGGACATTTGTTGACCAAGTAATGTCTCTGCATTTCTATCTAGATTGCTCATAACTTTTCTTCCAAGGAGTAAGCATCTTTTAATTTCATGGCTGCAGTCACTATCTATCTGCAAGTGATTTTGGAGCCCCCAAAATAAAGTCTGACACTGTTCTACTGTTTCCCCCATCTATTTCTAAAATGTTTTTGCATGTATTATTTGCTTACTACATGATACACTTCATATGGGAAAGATGTTGCCTTATTTACTCAGTTTTCAGGTGAATGGATTGCTTTCTTGCCATCCTCAAAGGTTTACTTTTTTCTTTTATTAAAAGCTCATTAATATTTAGTAGCTTGATATCCATTACTATTTCATATAGACACGAAAATCTCAAATTGGTCACTGGGATCTCTTCAAATTGATTTGGTATCTCTTTATAGTTTTTCTAGTTGCTTTTAGTAGCTATTCTGCCATCTCATATAGATCTTCCATGTTCATATTTTACAATTCCTACTATGGACATGGATCAGCCAGTTATCCTAAATACTCCATTATTTATTAATATTTATTTATTTTTTAAAAATTTATTTATTTTATTGGAGGCTAATTACAATATTGTGCCATCTCGCATATAAGGTCATCATTACCACCTTTCTAAATTCCATATATACGTGTTAATCCACTGTATTGGTGTTTTTCTACTTACGGCACTGTATATAATAGTCTCCAGTTTCCTCCACCTCATTAGAACTGACTCATATGTATTCTCTTTTAATAGTTAGTAATGTTTCATTGTGTATAAGTACCACATCTTCCTTATCCATTCATCTACCAATGACATCTAGGTTGTTTCCATGTCCTTGCTATTATAAACAGTGCTGCAATGAACACTGGGGTACATGTGTCTCTTTCAGTTCTGGTTTCCTCAGTGTGCATGCTCAGCAGTGGGATTGCTAGGTCACATGGTAGTTCTATTTCCAGTTTTTAAAGGAATCTCGACACTATTCTTCATAGTGGCTGTACCAGTTTGCATTCCCACCAACAGTGCAAGAACATTCCCTTTTTCTCCACACTCTCTCCAGCATCTATTTTTTGTAGGCTTTTTGATGGCAGCTGTTCTGACCAGCATGAGATGGTACATCGTTGTGGGTTTTTGCATTTCTCTGATAATGAGTTGTGTTGAGGATCTTTCCATGTGTTTGTTAGTCATCTGTATGTTTTCTTTGGAGAAATGTATGTTTAGTTTTTTGGCCCATTTTTTGATTGGGCCATTTATTTTTCTGGTATTGAGCTGCAAGAGCTGCTTGTATATTTTGGAGATTAACAATTTGTCAGTTGCTTCACTTACTATTATTTTCTCCCATTCTGAAGGCTGTCATTTCACTTTTTTTATAGTTTCCTTCATTGTGCAAAAGCTTTTAAGTTTAATTAGGTTGCCTTTGTTTATTTTTGCTTTTATTTCCATTACTTTGGGAAGTGAGTCACAGAGGATCTTGCTGTGATTTATGTCAGAGAGTGTTCTGCCTATGTTTTCCTCTAGGAGTTTTATATTTTCTGGTCTTACATTTAGATCTTTAATCCATTTTGAGTTTATTTTTGTGTATGGTGTTGGAAAATGTTCTAGTTTCATTCTTTTATAGGTGGTTGACCAGTTTTCTCAGCACCACTTGTTAAAGAGATTGTTTTATACATTGTATATTTTTGCCTCCTTGGTCAAAGATAAGTTATCCAAAAGTGCATGGATTCTTCTTTGGGGTTTCTATTTTGTTTCATTGGTCTATATTTCTGTCTTTGTGCCAATACCATACTGCCTTGATGACCATAGCTCTATAGTATAGTCTGAACTCAGGCAGGTTGATTCCTCCAGTACCACTCTTCTTTCTCAAGATTGTTTTGGCTGCTTGAAGCTTTTTGTGCTTCCATGCAAATTGTGAAATTATTTGTTCTAGTTCTGTGAAAAATACCATTGGTAGCTTGATAGGGATTGCATTGAATCTGTAGATTGCTTTGGATAGTATACTCATTTTCAGTATATTCATTCTTCCAATCCATCTATTTGAGTCATCTTTGATTTCTTTCATCAGTATTTTGTAGTTTTCTATGCATAGGTTTTTTTGTTTCTTCAGGTAAATTTATTTCTAAGTATTTTATTTTTTTCATTGCAATGGTGAATGTGACTGTTTTCTTAATTTCTAATTCTAGGGATTTCTATGTTTTAACTTTATATCCTGCAACTTTACTATATTCATTGATTATCTCAAGTAATTTTCTGGTGGTGTTTTCAGGGTTTTCTATGTAGAGGATCATGTCATGTGCAAACAGTAAGAGTTTTACTTCTTCTTTTCCAGTTTGGATTCCTTTTATTTATTTTTCTTCTCTGATTGATGTTGCTAAAACTTCCAAAACTGTTGAATAGTAGTAGTGAGACTGGGAACCCTTGTCTTGTTCCTGACTTTAGAGGAAATGTTTTCAAATTTTTACCACTGAGGATAATGTTTGCTATGTGTTTATCATTCATGACTTTTATTATGTTGAGGCATGTTTCTTCTATGCTGGGTTTCTGGAGAGTTTTTATCATAAATGGGTGTTGAATTTTGTCAAAGGCTTTTGCTGCATCTATTGAGATAGTCATATGGTTTTATCTTTTAATTTTTTAATGTCGTATATCACATTGATTGATTTGTGAATATTGAAGAATCCTTGNGTTGAATAGTAGTAGTGAGACTGGGAACCCTTGTCTTGTTCCTGACTTTAGAGGAAATGTTTTCAAATTTTTACCACTGAGGATAATGTTTGCTATGTGTTTATCATTCATGACTTTTATTATGTTGAGGCATGTTTCTTCTATGCTGGGTTTCTGGAGAGTTTTTATCATAAATGGGTGTTGAATTTTGTCAAAGGCTTTTGCTGCATCTATTGAGATAGTCATATGGTTTTATCTTTTAATTTTTTAATGTGGTATATCACATTGATTGATTTGTGAATATTGAAGAATCCTTGCATTCCTGGGATAAAGTCCACTTGATCATATTATTTGATCTTTTTAATATGTTGTTGGATTCTGTTTGCTAGAATTTTGTTGAGGACTTTTGCATCTATGTTCATCAGTGATATTGGCCTCTAGTTTTCTTTTCCTGTGGTATCTTTGTCTAGTTTTGATATTAGGGTGATGGTAGCCTCATCAAATTAGTTTGGAAGTGTAACTTCCTCTGAAATTTTCTGGAAGAGTTTGAGTAGAATAGATGTTAGCTCTCCTCCAAATTTTTGGTAGAATTCACCTGTGAAGCCATCTGGTCCCAGGTTTTTGTTTGTTGGAAGATTTGTATTATCGTTTCTATTTCCTTGCTTGTGATGTATCTGTTAAGATTTTCTGCTCCTTCCTGGTTCAGTTTTGGAAGGTTATACTTTTCTAAGAATTCTTCCATTTCTTCCAAGTTGTCCATTGTATTGGCATATAGTTGCTGATAGTAGCTTCTTATGACCCTTTGTATTTCTGTATTATCTGTATTATCCATTTTCATTTCTAATTTTGTTTATTTGATTCCTCTCCCTTTTTTTCTTGATGAGTCTTGGGTAATGGTTTGTTTATTTATCTTCTCAAAGAACCAGCTTTTTTTTTTTTTTTTTTTGCTATTGTCTCCTTTGCTTCTTTGTGATTTATTTCTGCTCTGAATTTTATGATTTTTTTCCTTCTACTAACTTTGGGTATTTCCAGAAATCAAAAAGTGAAGACACAATGATTTTTTTTTTAACACAACTGATTTATTGTAGTGTTTCAGCTTTTGTTTTAAACCATGAAACGGTATTATTTTCCCTAATATTTGCTACTGATTGTGCTCTAGTTTTTCCAAACTGTTTTTACAAAAATTTTAAAACATAGAAACAACTAAAAAATATTTTCTGTAAACATCTATAAACCCATTATTATTTTGTTATTCTTGCTTCATTGCCTATGAATTTATCTAATACCTTTACCTAGTGTCAAACCCTTCACAATTATTTATCCTTGCTGCTACTGCTACTGCTGCTAAGTCACTTCAGTCATGTCTGACTCTGTGCAACCCCATAGACAGCAGCCCACCAGGCTCCTCTGTCCCTGGGACTCACCAAGCAAGAACACTAGAGTGGGTTGCCATTTCCTTCTCCAATGCATGAAAGTGAAAAGTGAAAGTGAAGTCGCTCAGTCGTGTCCTACTCTTAGCGATCCCATGGACTGCAGCCTAGCAGGCTCCTCTGTCCATGGGATGTTTCAGGCAAGAGTACTGGGGTGGCATGCCATTGCCTCCTCCGTACCCTTAACTCAATGTATATTTATTTAGATTTACTGGCATATAATTTGCATAACAAAATTCATCTGCTATAGTTGGAACTTGATAAGTTTGTATAAAACTTATGCAATTGTAAAACCATCACTACAATCTGCTTTTATAATACTTCCATCATCCAAGAAATTGTCCTTGTTCTTGCATAAACTCAAAATAAGTTATAATCTGTTGAATAAACATCATATAAGGTGATAGTCCTTATTTAAACATCATCATCTAGTTAGTTGCTTGCAATCTGTAGTGTGCTGAGAATTTTTGATACAAGGCATGCTCTAGTTATGTCCAGCAGCAGAGATGTTCAGATTCTTGGTGACTATAGTACATGAAATTCAAGGGAGATTGACTTCCAATTAACAGTCTTAAAGAAAAAGAGGTTTCTTTTGTTCCTGTTCTGTTTCTGAATTGTATTCATTTTTTGGTGTGGTTTTTTTTTTTTTTTTTTTTTTTTGGAACTTTTTATGTTGTACTGGGGTACTGATATTTAACAATGTGTTCTTGGTAAAGCACTGAAGAAGAAATTTCTTGTAAAGTAAGATATCATAGATTTGTTTCATGAATTTGAATCATATTATTCTCCAAGCTACCAAATAGTATGTTGAACATAGAATCAATTCTAAATACATTTTGATAATGAATTGGAAATATCCTCTTTCCTAGGTATAAAGCTAATGCTTTTAAATTTCAAATAATATAACAAATTTGTTTTCATTATTTACAGATTCTCCATTGTCAGTAAGATGGGCACAATGGCTTCAGTAAAGAATCACTTCATTTATAATGTAAATATTGACTTTAGGTTATATATAAATATTTTATGATTACAAGGCATCTTATTTGCACCTTTTTTGTTAACTTAAGCATGATATAAATCTTTTGATATATTGCATACACTGTGCCTAATTTAACACTATTAATAAAATTTGAAAATCAATTGCCATTGACTGTGTCAAAGGGCATGTTTGCAGATTAATTTGAACTACAAAGAAGATATCTCCAGTGCCCTGTGAGCTCCTTGGAGATCACATAGGGAATGCCCCTCAGGCTTATGTTTCTCCTCATTAACTTTGAATTATTCAATTTTGTTTATGAAGTCATAACCTTGTGCACAGATGAACTTGAATAGGAAATGCTAGAGGCATAGTTTGCAAAAGGCTCTTGCAATTTCTAAATTATGTAATGTAGAAAGTGGGTCTAAATATCAGAAAAAAAAACTGTATTTAGTTTGTTCCAGGTTGTAGCATTCAAAATCTTTACCATGTCCACTTAAAAGTATATTTTTTCATATGTAACCAATGAATAAAATTACATTTATTTTTCTTAGATATAAATTCCTCTTTAATTCTGGAGTACTTCTAGCTAGGGTTACTTTTAAGGTTAATTTTGCTAGATTGTTAAAGTAATGTTGTTTGATGAAAATCAAACTCTTTCCAGTGTAACATGACCTAGAAATACATTTTATCCATGCCATAAATATATGATAATAATTGATGTCATTTTAAACTTCACTAATAAGAAAGCCTTCTTCAGCAATCAATGCAAAGAAACAGAGGAAAACAACAGAATGGGAAAGACTAGAGACCTCTTCAAGAAAATTAGAGATACCAAGGGAACATTTCATGCAAAGAAGGGCTCCATAAAGGACAGAAATGGTATGGACCAAATAGAATCAGAAGATATTAAGAAGAGGTGGTAAGAATGCACAGAAGAATTGTACAAAAAAGATCTTTATGACCCAGATAATCACGATGGTGTGATCACTCACTTAGAGCCAGACATCCTGGAATGTGAAGTCAAGTAAGCCTTAGAAAACATCACTATGAACAAAGCTAGTGAAGGTGATGGAATTCCAGTGGAGCTATTTCAAATCCTGAAAGATGATGCTGTGAAAGTGCTGCACTCAATATGTCAGCAAATTTGGAAAACTCAGCAGTGGCCACAGGACTGGAAAAGGTCAGTTTTCATTCCAATCCCAAAGAAAGGCAATGCTGAAGAATGCTGAAACTACCGCACAATTGCACTCATCTCTCATGCTAGTAAAG
>SJYW01040774.1:60618-125770 GCA_006410735.1 Raphicerus campestris | reverse complement strand
CCTGCATACAGATTTCTCAAGAGGCAGGTCAGGTGGTCTGGTATTCCCATCTCTTTCAGAATTTTCCACAGTTTATTGTGATCCACACAGTCAAAGGCTTGGGTATAGTCAATAAAGCAGAAATAGATGTTTTTCTGGAACTCTCTTGCATTTTTCCATGATCCAACAGATGTTGGCAATTTGATCTCTGGTTCCTCTGCCTTTTCTAAAACCAGCTTGAACATCTGGAAGTTCACGGTTCACGTATTGCTGAAGCCTGGCTTGGAGAATTTTGAGCATTACTTTACTAGCATGTGAGATGAGTACAATTGTGCAGTAGTTTGAGCATTCTTTGGCATTGCCTTTCTTTGGGATTGGAATGAAAACTGACCTTTTCCAGTACTGTGGCCACTGCTGAGTTTTCCAGATTTGCTGGCATATTGAGTGCAGCACTTTCACAGCATCATCTTTCAGGATTTGAAATAGCTCTACTGGGATTCCATTACCTCCACTAGCTTTGTTCATAGTGACGCTTTCTAAGGCCCACTTGACTTCACGTTCTAGGATGTCTGGCTCTAGATGAGTGATCACACCATTGTGATTATCTAGGTCATGAAGATCTCTTTTGTACAGTTCTTCTTGCCAGAGTTACACAGTTCTTGTACAGTGTGTTGTTGCCACCTCTTCTTAATGTCTTCTGCTTCTGTTAGGTCCATACAATTTCTGTCCTTTATTGAGCCCATCTTTGCGTGAAATGTTCCCTTGGTATCTCTAATTTTCTTGAAGAGATCTCTAGTCTTTCCCATTCTGTTCTTTTCCTCTATTTCTACATAGAAAATAGATAACCATAAAGGACCTACTGCCTAACACAGGCACTCCTGCTGCTGCTGCTAAGTCGCTCCAGTCGTGTCCAACTCTATGCGACCCCGTAGACCAAGCTCTGCCGTCCCTGGGATTCTCCAGGCAAGAATACTGGAGTGGGTTGCCATTTCCTTCTCCAGTGCATGAAAGTGAAAAGTGAAAGTGAAGTTGCTCAGTCATATCCGACTCTTTGGACCCCATGGACTGCAGCCCACCAGGCTCCTCAATCCATGGGATTTTCCAGGCAAGAGTACTGGAGTGGGGTGCCATTGCCTTCTCCAACACAGGGATGATACTCAGTATTTTTAATAGCCTAGAAGGGAAAAGAATTTTAAAAAGAAAATCTATCTATCTGAATCACTGAGCTATACACCTGAAACTAGCAAGACATTGTAAGTCAGCTGCACTTCAATAAAATCAAGTAACCAGAGCCGTCACTCCTACATGCTGTGTACTCACCACTCTTCTAGGAGCTTGAAAGGCATTAATTCATTTAGCTCTCACATTTATTATCTTACTTTGAAGTAGGTGTCTTTATGAGTCCTATTACACAAATAGGGAAAATTTCAGTCCAGGCTGATAGAGTTAATAAATGATAGAGGTAGGATTTAAACCTCTCAGGCCCCTTATAAACAAGGGCCACTGGTGGGAGCAGGAGGGCATGGCATGAGACCGGGGCAGTGAGCCAGAGGCTTGAGGTGAACAGAACAGAAGAAGGTGAAGGAGGGGAGAGATACAGTCCCCAAGGTGAGGGAGTGCAATTTGCGGTGGAGTCTGTAGCCCCCAGGAGCAACATGGGACAACGATAGGCCTTCTAGGAACTTGGATTTTGCCTCCTTTCTTGTGGGGACACAGTCACGGTCCTGGAAACTGGCCTTGAACAAAGGCTGGCTTCAAACAATGACTGGCGGCCAGATTGTGTTTTGGTTTGGCAGATCATCACAGTCTCTGGCGAGACTTGCCTGTTCTGACCCCACACCTCTGAAGAGTGGGCAGAAAGAAAGCAGCCATTCTTCTAGATGTTTCCTTATCTATTGGACTCTTACATCTATCACACAAAGTTGCTAAGTGGCTAAGTGACATCTTTGCTTTTCCTTTTTGTTTAGATGACCCTAAAAATTTGAGTATTTGGCTTCATTCAGTCAACAATTGATTCGATTTGCCCTGAGCTGCTCTTTGCAGAGATTCCAAGCTGGCCTAAATCAATGATCTCTTTTCTTATCTGTCAAATTGGCTTGCTTTGGGGAATTTTCCTTTGAAAAGCTTTTATTGACTTTTTCTCCAAGAAGTGACACGTTGGATTCTAAATGAAATGCTCCTTTGGAAGAGCTGTAAATTCCCCACTCTGGGTCCTCAATGACCAAGATCTTGAAACAGTTTCCAGAAACCTTCCAGACCAGAAGCTCTGAGATCTAATCTACCAGAAGAATCTTGTAGGGGCTTCAGAGATGGATAGAACAACAGACAAATAGCAGAACCAGTGGACCAGAATCTCTGAAGGAGGGCCTGGAACTCCGTTCATGAAGAACATCCCCAAATGTTTCTGCAGCAGCTTATCTGGGCACCTCTGGAGCTTCTGGTCTACCTGAGAGGACAGCCACCAATTGCTATGTCATTCCAGCTCTGCACACATCTAAGAAAGTACATGGGGGATGAAATCCAGCCTGAGCTCTAGAACAAGGAGAGCTTTTTCTTTGGATGATTGTCAGGTGGCGAGAGCTAGCTGATGGGCTGTGATCATGCAGAGGGAATACCTTTTTCTATTTGCATGAAAGCTTCCTGTAGACCAGGGAGGGCACTGCCAATGGACCCCTGATGCCGTAGTTACATTAAGGACCCTCCTGATGGATTGTCATTTCAGACTGCTCCTGGGGCAGCCCATTCTACCCCAGGAACCACGTGGTCATCACTTCTGTCCTTTCCTCTGCCTCCCTGTTATCTGAAACTAGGAGTCCTGCTCTGGACCCTGGGAGCCCCACAGGGTATGTCCAGGTCCTCTTCCTCAAGGGAGACTTCAAGGATTTGAAAATAGTCAACATGGTCCCTCCATTCTTGGTTTCTTGTCAAACT
Source organism: Raphicerus campestris (assembly GCA_006410735.1). Lineage (NCBI taxonomy): Eukaryota > Metazoa > Chordata > Mammalia > Artiodactyla > Bovidae > Raphicerus > Raphicerus campestris. The sequence goes on along the minus strand of SJYW01040774.1, from coordinate 122,860 downwards.
AACCTCACATCCTTCAACTATTTCTTGAATAAGCTGGCTTTATTTTCCCTTCTCTCATTACTGGTAACTTCACGTGGATAGACACCTCATTTGTTCATTCATCCGTCTATTCATTAGTGCACACACATGCCAGGACCCAGTGGTCACTCGACAGATGTTTATTAATTGCCTACTACACGACCACCTCGTCTCTGGCCTTTGGGGTTGTAGCAGCAAGCAAAATAGGACATCTCTTGTGTCATGGGCCTTAAAGTCTAGTGGTAGGGAAGACAAGTAATAGACAAGGAAAGCACTAAGTGAGAAAGATCATTTCATTCCTTGTCAAGGTTTAGGTACCATGCAAGATAACAAGGGGTTCAGAGACAAAAAGGGTAAATTTCTTCACATTGTTTACAATCTAGTGGGGAGATTCATTCAATCTCAGAGTTCCCATCTGGCAAGGTCAAGGCTGAAATCGAGGCTTGGAGGAGACTATGAGGTCATGGGGGTGACACAGGCTTATGGGAGAGGAGGGGTCCCCTGGGAGATCAGTTAAGATAGAGACGTTTCCTCTTCGTTTTAAATACCTCTGGTTCACTATTTTGCTTGTAAGGTCATATTGGATAGATTTGATTTTTTAGAGATGGTGTTCTTTCAGAAGTGGATGAAGTTTTCTATGAGGGAGAAAAAAAAAAAAAAGGAAAGAAAACATGTTGCAATTTGCCTTTAAGTCTTATGTGCCTTGGAGCCAAAATGTTTGTGCACTAACTAGTGAGTTACACAGAGATGCAGGCTACTCGGCTCCTTCAGTCTGGTCGGCTTGGCAGGGCCAGCTCTTGGTAACAATGACTTCCTATATACCATCCACAGTATAAAAACTCTAGCCTGTGTTTTGTCTTGCTCTGTGCCCTCTGGGGCCAATTCCAGCGCCAAGCTCCCTTTGAAGTCTCCGTGCCTGGATCAGCTTCACAGGCTCTGAAGTCAGATGAGAAATGGGCCCGTTATTAATGGGGGCAAAGCACTTGCACCCTCTTCATAAAGTGTGGGTGGCATTGAGCTTCCATGGGATACCCTGGGGCAGAGAGTCCGTGCTCAGGGGCTCTAGCGCCCAGCTTGGCACTAGTTTCTTTTGGGACTGACTGGCACTGAGTGTCCCTGGACAGGGACTGCCTTCCCTGTGCTTAGCTGCTGAGCGATGAGAAGATACTATGGACAGAGATCAGCTTTGGGGATTGTACATAGGGGAGCACATCATTCATTGTTTAACTGATTGATTCACTCATTCAAACACTGACTCAGCATCCATTCTATTCCAGATTCTCTGTCCCTTCTCTTCTCAGGGAATGAAGATCAATAAGATGCTAGTGGAGAAGATAATATGCAATCCAATCAGTGCAAAGCAGAGTTATGAGCACCCTGGAAAAATTATGTGTGGGGGAGTTGGGAGGGGGTGGTGAAGGTGAGGCAAATGGAGGAAGCATCAAGTTCCCTGGTTGGGGATGGTTAGAAAGGGATTTCCAGTGGGGAGGGGGGAACTTCCCTGGTGGTCCAGTGCTTTTTCTTGGGGTTTCCAGGTTGGCACAAGGGTAAAGAATCCACCTGCCAAGGCAGGAGATGCAAGAGACACAGGTTCAATCGCTGGGTCAAGATCCCCTGGAGTGGGAAATGGCAACCACTCCACTATTCTTGCTTGAAAAATCTCATGGACAGAGGAGGCTGGTGGGCTACAGTCCATGGGGCCGCAAAGAGTTAGACATGACTGAGTATACACACACACTTTCTCTTATTTAAGCTGCATCTCCTCTCTTCACGAGATATTTACTGCCCCAAAATCTGACTGCAAAGGTGGTTCTAACTGGATTTACAGTGTCTGGTTCCTCAACCCAAGACACCATCCTCCTTCCCTTATGTGAGGATCTGAAAGCTTTTCTGACTCAGAGCCCTCAGCCTCCAGAGCCTTGCTGCTGCTAAATCGCTTCAGTCGTGTCCGACTCTGTGCGACCCCATAGATGGCAGCCCACCAGGCTCCCCTGTCCCTGGGATTCTCCAGGCAAGAACACTGGAATGGGTTACCATTTCCTTCTCCAATGCATGAAAGTGAAAAGTGAAAGTGAGCCCTGAGGGTGTCCAACTGCCCCCGTCCTCCCAGGGCCTTGAGGGAGTCAGAGGGCCTGAGGTTGTGCTGGAGGGACCGGGCCAGGCAAGTCTGAAGGTGTCTTTGGGCTGCCTGTCTGCCTGCTGGGGTGGCCCCACATCCCTGGGGCTCAGAGCTTTGGAAAGTCTGTTCCCTCTGGTTGGAGGGAACGCTTTCATTCTGTGGAGTGCCCCTAGAAAGGTGGCTGTGGGGGAAGGACAGTGACCCTTCTTCGCACCACTGGGGAGCCTGTGAAGGGGAAGAAACTGCTACTGCACTGAGGCGTCCGGGCCCCTAATGTTGCTAATCTGATGGGATGCAGACCCCACGCGGTGAGCTGGGAACTATGACCTCTACGTGCCAGGTGGGCACAATGACCTCAGCGTCCTCAGTTCAGTTCAGTCACACAGTCATGTCCGACTCTTGGCAACTCCATGGACTGGAGCATGCCAGGTCTCCCTGTCCATCACCAACTCCCAGAGTTTACTCAAACTCATGTCCATTGAGTCGGTGATGCCATTCAACCATCTCATCTTCTCTCATCCCCTTCTCCCACCTTCAATCTTTCCCAGCAGCAGGGTCTTTTCAAACGATTCAGTTCTTCACATCAGGTGGCCAAAGTACTGGAGTTTCAGCTTCAACATCAGTCCTTCCAGTGAATACTCAGGACTGATTTCCTTTAGGATGGACTGGTTTGACCTTACAGTTCAAGGGACTCTCAAGAGTCTTCTCCAACACCACAGTTCAAAAGCATCAATTCTTTGGCCCTCCACTTTCTTTATAGTCCAACTCTCACATGCATACATGACTACTGGAAAGACCATAGCCTTGACTAGATGGACCTTTGTTGGCAAAGTAATGCCTCTGCTTTTTAACATGCTGTCTAGGTTGGTCATAACTTTCCTTCCAAGGAGTAAGCCTCTTTTAATTTCATGGCCGCAATCACCATCTGAAGTTATTTTGGAGCCCAAGAAAATAAAGTCTGCCACTGTTTCCACTGTTCTTGATGTCCTAGGTGTGAACTATGATCTCGATGTTCTAGGTGGGAACCATGGTTTGAGGTGGGAACCAGTTGCTCACAGGTCACAGTTCAAATAGGCAAACTGAACATCACATCAGCCCCCTCTGAGTGGGGTGCTGTCCCTCCAGTCCTGCCCCTCCATCCTCACATCTGTGTCTCTGAGTCCCCTTTACTCTCTTCCACCTCAGCCTTCTGGAACCTTCCATGGCTTATTGGTCATTGCAGCCAAGTGCACCCCTTCCTTCTTCTCCACCTTCCCAGCTGGAGCGGTCCCAAAAAAGGCAACAGACTCCCTCAGCTCTGTCACATCTGCCAGAGACACTCATTCCTTCCCTCTCCATCTCTCGTCACCCCTGCCCCTGATCCCGGCAACCCCCAATCTACAGTGTTTGACTCCTCAACAGGGCAGTGTCTTCGGGGCAGAAAAGCAGATTTCTTTTTAAAATTTCTATATTCTTAATGGTCACAGTGAAGACACTGTGCTGTTTGCTCTCTGACACTGCCCCACTGGGGAGAGAAAGGTCAGAAAGAGAAATAAATCCTTATGTTCAGAAATCCCAGAGTCTTTGGAAGGAAGTAAAGAGCTCAGACTGCAAGCCAGGCACTTTTCTCCATGTCAGGCTGGTCTTACACCCTCTCGCTCTTACAGTTCTCTTGGTGGGTGAGTACCTTTGTTATCGTCAATTAGCGCTCCACTCTCCTGCTTTCTGAGGACACATGTGATCCTTGTGATGTGTGCCTTGCAGATACACCAGAGCTCAGAGATGGGAGACGTGGATTGGGCTGAAGAGGCTGGGAGAAGTTTGGAGAGGGTAACATGTGCTGGGTCTGGAAGCTGGAGAGTTTGGGAAGGTGGCTCTGTGGGAGGAGTAGGGAGCCACGTGCAGGTCAGCATCTGGCACCCGAGGCTGGCACACTGGGTGAATGGCAGCATGGACCATGGACTAGGTCGGCAGAGTCCCGCCTGCCTGCCTGGGGATTTGTACCTTGCCCATGAGGAGTGAGGTGTTGGGTAAGTACAGCTGGTTATCATTATTCACAGCAGCTGTCTTCTCTGAAGTTATTGCCAATGTGGAATTATTATAATACCTTTGAGACCATCGTTTCTTGTAGAAACACAGGAATGGGTCCCTTTGAGCCTCTGGTCACAATATGTTTTTCAATCAATCAATACAAAATCTTGTTCTTTGTATGTTTCTGTTTGAAGACATCTTGTTTAATAGAAACTACTGTTTCATTAACATAGAACTCATAGCCACCAGTGCTTTGTGTAACTCATGCATGAAGAAAGCTCATCTAACATGGGTACTTTCTCAGTAAGACCCATCACAGCTTTCCCTCGCCTAGGAACACTAGACACCACTCAGGACTAAGTCCGAGGACTGTTTTAAACAGTGCCATCACCACCAAAAAGTACAAAAACATGAAAAACCTACCGCTAAATAAACTGTGGGCCTTCCCTGGTGGTTCAGCAGGAAAAAATCTGCCTTCAGAACAGAAGACGTGGGTTGGATCACTGGGTCAGAAAGATTCCCTGGAGGAGCGCACAACAACCCACTCCAGTGTTCTTGTCTAGAGAATCTCATGGACAAAGGAGCCTGATGGGATACAGTCCATAGGGTCCCAGAGTTGGACACAACTGAAGCTACGGGGCCTGTAAATAGATCAAAAAAAGGACCCTTGCTGACAGCATCAGAACACAGCACTGGGTGAACCAAATGTTTTGTTTTGCTGCTCTTCACGTGTCCACAAGTGCCCAGGAAAGTGCTGTAGTGTAAATTTAGTGAGTAAGCAAGTTCACCTTTATGGAATCTGCAAGTGGTGAGGACTGACTATCATCAGCCAGGTTTTAGGACTTCTCTCACAGGAACATAGAGGCTGCTTCACAGGGGTTCCTTGTGCCCCTCCTCTCCAGAGGTGCTGGGAGGGAGAGCCAGTGATATCCTGCCTCTGGGAGCCCCCCAGATGCGTGCAGAAGCCACCCCTAATCAGTGCATGGGATTCACAAGCAGCTCACCCTGTTCTCTATCTTTGGATTTCTGCAGCAGCCGTAAGAAACAGCCTGGGAAAGGGTTACCCTCACTTGAAGGAATGGACACTGAGGCTCAAGGGGAAGTGAGTGGCCCAAGACCACCCTGCCCCATGGAGGTAGACTTGGGAAAAAAGAGGCCACACTTCTGACAGTCACGTCAGTCTTCTTTGCGACTCATCTCCATGCCTCAAAGCCTTGGCTAAAGCAATGTCTTAAATGTGAAGTGGTTTCCGTTTGCATAGAAAAGGGGATTCAGTCCGAATGAACTTGCAGAATAGAAAAAGACAATAGGAGCCCCAGCTCTGTGTTCTAAATTCTGATTCGCCACTGCCATGTGTTTCCTCCACGAATGGGCTAAAAGGCATGAGCAGCTCTATTATTGTTCTTGGAGATGGAATTTATTTGTGTCCCATAAATATTCTAACATCGGAGCTGTGGTTACCACTCACTGCTGCTGTTTTAAATAAACGCTGGGTCTGTAGACTTTCACAAGCATTGAATGTACGTGCTCCTGTATGTCTTTATAGAACCCCTTCTTGATGTTCTTACATTGTAGGAAATATTTCCAAGAATCTCTGACCTCAGCTTCTTGTACTTAAGCACAGGAGTATCAGTTGATGTTTTGCCTGACTCTCATTCAGTTTATAGCCAACCCATCCTGGGTGGGAATGTGGATGGGGGCAATGAAGTAACAGTGCTTCCAGCCTCGTTTTTCTTTCTGGGCAGGAAAGCTGTGGGATTCTGGGTCATCTTGAGGAAATTTCGCTGTTCAACTCTCTGGCTTTGTTCCCTCTTCTACAAAAGGGAGTAGGGATAGGATGAAACACCACCCTGCCTTCCTTCCACCACTGTCTTGAGGGTTATAGCTTTGAACCAGGTATGTGAATATGTCCTATAAGATGCCACGCGTGGCACCTCTTTGTTAAACAAAAGTCTAGTTCCTGGGTCTACCAAAACCAAGGTTATCCTTTTGGAAAATGACAAAAAGAACAACATCACGGCTTAGCCAAAGTAGATTTGATTCTTTGATTAACAAATAAAATTGTGAGCCTGAGTAGATGGCATTGGTTTAGCTTTTCAAGTGTTACCTAGAATTTACTTTAAATTGTGCTCAGTGTGATGTAGGGATGTACATGTGTGGTAGATATGGCTTTATACATAAAATATACACACTGTGCATTTATGTGTGTGTTTTTTTGTATATTGAGGACCAACATGGAATATATACATATTTTTTTTAAGGCACTTATTTTTAGCCCTGTGTGAATTCTTGATCCAAACTTTCCAACAGGTAGGCATCCCCTGGGAACACACATGAAGTTTTTAGACAAATGTTCCTCCCCATGTATGACTTGGCGTGCTCCAAAGAAAAGGCCCATTGTCTCCAAGAGGCATAGTGGGGAACCCAAAGGCAGGAAGGTCTTGCCCTAGCTTTTCCAAGGACTCAAACTCTGACCTTATGGAAGGTACTTAATTTCTCCACCCCCAATTCCTCCCTCAGGACTTGTCCAGTGACAGAGGTATCTATTCATACAGAGGCTTTCACCCTCTCCCAGGAGGGAGGCTAGGCAGTCACACCCAGTATTCGTCTGAGACAATCCATATACACCCTTTAAAGATGCCCATTATCTGCAGAGCTTTGCAGCAGAGATTTTGGAAGGACATACATCAGAGAAAACACACTCCCGCCTGTTTCCAATAACCCAAGGAGGAGGCTTGGTGCCGAAATGCAGGCATTTCCTCCAACGTTCCTTTGCTCCGAATGCTCCCTTTTACAAACCTGGCTAAGAAAACATGGGCAGAGGACTCTGGGAGCTTCATGCCCTCCTGGCCCTGCCATTTATCCAATTTACACTGATCAGACCCACATTGGCAAATGAAAGCCTCCTCTTTCCTTCTGTTTGTATGAGTTACTCACGGGGGCAATTTGAACGGATTGGATTTCCCCTTGGAAATGCTGGTATTTCCATGATTTGAAAAGTCTGGCTCAATTAGAATAATCTTCAGGCACTTCCTCTCCTTTTATGCAGGTAAATCATGGATAATTTAAAAGCAAAAGAACCTTTCGGACCATTGGGCCTGCCTCTTTCATCTCCTCGCCTTGGTAATTGCCCTTCCATTGTGAGACCTCCGTGGTTAGTTGGGAGCCTGATTAAGAGGTGAAGGGTTGGGTTATGGGGAAGGAGGGTCGAGGGCCACCACACATGGCCTCTCCTTCAAAGACACTTCCTCTGCAGCAGGTATGTTAAACACCAAACCTGAGTCGGGTTACGCTTTCAATTGGTGCCATATGATCCCAAGTGCCCAAACAAAGGCAGGCCATGATTAGAAAGTTCAAGACTGAATGCTTCTGGGGGCAGGGGGTAATCAAGTGCCTGGAGATGGAGAGGGAGACAGCCAGGCAGGCTGACAGTGGTATGTGGCACCCCCCAAAAACGTGTTTGGAACAAGAGAAAATTGTTCTGTTGCCTCGGCTGCCCACGCTTCCATCTGGCACGCGATGAAAGCTTGACTTTGCCCCACTTTCGGCAGTGTTGTGGGGATTGGCTGAATCACAGAGGGGGAAATTCTGTTTTGACTTCCAGCTTTAATTAGGCATGTTTGCATATTCCCTGCCCCATCCACCTTGGAGGAGGGGTGCCTTGTTTTGATGGGTGGGTGGCTGTTGAGGGAAGGGAGGGATTCCAGCTGTGCCCAGCTGGGCAGTACTCAGAGCAGCTAGGCGAGACTGCTCAGTTTTGGTGGACGGAGAAACCGAGGCATCGGGGTCGCTCAGTCTGTTGTCTTCCAGCGGTGCCAGACCTCGGGGTCTTGACCAGCCCTCCTGGGCACCCCAGCTATAGGCTGTTGTGAAGGTGGCAGAGGTCATCTCCTCCAGCCGCAGCTCCAGCTTGGACCCACCCTTGCCTGCTCAGGGCTCCCCAGCCCGCAGTCACACACAAGGGGAGCATCTGACACTCACTGCTGAACTGGAGCTGGGAGGGAGTCCTGAGGAGCAGGCCACCAGGTGGGAGTGGGCAAGCGTCAGTGCAACAGGCCCTGTGATCTCAGGGAAGCCACGAGGGCCAGCCCGCGACAGAAACGGGAGCAGCCGATGGGGGCAGGAGCCTCTGTGCTTAGGTTCCAACTCTGCTGTGTCCTCTTTCAGATCTGCTTGGGAGAAGTTTCTCTTTCCCCCTCAGATCCCGTTTGTTCCCTCTGTAATATTTTGGAGCTAGTGATCTCAAGGGATTCCCATAAGCGCTTGAATTCAACCACCTTTGGGTCTCTGCGATTTGATGGAAGTCTTTAGCACGAGTTTCTACAGCGACTCCCCATCAAAAGCCTGTAGGATGTCAAGGAGCCTCCTTGGGAAGCTCGGCACAGACACGCTGAGACAGGGATGCTGGGAGCAGGCAGGGAGGGACAGCAGAAAGCAGAGCCACAGTCAGGCTGGTCCAGACCCCAGGGTTTCCCAGGACTGCCCTTCAGTGGCTGGGATGCTGAGGGAGGCCTTACAGAGGATGAGCGCATGGCTAGAGAATGGCAGCCATGGAAAACGGAACGTAGTGGAAACAAACTCAATACCTGTATATTGGACAACCTGCTTTTTTTGAAAGCTCCACCACAAGGCATGCAGGACCTTAGTCCCCCAGTCAGGGACTGAACTCATGCCCTCTGCGTTGGGAGCACACAGTCTTAACCCCTGGGCCATCAGGGAAGTTCCAGACAACCTGCTAAGTAGCAGTTCCTATTCATAAATGGAGGAAAAGATGTGCTTTCTAATCCCTTTGCTTCATCTCCCAAAAGGCTGAGAATCAGGGATGATGAGCTGCTCAGGGTTTCCTCTGGGTTCCTTTGCTACCTTATAGCATATCAGCTGCTTCCCTCGTTGTCACCAGGGACACATCTCCCTGGAGGACAGGGACTGTGTCTGGTCCCAGCCCCTCCCGTCTGCACCTGTCTGCACAGGCTGAGGAGTTCCTCATGCAATGTTCATTGAATGGCACGGAAGCTTGCTTCCCCGGCAGGTCTAAGAGGTCCTGTTTTACAGCAGAGCCTGAGAGTGTCAAACACTTCATCATCGGCTATTTCCTGTGCGATTGTGGACCCGTTTCTTCCACATCCTGCCTCTTGGGTTCCTCCCTTATGAAGACTGTGTCATCATGCTTACCAGAGCCAAGGCAAGTGTTCCTAATAATGATGCTCACCTTCTCTGGGCATTTTCTGTTAAGTGCTTTTCTAAGCACTTCAGATGCAGCATTTGATTTACTTATCATCTCAATTCTACCCATTGGTTGCTGTGAACTCTCTCTATTTTACAAGTGAGGGATCTGAGACCTGGAGGGGCTGCTTGACCTGTCCAGGGCCACACAGCTAGGAAGTAGCAGAGCCAGGAGGCAGCCTCATTGAGCAGTCTTGCCTCAGAGCCTGTGCTCATAGCCTCTCTGTGCCCTCACCACCTTGCTGGGGCCTGGCATCTGGTTGGTGCTGAAGAGCAAATGCTAGTTCCCAGCTCTTTATTTCTTTCTGTGGGCCGCAAGGGTCCCGGCCCGCTGTGAACCTCTGCTGTGAGCCTCCCAATGGGGAACGTCTGGAGAGGACCACGAGACCACCCACTAGGGAGCTAGGAACAAGGGAGACGCCACTTCCTTGTCATCTGTGTCAGGACCCTGGAAAAATCTGCCAGGTCTTGGGAAACAAACATGCCACCTAGAATGTAGCTCCCTTAGCATGGGGATGGTTGGCGCCTGGGCCTCCGGAGACCATCGTCAGCATCCACTTGGTTCCTGCACCTCCCTAATTAGGTAAGAGGAAGATGCAAGCCCCTTGGGTGCTCCTTTCTCCAGGAAGCCCTTGAAAAATGCAGGGAGGCAAAAAAGTTCAAGGTTTGAGTATCTGCTGCCCTTGGTTCTGCTCAGGAATTCTTTAGCTGATTACACGGCTCTCGTTTCAACAACACCAGCTTTGTGTCCCGGGCCCTGGGAAGGCTGCTTGTCGGCATAGCCAGCATTGCCACGGAGGGTCACCCCACCGGGAAAACACATCTGGAGAGAACTATTTCCACCAGATTGAAAAATACTCTGGGGGCAACTTCTTCTTTAGGAGGTCTTTTCTTTCTTCTTTTTCCTTTTTCATACGGGCTAATTGTCATGGCAGGGCCCCCGTATTCCTAGAAATCCCAGGAATGAGTCTGGATTGCAAGCCATTGGGATTCAAATGTGGTGCCTCTCTTCTCTGAGCCTTCGTGGCCAGTGGCATCCAAGTTGTGCTCAGAGCAGGGGACAAGGTCACTCAGAGGCCCAGGTGGCTCTGGTCTGAGGCCCTGGGAGCCCACCAGGGCCCCATCTTGCTGCTGGAAAAACCCCACCATACACTGAGCCCACCTGTGTTCCTTTGAGCCCTTTCTTCTGGGAGGAGATTTCTTGAGTCCTGAATACTTTGTGAAACAGATTTAGACCATTTTTCTGCCCAGATCCAGTCTGTGCAAAGTTTTCTCATTTCTCTGATTACTCCCCACCTCTCTCAGTCTCTGAAAAACCCCATGCTAATGTGATAAGGAGTCTGGAGGTGAATGTATGACCAGGTCTGTGGGAGATACAATCTGACTGAGGAGAGCCAAGACTCAGATGAAAGGAACATGAAAATCAATGTGCTCTGCCCGGTTCAGTGCACGGGGTGGGCAGATCCAGAAAAGAAGAATGAGGACACACGTTTATCCAGCATTTACTTTTGAACCAGCCACCGTGCTCAGCTGGCTTTGCCTGAGTCAGCTTTGTGTCTATCTTTAAGCAGATGAGGACCTGGAAGCTGAGGGTGACAACCAGTCCTTGGTCNTGCCTCTTGGGTTCCTCCCTTATGAAGACTGTGTCATCATGCTTACCAGAGCCAAGGCAAGTGTTCCTAATAATGATGCTCACCTTCTCTGGGCATTTTCTGTTAAGTGCTTTTCTAAGCACTTCAGATGCAGCATTTGATTTACTTATCATCTCAATTCTACCCATTGGTTGCTGTGAACTCTCTCTATTTTACAAGTGAGGGATCTGAGACCTGGAGGGGCTGCTTGACCTGTCCAGGGCCACACAGCTAGGAAGTAGCAGAGCCAGGAGGCAGCCTCATTGAGCAGTCTTGCCTCAGAGCCTGTGCTCATAGCCTCTCTGTGCCCTCACCACCTTGCTGGGGCCTGGCATCTGGTTGGTGCTGAAGAGCAAATGCTAGTTCCCAGCTCTTTATTTCTTTCTGTGGGCCGCAAGGGTCCCGGCCCGCTGTGAACCTCTGCTGTGAGCCTCCCAATGGGGAACGTCTGGAGAGGACCACGAGACCACCCACTAGGGAGCTAGGAACAAGGGAGACGCCACTTCCTTGTCATCTGTGTCAGGACCCTGGAAAAATCTGCCAGGTCTTGGGAAACAAACATGCCACCTAGAATGTAGCTCCCTTAGCATGGGGATGGTTGGCGCCTGGGCCTCCGGAGACCATCGTCAGCATCCACTTGGTTCCTGCACCTCCCTAATTAGGTAAGAGGAAGATGCAAGCCCCTTGGGTGCTCCTTTCTCCAGGAAGCCCTTGAAAAATGCAGGGAGGCAAAAAAGTTCAAGGTTTGAGTATCTGCTGCCCTTGGTTCTGCTCAGGAATTCTTTAGCTGATTACACGGCTCTCGTTTCAACAACACCAGCTTTGTGTCCCGGGCCCTGGGAAGGCTGCTTGTCGGCATAGCCAGCATTGCCACGGAGGGTCACCCCACCGGGAAAACACATCTGGAGAGAACTATTTCCACCAGATTGAAAAATACTCTGGGGGCAACTTCTTCTTTAGGAGGTCTTTTCTTTCTTCTTTTTCCTTTTTCATACGGGCTAATTGTCATGGCAGGGCCCCCGTATTCCTAGAAATCCCAGGAATGAGTCTGGATTGCAAGCCATTGGGATTCAAATGTGGTGCCTCTCTTCTCTGAGCCTTCGTGGCCAGTGGCATCCAAGTTGTGCTCAGAGCAGGGGACAAGGTCACTCAGAGGCCCAGGTGGCTCTGGTCTGAGGCCCTGGGAGCCCACCAGGGCCCCATCTTGCTGCTGGAAAAACCCCACCATACACTGAGCCCACCTGTGTTCCTTTGAGCCCTTTCTTCTGGGAGGAGATTTCTTGAGTCCTGAATACTTTGTGAAACAGATTTAGACCATTTTTCTGCCCAGATCCAGTCTGTGCAAAGTTTTCTCATTTCTCTGATTACTCCCCACCTCTCTCAGTCTCTGAAAAACCCCATGCTAATGTGATAAGGAGTCTGGAGGTGAATGTATGACCAGGTCTGTGGGAGATACAATCTGACTGAGGAGAGCCAAGACTCAGATGAAAGGAACATGAAAATCAATGTGCTCTGCCCGGTTCAGTGCACGGGGTGGGCAGATCCAGAAAAGAAGAATGAGGACACACGTTTATCCAGCATTTACTTTTGAACCAGCCACCGTGCTCAGCTGGCTTTGCCTGAGTCAGCTTTGTGTCTATCTTTAAGCAGATGAGGACCTGGAAGCTGAGGGTGACAACCAGTCCTTGGTCTCATTATGGTGAGTGATCAACCTGGAATTCCAAGCCAGGCCAATAGGAGTTCCTCATGCTCAGTTGCTCAATCCTGTCTGACTCTGTGACCCCATGGACTGTAGCCTGCCAGGCTCCCCTGGCCACGGAATTTTCCAGGCAAGAATACTGGAGTAGGTTGCCATTTCCTTCTCTAGGGGAATTTTCCTGACCCAGGGACCAAACCCACATCTCCTTTATCTCCTGCATTGTAGGTGGATTCTTTATGACTTGAGCTATCTAAATTGTGCCAATCACACACCAGCTTTGCTGAGTGCCCCCAGGGGATCACGCCACACCAGAACAGGCCACAGGGGCCAGGCTACAGCAGCACAAGATGGAGTGGGGTCACCAGGTCAATAGGGGCCCAGGCCACCAGCACAGCAATGGTCAGGAGGTGGAGTGATTCCTCTGGGACTTGGAGTTGGGAGGAAAGAGTGTTGGTGAAGGTGTTAGGACTTTTCTGTTTGTTTTTTTCTTCTGAAATATCTCTCTTGTGTCTTCATAGCCAAATTCTCTGTGAGCTTCAGGACCCATGCTACCTCTTCTAGGATGCCTTCTCCAGTTGCTTTCATCTTCAGGGATGTCTCCTCGCCCTGTTTTCCTGTAGCAGGTAGAGTCAGGGCTGAAACTGACATGGGCTTGGGAAGTGCACTTTCTGCCACTAGGGTCTTGAATTTTCAGCCAGATTGCAAATTCCTTGTCAGTAGATGGAGCCTAGAGCTCTCAATTTTTCCTTTTCTAGGGTCTAGAGGACAGCACCAGGTAAAGGAGAATTCAGTGAAAAGAGGAGCAAACCCTAATGTACAAGGGTGATATATGGGAGACATACTGGGGCATTTTGGAGACAGAGGAAATGATCAGCATAAAGGAGGACAAAACTACTGTCCTCAGAGTCAAGGAAATAGCTTCAAGGTGGTGCTCTGACCAGTCAGCTCAAATGCAAGGGCACAATCAGGGAAGACAAGGGCTGGCAGCCCTGGTGGATATGATTGTTCAAGGTCATTGATGAGAGCTGTGCCAAGGGGTTGGTGAAGGCACAGGCTTGGCTGCAGCAGAGTCAGGAGTAACTACTCATGAATTATATCTTATTTTGATGCAGTCTGTAGAAGAAGAGGAAAATCTAGATGTTTGGGAGAGGAGGATGTGTCCTTCAGTACTTATTAGCTGTGTGACCTTGGACCAATTACTTAAAGTCCTTGCACTTTAGCTTCCTTATCTGTAATGTGGAGATAACACCTCTCTTATAGAGTTGGTCTGAGGGGTCAAGGAAATCATGCACGTAAAGCTTGAAAGTTCAGTGTCGCAGGAGGAAACACAGTCAATAGGAGTTGGTTAGGACTGTATTTTTCACGATGGGAGAAACTTCAAAGTACGTGTTGCTATTTAGTCGCCAAATTGAGTCTGACTCTCTTGCGACCCCATGGACTGTATGTAGCCTGTCAGACTCCTCTGTCCATGGAATTTCCCAGGCAAGAATACTGGAGTGGATTGCTATCTACTCCTCCAGGGGATCTTCCCAACCTGGGGACTGAACCCACATTTCCTGCAGATTCTTTAGCACTGAGCCACCTGGGAAGCCCTCAAAGTGGGTGTCGAATGATTAAAACAGTCAGGGGAAAGAGAAATCAAAGATTCAGAGCCCAGGAGCTAAGTGATGGTACCAGGGCCCCAAGGAAGGGATAGAGAAGAGAACACAGGGGCGAGGGTGGCCCTGAGCCATGGCACCAGAGGAAAGGATGTGACAGTGATTGAAGGCAGTTCTTATTATTTGTGGTAAACGTGTTCTATAACATCTTAAACTGCAAACTGCATCCATGACCAGAAACACTGCTCCTGGGGAAATGCAAGTTTCCTGCCTTTTCTCACATCTTTGTCCACTGATTAAGACATAACTTTGTTTTCTGTGATTTTTCTTTAAAGACACTGCATGCAATGCATCTTGTTGATCCACTCATGTTGCACTCATGCCCACTGGCTCTGTAACATGAATGAACCTTGCCTAACACACACCCCCAGGGGGCCCATCACAGCCCCTGCACACTTAGGGACATGAGACAGCACTTCAGGACTACAGCTGGGGCCATTTTAAATGGAGAAATCACCAGTGAGAAGCATGAAAATGTGAAAAATGGAACAAAATAGCAAAAACAAACTTATTTATCGTCTGAGAGCTGGAACAAGAAATGAGTGTCAGTGACTTTTGCTGGGAATGTGAGTGGCAGCAGGGGGATTGAGAGGAGGGCTTGGCTTTTCCCCACATTGGGCATGTCCACGAGTGATCACAAGAGGCCCTGAGAATATTGATTTTGGGGGTGCATTTGTGGGTTACAACTGAATTTCAGTGAGTAAGAAAATCGGCAAATACAGAGCCCTCAGATAGTAAAGGCAGTAATTAAGTTTGTAGAGAAGGGGAACAAAAGTTAAGGGCCTCAAGGAGGGGAAGCTAGGTGTTCTACCTGAAATAGAAGTTGAGGTCTTATTCTGAGAAGAAGCAGGAGACCCGAGGAGAGCAACCTAGTTGGAAAAATTGCTGAGAAGGATGTGTGTGTGTGTGTGTGTGTGTGTATGTGTGTGTGTGTGTGTGTGTGTGTGGCTGGGAGGGCAGAGAGACAGGATTGGCAGGTCTAGCTGAGAGTCCAGGGGAGGTGGGAGACTGCCTAGATTTCACTGATTCCTCCAGCACTGCCCTCAAGGCACCATTCCCTGAAACTGATTACCTAGAGAAATCCACCAAAAATTGCAAGGCTGAATTTCCTTTTAAAGATTCAGAAGCTTATTTGGGGGGGCTTCCCAGGTGGCTTAGTGGGTAAAAAAAAAAAAAAAAAAAAAATCTGCCTGCCAATGCACAGAGACACAGGAAACACAGGTTCAATCCTTGGGTCAGGAAGATGACCTGGAGGAGGAAATGGCAACCCGCTCCAGTATTCTCCCCTGGAAAATTCCATGAACAGAGGAGCCTGGTGATCTCCAGTCCATAATGCTGCGAAGAGTCAGACACAACTGAACACACACACTCAAGCAGGCCAAATCTTACCAGTGAAGCAGAATTTGCATCTTAACAAGGTCTCCAGGCGACTTCTGTGTACTTTAAACTTTGAGAAGGGCTGTTCTAAAGGCTGAACCAACTTCTTAAAACATCAAAGTTATGGGAATATGTTTTCCTTCCTAAAATAAATAACTGATCTTGTGAACAGACCTATGAAAGTGTAAGTGAAAGCATCTCAGTCGTATCCAACTCTTTGCAACCCCACGAACTATACCGTTCATGGAATTCTCCAGGTCAGAAAACTGGAGTGAGTAGTCCTTCCTTTCTCCAGGAGATTTTCTCAACCCAGGGATCAAACCCAGGTCTCCCACATTGCAGATTTATTCTTTACCAGCTGAGCCACAAGCGAAGCCCAAGAATACTGGAGTGGGTAGCTTCTTCCTTCTCCAGGAGATCTTTCTGACCCAGGAATCAAACTGGGGTCTCCAGCATTACAGGCAGATTCTTTACCAACTGAGCTATCAGGAAAGCTTGAACAGATTTATAGGTAGTAAATCTAACACAAAATTGCTCATTGCATTAACTCTCTTCCTTGGCACTTCCACAAACTCTTATTTGATAAGTATCTGGACACATTGAAAGGTCAGAGATATGAAGAACCCAACATCCAGTTTATGCACAGATATGGCAAAGAAAAAGGAGGAAAGGAACACCAGAAAAGGCAGAAGGAAAACATACGTTACCTAAGGAAACAAGATTTCAGGTAGGTCTCTCAAGTTTCAAAAACATTATAGAGAACATTAACTTTATTATCACTTGAAAAAAAAAACCAAAAAAACTCAAAGAAGAAACTTAAAGTTTCAAAGATTGGATGGAAATCAATGCAAGGAGATTAAAAACAAGCTGGCAGAGCTCAAGAAAGAAACAGAGAGAAAGTGAAACTATCTCAGTGACAAAAGAACATTGGGAGGAATCAAAGTACTGGAGTGAAAAAGACAGTAAGGTAGGATGAGCTTTCCCAGATGAGGAGAGAGCTGGCATTTTCACGATCTGCTTTGATGACCCAGTGCTCTGTGATGAAGGATATCATTCCCAAAATCTCGCTCCTAACCAGCAGCTTGAGCTAACACTCAAGTGACTTAGGTTTTCAGAAAACTGACCACTGAAAGTGTTGGGGATAATTTATAAACAGAAAGACAAATGGAATGTTTGGGACATTTATTCTATGCCAGACATTTTTCTCATTTTATCTTCAAAACACAGTGCTGGTGTTTTTAATGAATTAATGAGTGGCAAAAAATAAAGAAAATGATTTATGTCAGCGGAGAAAAAGTTGTAATACAGAGAAAGAGAAAGGAAGGAGATTTAAATAATCATTTCTTCTCATCACCTAGCAATCGCCAGTTTGAAAATCTGTTGCATGATTCCAAAATGTCATGAAAATATGAATATTTTTCCTCAAATGGGATTATATTACACAGTCTGTTTTTAACATGCTTTTTTTTCCCCCCAGTTAATGATATGATGACTCTTCTGTCATTAAAGATTCTATCTCATTTTAACGCTGCAGAGTATTTCGTTACATTGCACTGCCTTGATTTACTTGGTCTACTGTGTCCAAGGCCCAAGCTTACTAAGTGCTTAGTAAATATTTGTTGAATGACTTACTTGAAAGAATGCTGAATAGTTAGGTTGTGTTTCTAAATATTTGCTGTTACAAACAGCACTGGAGCAAACATCCTCTTGGTTAAA
The DNA here is from genome assembly GCA_006410735.1 of Raphicerus campestris. Lineage (NCBI taxonomy): Eukaryota > Metazoa > Chordata > Mammalia > Artiodactyla > Bovidae > Raphicerus > Raphicerus campestris. The sequence goes on along the minus strand of SJYW01040774.1, from coordinate 105,409 downwards.
TGATTAACACATCTGTGACTATTTCCTTAAGATCAATCCTCAAGAGTGGAATTGTTTGGTTAAAGAGTATGACCATCGTTAAAAGTTTTGGATCATCTCTAAAAACGTTATACCATTTTGCATTCCCATCTGCAGTATTGGACAACACACATTTTCTTTTATCTCATCCAATCTTTGGTGTTTTTAAAAAGTCTACTCTAATTTGATAGGTATAGAATTTCATTTTGGAATAATTTATAATCCTTTGATACTTAGTGAAGTTGATTTTTTTAATATGTTTATTGATCATTTATGTATCTTTTTTATGTCTGTGGCCCACTTAAAAATTTTGTGGTTGATCATTACTATTGACTTACAACAATTCTTTATTAAGAATATGAATCTGTGTGTACATATAAAGTTGCAAATTTTATATTTTCTCTTAATTTCCTTATCATTTTTAAAGACTAGACAGTCACGTTGCTCTTCCATTTATGTCTTTATGCTTTGACTTTGTGTTTAGAAAGACTGTCTCCATTTTCAGGGTTATATACCTCTTTGGTTATGGAGGTTTTACCCCACTTTACAGGTAAGGAAAATGGAATTCATAAAGTCAGACAGCTCATGAGTAAGATTTTGTATTTGACTTCAAAACTCCATGTTCTTTCTGCTAAATCAGGCTGCCTCCTTTATCCAACAGTTTTCTGAATTACTTGAGTCAGCTTTATTGAGCTATTGGTCTACATAGATGTAGAGGCTGAGAGGTCACACTTTTGAGGGTAGATTCCCAATCAGAGAGACTAAACGCTAATCCTGGAAAATCACAGCTGATCTCCTTTACTCATCTCTGCCATGTCAGCAGCTCTCCTGTGTAGATTCTGAGTTCTCAGAAGTCAGTATACTTTTCTGTAAGCATGTCCCTGAAAGAACATGGCTACCCTCTGATGAGAGTCAGAAATTTCACCTGCTGGTAAATTCCTCTGATAACATGGAACCTGCAGAGTGGAAGGACAGTTGCAGCCTTGACCTTCAGATGCTTTGTGTAACGCTGACATGTTCTCCCACTGCCCTCCCTGCCTGCATGTCCAAACACCATGTCAGCCTCCAGGTCTGGGGGTGAAGGAACTGCAGTGGTAGGCAGTGATTTCCTGCAATGCCTGAGTTCCATTAAGGACATCGTTTGGTCTTCATGCTCTTTGGGGATTGGGCACTAGAGAGGAAATTTAGTAGGGCAGAGAGCAAGAATTTCCCAGGTCTCACACATTGCAGGCAGATTCTTTACCAGCTGAGCTGCAAGGGAAGCCCAAGAGTCCTGGAGTGGGTAGCCTATCCCTTTGCCAGGGGATCTTCCTGACCCACGAATTGAACTGGGGTCTCCCGAATTGCAGGCAGATACTTTACCAACTGAGCTATCAGGGAAGCCCTGATACAACTTAAAGTCTTTGATATTCGTTTTCCTGTAAAGGTCTCCCAATCATGCGTATGAAATTATATAATAAACTAACAACATGGGCAGACTTGGAATTTTTTTCTTCCACTTTTCATAAGCTTCCTTTTGAAAAAGTCTGTAACAGCTGTTGTACCTTCAATATACACTAAATGAATAACAGTCTTCATGTTATTCTGATTTATTTTCACCGTTTCCCTGAGGAAGTAAAGGGAGGTAACATAGACAAACTAACAATAGCCTCTCTGAAACATTTCTTGAAACAGAAAATATAACATTTTTTGCTGGTTTTCTCTTAAAATAGAAACCCCTATGGTGCCTCTAGCAGAGATTCAGATAATAAAACCAGATTTTTTTGACTGCTAAAAATGTATATTTTGAGTATTTACTCAGCCCCTTGACTTTTGGAAAATATGCCTTAGAAAGCATCACTATGAACAAAACTAGTGGAGGTGATGGAATTCCAGCTGAGCTATTTCAAATCCTGAAAGATGNAGAAGGCTTGTGTCTTATTTTGTTCATCTGAACTGTGAGAGTTTGGACTTAAGAAACTCAAAGGACGCGTAAAACCTGAACACACCATGTGTTGTATCTGCCTGGTAGTGGTCACACCATCCATTGTTTCACTTGGTCAGAGGAGGAGTGGAGGTGGGTAGTGTGTGCAGGGCAGTTGTGAGATCTGCCTACCTCCTGCCCTGGCACTTACTATCCCACAACGTTGTCTCTTTTGCTGGTGTTTCCTCTGCCTCCTTTTTGAATGTTGTCTGCCATTTCTTGGTGGTTATGTAGATTTCCTTTTGCCTTGTCTATAAAAGGGCTTCCCTGGTGGCTCAGATGGTAAAGAGTCTGCCTGCAGTGCAGGAGACCTGGGTTCGATCCCTGGGTTGGGAAGATCCCCTGTAGAAGGAAATTGCAACCCACTCCAGTATTCTTGCCTGGAAAATCCCGCGGATGGAGAAGCCTGGCAGGCTACAGTCCATGGGGTCGAAAATAGTTGGACACGAGCGAAACATTATGCAGCTTTTAACCTCTGGCCCATCAAAACTCATTACAGACCTGGATATTATTGAGAAATCACATGTCAGCTTGATAAATGAGATGTATGTGTACAAATATATATTGCTCTAGTGGTTTTAGATTTATGTGCTAGAAAGGGGCAGCTCTCTGGATAACGAGGGTCTGCATCCCTGTNTTATTACAGACCTGGATATTACTGAGAAATCACATGTCAGCTTGATAAGTGAGATGTATGTGTACAAATATATATTGCTCTAGTGGTTTTAGGTTTATGGGCTAGAAAGGGGCAGCTCTCTGGATAACGAGGGTCTGCATCCCTGTAGAATGGTGAGGGACTGAGGATGGGGTGACTTGGTGAGACTCAATGGTCAGCCTCTACAAAGACAGGGCCACCTAGAGATTTATTCATAGCCATTTACAGTCAGCATCATATCTATGATCAACAATCACAAGGAGACTCTCAGATTCTTAAATCTTTGCAAGTCTTATTCGTTACTTTTGTCAGTTAAGGTTTGTCCAGAGGATGTTATGAGCACTCTTGCCCGCCTATGTAACATGGAAGNTTTACAGTCAGCATCATATCTGTGATCAACAATCACAAGGAGACTCTCAGATTCTTAAATCTTTGCAAGTCTTATTCGTTACTTTTGTCAGTTAAGGTTTGTCCAGAGGATGTTATGAGCACTCTTGCCCGCCTATGTAACATGGAAGAAAGCTGACTCTTAGAGCCACTGTGTTATTTGTCCAATAATTGCTGGAGCTGGAATGCAGACCCAGGTCTGACTGATGTTGTGTTAATAATGGGCTTCCCTTGTGGCTCAGCTGGTAAAGAATCTGCCTGCAATGTGGGAGAACTGGGTTCAATCCTTGGGTTGGGAAGATCTCCTGGAGAAGGGAAATGCTAGCCACTCCAGTATTCTGGCCTAGAGAATTCCATGGACTGTATAGTCAGTGGGGTTGCAAAGAGTCGGACATGACTGAGGCACTTTCACTTTCACTTTTCTTTCACTATACCAGGCAGCCTTTATTCTTCTCCACACGACAAGGCTTCCAAACATTTGGAAACAGAAAGTTGGTGAGATGGCTTAAGCTATAGTCATTCTTGGGGATAAATGGTTGTAAATGCAAAGGATTAGAGTGGGAGAGAGTAGAGACTACTCTTACTGAAACAAACAAGTATAAGTCTACCATCTCAGGGAAGTCACAGTAGAGGCTGATCAACAAGAGTGTTCTGGGGTACCTGCACACTTTAAAGCCCTGTTTTGCGAGAATCCCCACTGCTCATGAAATGTTGGGTGCAGGAGTCTTGTGAACACTGCACTTCAGGGTGCTGAGGGACCCTTTCTGAACTGGTGGTCTTGCTTCACCAGGGCAACTGGCCAGGAATTTGGATGCTTAATAAGTGATGCCAGTTGTTTACCAGTGGCTTGGTTTCAAAAGGCAGAAAGCTCTACGTGCACAAGTAAAATAACAGAATCCAGATTGAGCAGGTTCAGTTGGAAACCCTAACCTGGCATGTAGTGCCAGGAGGGGCCAAGAAGGGCTTTTCAAGCCCACCAGCTTTCCTTCTCTCCTTCTTTGAGTAACGCAGGTGCCTGACTTTGTGGGTCTTAAACTAGAGCTGTGGATTAAGGACTTGAGCCCAGTATGTCAGGTTGAAACCAGTCAACCTCCCTCTTCACAGCCTGCTTATCTGGAGAGGTAGAAACACACTGGAGTGAAGAGTCTGGGTTTGGGAGTTAGATTTTCCTCTACTGAATTCTGGTTTTGCCCAAGGGCTCATAGGTTGAAGAATAAATAATGAAATGAAATGATGTATGAGATGGTAAAGAATCTGCCTGCAATGCTGAAGACCCAAGTTCAATCCCTGGGAATGGAAGATCCCCAGGAGAAGGGAATGGCTACCTACTGCAGTATTCTTGCTTGGAGAATTCCACGGACAGAGGAGCCTGACGGGCTACAGTCTCTGGGGTTGCAAAGAGTCAGACATGACTGAGCGACTACCACTTTCACTTGTTTTCACTTCAAAGTACTTAGCACAGGGCCTGGTCCAGGTGAGTGATCAATACATCTTACCACTATTAGTGAAATTGCTAGAATTCCCACACTTTTCCCAGTAATCATAATATTTCAGGTGAGTGCCCCAGGGTCTTTGGAATCTTAGGATAATTTCTTAATGATACATAGACTTAGAAAGAAAGCCCTTGTCATGGGCCAGATACTGTTCCAGGGTATTAATTCATTGACTCCTCAGCTAGGACAAAACCAAGTCAAGATGCTGTTTCAGGCAGTTGGATCCAGAGCCAACACTCTTTACCCACCATGCTTTGCTACCTGACCTTGCTGTTGTGGATAAGTTTGGAACAAGAATAACTTAGTGATTGGAAATCTCACTTGGGCAGAGAAAACGTGTGTCTCTAATTTAAAGTTAGCACTGAAAGTGCTGGCCTTTTAAGGGATCGCTTTGCCTGTAAGATTTCAAGTGACACCCATTTGTTCTGAACAATTAACTTTGCAGAGCATGGATAACACAGATTATTTGTAGTAATATAAACAAAAGCAAGAGTTAATTAAATAGCTACTTTAAAGAGCTGTAGTCTTTTAATGGCTTTTAAAAAAAGTGACTGCCTTCATTATTTTATTACCACTAATTCAAAATTTTCTAAAGAAAAACATCGAAAGGGAATGATTGCCCTGAGTGTCTGGATATATATAAACTCAGCACTGAACTAACTGTTTAATATCCTTATGCCATATAAACTTCACCACAAACTCATGATTTTGTTATTATTATTCCCATAAGTGAGGACAGGGAGGTTCAGAGATGTTCTATAGTCTGACCAAATTCCCAGAGTCAGAGGAAGCATGGATCCAGAATTCCATGACTGGGGATATCCTTTCTACTATACCATGCTCTAATCTGAACAGATACTGGACTGATGAGGGGCTTCCCTGGTGGCTCAGATCGTAGAGAATCTGCCTGCAATGCAAGAGACCTGTGTTCAGACCCTGGCTTGGGAAGGTCCCCTGGAGAAGGGAATGGCTACCAACTCCAGCATTCTAACCTGGAGAATTCCATGGACAGAGGAGAGTGGCAGGCAACGGTCCATGGGTCACAGAGTCTGATAATGACTGTACGACTAACACTTTCACTTTTTAGGGCTGTTGCCTGTGTATCCCAACTTTCGCATGTGACACTGAGTCCATAACCAGTCATAAGCCAAAGGCACCGAGAGTGTGCCTAAAAGTGGAGTCACTTTCAATCAATTGCAGCTTGGAGTTATCTGAGGTCAGAGCTGACAGGATGATGGACATTCAGGTAAGGGACAGGAATGTATCTGAGCACAAAAGAGATTTGACTTCCACAACCATTAATGGGATCAGACACCAATAATTAGACTGTTAGAATTTGAGACTGGTTTTGAATTATTAATTACCTTGAGTAGGAATCTATTCTTTATTTTCTGCCAGGATGAAGGCCAGTTCTCAGGGTTGGACAAGCCAGTCTATGAGCCCATATGGGATGTAAGCTGCATTTGTTGAGCAGAGGATGAGAAAATGTAATAGGGGTTGATTCTGAGAGCAGGATTGGAGGATGAGAGCATTCGGGGTCATCAATAAACCTTTATAACAAAGGCTTCAGAAGAAGTTAAAATTCTAAAATAAGGCTGCAGAATAGGGCTTTCTATGAAAATAGAAAGTTTCTGTATTCGTTAATCCAATATGGTAGCCACTACCTGTGTATGACTATGAAATATTTACTTTGTGGTTTGTGTGAATTAACCACCTATTTTACTGAAATTTTGGACTACATTCAACTTGACTTAATTTTAGTAATTTTAAATTTAAGCTTAAATTGTTACATGTGGCTAGTCCCTACCATGGTCTTCCTCAGTGACTCAGTGGTTAAGAATCCACCTGCAATATAGAAAACGTAGAAGACAGGTTTGATCCCTGGGTCAGGAAGATGCCCTGGAGGAGGGCATGGCAACCCACTTCAGTATTCTTGCGTGGAGAATCCCATGGACAAAGGAGCCTGGCAGGCCACAGTCCATGGGGTCTCAAAGAGTCAGATACGACTGAGGCCACTGAGTACACCCTCAGACAGTCACTACCATATTGAACGGCACCTCTCTAAACAGAGATTATGATGTTCCCAGAGAATTTGAAATACTATAAATACCTTTGCTTAGGACTTACTCAAAGCTGCAATGTGGCAGAAATACCTCTCACAGATCGGCAAAACAACAATTCAGTCAAATGAGTTCACTTCATGCTAAATGAGACAATATAAGAAAATATGTTATGATAGTGGAAAAGATAGATATTTATCCCAAATAAATTCCATCAAATAGTTTTATTTCAAAGGCCTATCAAGTGATTCCATCTGCTCAGTGGGGACCTTTGTTGTTGCTGTTGTTTTGGGTGTGAGGAGGAAACAATTCCTAAGACAGATAATGTTTACTCCATTTGGGGGGGGGTGGAATTCATCTAAAAAGAGTGATTTGAGTACTATCATCACATTACATGAGAATACTTTGTTACATGCTTAACTCTGAATTGTCAAATTGTCTTGATCTTGAGTTCTGAAAGAAACAGGCAAATGTATACACATCCACCAAATATTGAAAGTAAATTCTAGCTAGTTCTCTGGCGCTGTTTGAGGGGACTAACACCATGTCTGGGTGGGCGGGAGAGGGCTGCCCCAGCCACACTGCTTGTGTGGGACTCAAGGTCACAGCCACTGTCTTGTCAAATGAGCCTCCTGGGTGTGGCAGCTGGAGATGACCCAGTGAGAGATGTTGATAGGAGAGGGGGTGGGGAATTTGTTGTCATATAGTCACTAAGCCGTGTCCAACTCTGCAACTCCATGGACGGTAGCCCACCAGGCTTCTGTGTCCCTGGGATTTTCCAGGCAAGGACACTGGAGTGTATTGCCATTTCCTTTTCTAGGTCGGGGGTTAGGGCTTCCCTTTTCCTTCCAAGAAAGTGGGAACAGGCCTGTTTCCATCATCAGCAACCCAGAACTCCAAAGGCGGGAGACAAGGAGGCTGCTATATGGCTTATAAGCAGGATTTTCCCAATCTTGCCTCTTGCAAAGCTCCCTCTTTTCTTGAGGCACTTGTGAGTCCTCCTTGGAAGGCAAGGTTTTTCCAACTCTGTAAATGGTGCTTGTCTCCCCTCTCAAGAGACAGAGAGTCAATGACTTAATAGGCCCTATCACATCTTAATTTCTTTTTATGATTTTATATCCTGGGGTAACAGTGTGGAAGGCATGATTTTATTATTATTAATTATTATTGCATTATTACAGTTTTCCAGTCTGGCACTTTGATGTTTACAAGTTCAGACAACATGTGATTTCCAAGCCAGATTTCATAACCTTAAACTACCTTTCCATTTGGCTCATGTCCATCCTATTCTGCTTTAGATCTTGTTTATGTTTGGCTTAAATGATGACTTGGCTGCACTGTTTATTTTGCCACATGGCTTAAAGGCATCAGGAGGAGACAGCATTTGGGATGCATCAACGCCGAAGCACAGCTACAAAGCTTGGGTGTCAATGCTTGTCAGCACCTGCCGGGTGGCTGAGTCTTTGGTTCTCCATTGAACTATGCCTCATTTCTACCACTTGCTCTGTAAAGGCGTGAGCTTCCGACATACAGCATGGATTGTCTGCTCAAACTAGAGGGTCTCTGTCTGACGAGGATATTTCGCCTTGGTCCCAAATATAAGGTCTGTGTGTGTGCACGGAATCACTTGAAATAAAATGAAAGAACCATACAGGGTACAGACTGTGGAGACTCTTGAGAGCCTGGGTAAAGGGTTTACACCTTAGAGTGTAGGTTGTACATACCCACATGCTCAGCAGCTCAGTTGTGTCCGACTCTTTGCAACCCCATGGACTGTAGCCTACCAGACTCCTCTGTCCATGGAATTTTCCAGGCAAGAAAACTGGAGTGGTTTCCTACTCCAGGGGATCTTCCCGGCTCAGGGATTGAAGCCACATCTCCTACATCTCTTCCCTTGGCAGGTGGATTCTTTACCACTGTGCCACCTCAGAAGCCCCAGTGGTACTTAAAATGTGGCTCCTAGAATAGCAGCATTAGAATTACCTGGAAATTGCTACCAATGCAAGTTCCCAGGCTCCATCCTAGATCCCAATTCAGTTCATTCAGTCAATTATGTCCAGCTCTTTGCAACACCATGGACTGCACCAGGCCTCCCTGTCCATCACCAACTCCCAAAGTTTACTTAAACTCATGTCCATTGAGTCAGTGATGCCATCCAACCATCTTATCCTCTGTCACCCCTTCTCCTCTTGCCGTCAATCTTTCCCAGCACGAAGGTCTTTTCAAATGAGTCAGTTCTTTGCATCAGGTGGCCAAAGTATTAGAGTTTCAGCTTCAGCATCAGTGCTTCCAATGAATATTCAAGGCTAATTTCCTTTAGGATGGACTGGTTGGATCCTAGATCTAATGTATCAGAAACTGGGCACAGGCTCATCAACGTGTGTTTTGAAACTCTTCCAGATGACTCAGCTGCAGGGTCAAGTTTGAGAACCACTGGTATGGGAATGGAGAACTAACTGAAAAGTGTCAGGCTGTAGAAAAACATATTCATAGCTGTGTTTTTAGAACAGGCTAGCCTCAAACAGGAGAGACGTTGGAGCCAGTGGAGGACAGTAAACCAAGTTGATTGCAAAATTCTGAGCAGGGGCCTGGTAATTGAAGGAGCCAGGATGTGGCAATGGGCCTAAAGCACATTGGACTCATCTGAAAAATGTCAAAGAGGTAGAATTTATAGTGCGTGGTCACCAATTAATCACTGGACATGAGGACAAGAAGTCTGGGATGGCTCCCAGCTCTGTCTTAGGTGGGTGTTAATGCTACTTCACAAGACAGAAGACAAAGTAAGAGCCTTTTTCCTGGAGCCAAAAAGAAGCCAGAGGACAAACATTCAACATGTAGTTGAAATTGTATGGTTTTGGCCACTTGGCCAGACCTGGGGAGAAAGGATTCTGTTGAAAGGCAGACAGTAAAGTATCAACCACAATGTCATGAGCACAACGGGGCATATTGAAACCACATGCCTCCTGGATCTGAGTGCATGTTATGATGGCTCTGTTATCACTTCTGTTGGGCACCTGTGTGTTTAGTGGGAAATGAACTGGTTGTGAAGATTCAGCCTGAGACTGAACACAGACAGGAGTGTTCCGGTAGCACACCCACGTGGGGTACTAGTTTATGTGGATTACGGCACCCTCCCGACATGGTTTCAGATCTCTGACATGGATAGCTTTGCTGTTACAAAGAATATGGTTTGGCTATAGTCTGCATTAATGTAGGAAGTGAGCAGCCAAGTAAGAGGGATCATTTTGTGTGGTCATGGACTTCAAAGGGCCAGCGCTCATCCCAGTTATAGCATTTGATTGCAGAAAGAGACCTCAAGTATCAGTAACAATCCCACTTATTTCATAGATGGGAAGATGAGGATCGGGGGAAAGAAATGACTTGCCCGAGACCAGAGGTCCCACTCAGAGTTGGAGATGCCTTTCTGCATAATCACTTGCTGGCAATGCTTTATGTTAGCTTGCATCTTACATAATAATTGTGATAAAGATGACTGCATTGAGTGGTTTTATATACCAGCAGGCACAGACCCATCCATTTCCCATGAACCATCTCATTTAGTCCCTGAATCAACATTCTACATCAAGGACTGATATTGTGTCCATTTTGTTGCTATTCAGCTGCTGAATCACGTCCGACTCTGCAACCCCATGGACTGCAGCCCGCCAGGCTCCTCTGTCCGTGGGGATTTCCAGGCAGGAATACTGGAGTGTGTTGTTATTTCCTTCTTCCAGGACCAGGGATCAAACCTGCGGATCCTTTACCACTGAGCCACCTAGGATGCCCTGTGCCCATTTTAGCAGATGGGAAAACAGAGGCTTAAAAAAACTGAGTTCTTATCCAAGTTAACTATGTCAGAGCTGGATTTTGATGCATGACTCTAGAACCTGTGGTTTCCACATCGATGCATCCTCTTATCTGTGAACGTTTCCTGAGCCCCAACCCCAGAAGAGCTGGCCTCTTCCTGTGTGTTCATGCAGCCTCCTCGCTTCCCTCTCTAACCTTTCTCTCCCTCAGCTGTTATTATCTGTCGTCTCATCTGCTTTCCCATGAAGCTTGGCACTCTCTCCTTGTTGCAACCATCATGCCTTGCCTACTTACTGTCTCCCAGTTGACTGTAAGCTCCGAGGGGAAAGCCACATCAGCCATCTTGATCACATGCCCGGCGCCTAGCAAATGCTCAATAAATACATTGTGAGAGAATGAATGTAGAGAGGGGTGAGGGTGTTTCAAGAGCAGGGATCACGTGTCCATCATCATCTCTATTCCTGCTCCAACATCTGCCATGCTATTGTCACGCCTCAGGAATCCTGTCAAAGACGTTTGGAAGCACAGATCAAAAGGAGGATTCTCCCAGAACATAGAACCAGGATGGGTCTCAAGTGGCTTCAGGAGGAGTCTGTACCTCCAGGAACAGAAGAGACAGTGGGCATAGAGAGGAGAGTTTGGAGAATCCCAGGGACAAACTACAGAGACCTCACAAAGCTTCCCTGCCTGTGGAGACTGCAGGTCTGAGGGACATTCTCAGTGTGGACGAGGGAGGAGAAACCGCGGGCTGTCTTTGCTTAGCTTCTAGTGGCCGGCCTCCCACCCTCCGCAACCTTCCAGCCCATAGGGGCCACAGCTCCACTGCTCAGGCTGAAAAATCTCCACAGCACCTGCACACAGTAGGCATGCCATACATATAAAGGGAGTGCGCATCAGAAACACCGCTAATCTTCCTTAGCGCCTAAGAAGCGCTCACCACCAACCAGTCACTACAAGCACTTCACACAGGTTGTGCGTCTACAAGATAGCAGTTGATGTGTCTATTTTCACCCTCAGTTTGCTGCGGAGAAAACCTAAGTCCCAGGGGGTAGAATCGCCTGCCTGTGTTGACACAGCATGCAGTTAGTAAACCCGGACTTGAATCCGGATTTGTCCACCTCACCACCCTGCGGAACACTCAGGAGTGCAGATCCACAGTGTGACAGGCTCACCCCCAGGGAGCCCGTGTTTCTCTGACCACGTGACTGGGGCAAGGCTGGGAGTGTCAGGAGCGGGGTGCTGCTTATCGGCTGCCTATCACAGCGGGTGCATGCAGCTCGGGGCGCTCACGGCGGGGTGACAAAAGCAAGGAGTCCATGGATGAGGGTGGGGAGGGACAGGACGCAGTTTCCTCCACCTCGTGTGGGTGACCTTGTCTCTCCCTCACCTGGTGTCGCTAAAAGGTGGCCTGGAAAGTCCTGCCTCTCTGAAAACGTGTGATCTAGGTTAGACAGGCCCCTTAGAGAGGTTGGTGGGACTGGGGATGCCAGGTCAGAGGATCTTAAGAGCTGGGAGTGACCTCAGCGGGGTCCCCCTCCCGCTCTCTGACGTCTTCACAGGGAACTGAGGCTCAGATGCTGTGGGGGGAGCCTTTCTGGAACTGGGAGGAGAAGCCGGGTGGGGCCTGGGCTCCGTCCCCTGGCGGTGGGCTTCACCTACGCCTTGCTGTGTGGTCCCAAGGAAGCCCTTTCAAGGCCTGGGCCTTTTGTCTGTGAAGAGGACGTGGATAATGCAGCCTGGCTCCTGGGGCCCCTGAATGTGAGTCAGGGATTGAAAAGAGCCAGGCAGCCCTCCGGTGGGAAGGCGGTGGCAACGTGGCTCCCTGCTGGATCGGAGCTGCCGTGAAAGCCTGGCTGTGCTGACCCTGCCCTCGGGCCACCCCACCGTGTTCTCCTTTGCAACTCCGGACTCTTGAGTGCGTGCACAAGCGTGCAGGTATCTGTAGACAGGGAATCATTTCTCTACAAATAGCCTTTGAACAGAGACAGGGAAGCTTGACAATTTTGCCCGTTTCTCTCTGCCCCTCCCCCTCCTCTTTCCGGCGTCCATCCTGTGACCCCACCCTTCCTTATCTGGGGCCCTCAGGGATGAGCCCATCATAAGAGCAAGGTCTTCCACCACAGTGCACTTCGGGTGGGCGTTTCCGATCCAAGTTTTGGATACCTACAGGAGAAGAGACTGCTAGAGGTGCCATCACAAAGAGAAGAAAGATTTCTATCATGAGAACATAGTCCACACTATGGGCTAGGTGCTGCTCTGGTCACTTGACATTACAACCTTTAATTCTCAGATGCGATTTTGAATGGGCGATTTTTTAAAATGTATTTTAATTGGAGGATATTTGCTTTATCATGTTGTGTTGGTTTCTGCTGTACAGCAACGTGAATCAGCCATAGGTATATATATGTCCCCTCCCTCTTGAACCTCCTCCCTGCCACCTCCCACTCTGCCCCACGCCTCTGGATTGTCACAGAGCACTGGGTTTGAGCTCCCTGCATCATACAGCAAATTCCTGAGTGGAAGATATTTTTATGCCTTCTTGTTGATGAAGCTATTAAGGCTCAGAGAGGTTGAGTGAAACATCCACAGTGCACAGCTAGTGAGTGGTGGAGCCCACTTCTTTTGTGACCCTGTCAAGACTCAAACAGGGGTGCTGTGAGGGCCACTGAGACAAGCTCCCCCACCACCCCCCGCCGAGCCCCTGTCGTCTGCTCTTGGAGGGTACCATGGTCCTTCCCCAGGAAGGGACTGTGGGGTTCTTTGTTGGAGCCTCAATTCCAAACGCCTGGCTCCCCTATGGCCAGCCAATCCTTGTGTTTTATTCTCTGCTCTCAGATTTGGCAAAGAGCAGGCAGCACACAGTGACAGATTTCCACCTCCTGGTGATTTCCACCTCCTGGTGTGTACAACCGGGCCATCTCAGGGGGCCTCAGTTTCCCCATCCGTGACATGGGATTATTCCAGAATGACCTTTCAGGGTCTTTCCAGCTCTTACTTTATTTCACTTCATTGCATTTCATCTCTGGACACCCTCCCACCTCTGAAATCCTACCATCTCTGAGGCGTCATCCCTTCTGGCTGGCCTGTCTTGAGGTGTAGCGCCACCTTCTGGCAATGTGTTTACTCCATTTTTTTTTTCCTTCCCCTTTGGCCAATGTGGATTCTTGGCTTGGTTCCTCTCTTCTCCCGAAACTAGACTAAACAGCTGATGACTTGTCCAAGTCCCCTTGGGTGTGGGCATCGCTCTGCAAAGCTGCAGGCAGAGTCAGGGGTGGATGTGGCTGGACTCAGCCTCCTTGCCTCAGAATGGTGCTGGTCCTTTTCCCAGAGCCAAGATCACATCGGGAGGCTGGGGACTGGCCTCAGAGACTGGAGGGCTGTGGGTGGCAGCCTCTGAAAGTACCTGGTTCCTGAGGGACCTTCAGAAAGCATGGGTGTGAACAGATGAGGTCCAGGCCACATTTTCCTCTTTCCTCTCCTTCTTTTTGTTATTGTTTTTATTTTTGAGGAAAAGAAGCAGGCTTCAGAAAAACAAACAGGTGGTCAAGTTTCAGAGGCTCTAAGAGTTTTAGCTACCCTGGGAGGCTTTATTTGGGTTGAAAAAAAGCAAAAAAAAAAAAAAAAAAAAAAGGATGTGAGAAGGAGTATGTGTTTAGGGTATTTTTTTTCCTCCCTGAGGGAAACACAGAAGATTTCTCTACATGGCCTTTGTCTCTCTGAGGCCAGTCCCCTGCGTGGATCTCAGGAGCCACCTCACTCACCTCACCCCCATCGGTGGGGGGTCATACCCAGGACCTCTAGGTCACTCTCAGTGAGGACAGGATTTGGGCTCATTTCTAGCTATGAGAAATCCACCTGCCCCTAAACCTGCCAGGCTAGGGCTGGCTTTAAATTCCTGGAAGAGCACTTGCACTTGGTATTTATTTGGGGATATTTGCTGAACAAATTCTGGACGGGCAGGGAGGCGACCAGATTCCAGAGTCACCAGGAAGTAACTGCTTTATAGGTTCTTAAGCAAGCACTTCCTGTCTGCCAAGTATAGTTTCTTCTGTAAGGAGAGAGCAGAGAGTGAAGATTTTCCAGGGTCTCAAGTTCCATCCCATCCCATTTAAGGTCCTAGAATGGATCCTAGGAGTTCACTGATAGGAGTTTTCACTAACCCTGCTCTTCCCTATAAGCCAGGTAACTTTCTTACGGTGCTTATGAGTTTAGAGAGTGTCATCACAGAGCCTTTGTGCACAGGTGTGGGGCAGGGAGCAGGGGTGAGTGGGAACCTTAATTCACTCCCTCCAAATAGACTCCCTGCTTTCAGGGCTGGGGGTCGTGCGATGCTGGACAAAGCATCCTTGGTGTGGATGAAGTGGGTGTCTGGGCCTCCACCCTTCTGGGGAAACACAGGGCAGGCAGACACGCCCAACGGGATGGATATGATCAGGAGCCGAGTCATTAATGGCCATAATGAAGGCTCAGATCTCAATTAAAATAAAGGAATCATCAACAATTTAAAGAGACATCTAAACAGGATTCCAAATAGCAGGTTATCTCCTCCCAGGCTGGTGGTCTGTGTTTGTTTTGCGCCATGAGGCACGCGTGTGTACCTGCCCAGGCACATGTGTGTGCTTCTGTGCTCCATGGGAAGGGCTGCCCTGAAGCAGGCCAGAAAGGTGATGCCCAGCTGCCAGGTCCTGGCCCTGTGGGAACTGGCAAGAGGTTGTTAGTAGATCACTTGGGATTCTGCGGTGCTCATTGAAAATATCATTAACGCCTTTTGTCAGGAGCCAGAAGCCCACGGTGGAGTCCACAGATGCCTGACTTAGCTTGTCCAGTAGTGAAATTAANAGAAGATTTCTCTACATGGCCTTTGTCTCTCTGAGGCCAGTCCCCTGCGTGGATCTCAGGAGCCACCTCACTCACCTCACCCCCATCGGTGGGGGGTCATACCCAGGACCTCTAGGTCACTCTCAGTGAGGACAGGATTTGGGCTCATTTCTAGCTATGAGAAATCCACCTGCCCCTAAACCTGCCAGGCTAGGGCTGGCTTTAAATTCCTGGAAGAGCACTTGCACTTGGTATTTATTTGGGGATATTTGCTGAACAAATTCTGGACGGGCAGGGAGGCGACCAGATTCCAGAGTCACCAGGAAGTAACTGCTTTATAGGTTCTTAAGCAAGCACTTCCTGTCTGCCAAGTATAGTTTCTTCTGTAAGGAGAGAGCAGAGAGTGAAGATTTTCCAGGGTCTCAAGTTCCATCCCATCCCATTTAGGGTCCTAGAATGGATCCTAGGAGTTCACTGATAGGAGTTTTCACTAACCCTGCTCTTCCCTATAAGCCAGGTAACTTTCTTACGGTGCTTATGAGTTTAGAGAGTGTCATCACAGAGCCTTTGTGCACAGGTGTGGGGCAGGGAGCAGGGGTGAGTGGGAACCTTAATTCACTCCCTCCAAATAGACTCCCTGCTTTCAGGGCTGGGGGTCGTGCGATGCTGGACAAAGCATCCTTGGTGTGGATGAAGTGGGTGTCTGGGCCTCCACCCTTCTGGGGAAACACAGGGCAGGCAGACACGCCCAACGGGATGGATATGATCAGGAGCCGAGTCATTAATGGCCATAATGAAGGCTCAGATCTCAATTAAAATAAAGGAATCATCAACAATTTAAAGAGACATCTAAACAGGATTCCAAATAGCAGGTTATCTCCTCCCAGGCTGGTGGTCTGTGTTTGTTTTGCGCCATGAGGCACGCGTGTGTACCTGCCCAGGCACATGTGTGTGCTTCTGTGCTCCATGGGAAGGGCTGCCCTGAAGCAGGCCAGAAAGGTGATGCCCAGCTGCCAGGTCCTGGCCCTGTGGGAACTGGCAAGAGGTTGTTAGTAGATCACTTGGGATTCTGCGGTGCTCATTGAAAATATCATTAACGCCTTTTGTCAGGAGCCAGAAGCCCACGGTGGAGTCCACAGATGCCTGACTTAGCTTGTCCAGTAGTGAAATTAACATCGTAAAACTCAGTTAACAGAGATGCTACAGGTTTAATTAGTTCCTTAACAATTAGAGAAGAATTATGAGATCTTGGGCATTCCATCTTCAAAAGCAGTTTATGTGGATTGATGTCACTGTCTGACTTCTCTGCCGGAATTCTGGGCTGCCAAGGTCGACTGGGGAAATTGCTCCCATTATGCTGCTTCCAGGCAAGTGCATACACTTTCCAAAGGCCTGAAAGGAAGACACTTCCGGGTAGCCTCCTGCTGGATTCCTCCAGACCCTGGGGCTAGCTGGATGGGCGTGTAAATGCTGTCTTCAGGGTTCTGCGTCCTCCGCTTTAGCGTTTGGTCCCTCTTGCTCCTGCTGTCACGATCCAGCATGACCCCCACCCACCAATCACCCCTTTACATCTGCAGGCATTGAGCAGATAGGGGTATTGTTGCATCTTATCATTCTACTAACTTCCTGTAGTTTATGTGCCTCTTCTGGGCTGGTACTTGATATTATCAAAGAGAATATAGCCATTAGGCTCTTTGTTTTCAGCTGGTTGATTTAGCAGTGTTTCTACCCCACGTCAGGGACAGTTCAAGGAGTCTGGGCAGTCTCACTCAGGAGGCCTCTGTGAGTTTGGCCTCTTGGTCTCCTGGTTATCTCCCTCATTATGGAACCTCATTCACAAAGCATCCTCTTGGCAGGACACTATCTAGAGGACTCAGGACTGCTGACTCTGAATCAGGTGTACTTTGTAACATTACCCCTGTGGTCCTCAGACCAGCAGCTTCAGCATCACCTAGGAGCTTATTCTGGATGCAGAAACTCAAACTCCAGCCCAGACCCACTGAATCGGAATCTGCCTTTGAACGGGCTCTCCAGGCAATTTGGAAGTTCGCACGTGACCAAAAAACACCACGTTATAACACTTGGTGATTATCTCTTCTGTTCAACAGGGCTCCATCTGGGGACTGACCTAGCTGAGGAGACCAGGTTCCTCTTTTAAGAACAAGGTTCTTGTACCTGCAGGGGAGGGTTGGGCAGCCTGAGCCCTGGCTATCTTAGATTCTGAGGGCCCTGCCCCCAAACCCAACCCTCTCTGATGACGGCATTGTCCTTGAACCTTCCTTGGTGGTCTTATTTCAGCATCTTGCCAGTCCAGCAAAGGCACCATGCCACGCTGACAGATGGCCCAAAGTAGGACAGACAGAAGAAATGTATGTTTATCAAATTTGGGTTGAAAAGACTGTGTTCTCCCAGCATAAGCGATCAAACAGCTGTTGTTCAAGAGCATATGGCCCAGCGGTGAGAGGGCACAGGCGCAGCTAATCCCACTCTTCCAGAGATTAGCTCTGACGAGTAATAAGTGAAGAAAGTGGCAGCTGTTGCCAGAATGCTGCCTGGGAGGAGATGGTGGAGGGACCTGCCTTGTAGTTAATTCCTGAAGCTTCAGACTTCTAGCTTCCAAAGACATACTGGAATAAAATTATGCTGATAGGAATGATATCAGTGACAGTGATAATAATAAAATTTACCATTTATCAACCACCTGCTATGTCTTAAGTGATATGCGAGGTTGTTTATTTCTGCTATTTTATTTATCCTGTGCCCTGGTCCTTTCAAGGCCTTATTGTCTTCATTTTGCAGTTAAGGCAAATAAGTGTCTGAGATGCAATTGTGGGTCCCCAGATGGTGACGATCTGTCCAGTCTCTAGGCAGGTCAGATCACGCTCTGGCATTCATATGCCTTGTTCTGGCTCCTATGGAGGAGTGTTGTGTGTGTACTTAGCTGCATCCGACTCTTTGTGACCCCATGGAATGTAGCCCGCCAGACTCCTCTATCCATGGGGAGGCTCCTCTATCCATGGGGAGTCTCCAGGCAAGAATACTGGTGTGGGTTACCATTCCCTCCTCCAGGGGATCTTCCCAACCAGGGATCGAACCCAGGTCTCCCATATTGCAGGTGGACTCATTACTGTCTGTGGACCAGGAAAGCCCAAGAATACTGGAGCGGGTGGCCTATCCCTTCTCCAGGGGATCTTCCTGACCCAAGAACTGAACCAGGGTCTCCTACATTGCAGGAGGATTCTTTACCAGCTGAGCTACCAGGAAAGACCCCCCCACCCCTGACCATGGAGGAGAGATGGCTGAGAAATAAAGCAGCAGAGGGGCTAATGCCTACAAAGCAGACACAAAAGAGGTGATGCCTGGGTACACTGGCCTAAATGAGAAAGGGTCCAGGACTGTGGAGAGAAGGCAGGCCTAGCACAGTGCACATCCTCCCTGGGGCCGCTGGAGTCTGTGGGAGATGAGGGGCTAACTAAACTGAGAGCTCAAGAGCACAGTGGCAGACTTGCATCTCCTCAAACCAAGTGGCCCTTTAGACACCGGACAGCAAGCCTAACCAGGGTGTGTGGCCTGGTTCCCCTTGTGAAATAAAATATTTTCTGCTCTCTGCTCTACCAGTCAGCAAGTCTTTTCCAAATGCAAATTTCTGAGCAGGTGAGGCAAAGCCAGCTATTTGGAAGCCAACAGCTACTTCCTCCCTGGAAAGTGAAAAGGTGCTGGTGTAAGAGGCGGCCATCCGCCACATTTGCCAGCTCTTACAGTTAATAAATGTGAATGATAAAGAAAGCAGGATTGACCCCACATCGCTAGATGCATATGAAAGAAATGATTTTAGCAAGTCCAGACACTTGCATCCTGCCATACATAGAAGATCGCTAAATCTCTTCATGTGACAGATTTAGTTTTCTCTTAATTAACAGTAATCTTTTCGTATTCAGATTATCTGCCCCTTGCTGCAAACTTGTTTTATAGCCTGGCCTCTCCTCTGCCTCCCCCAAGTCAGCTCTCTTGGGATCACCTGAGACTGTCTCCCAGGCTCTAGTCCTAACATGTCAAGTGAATAAAGGCTAACTCTCAACTTTTAGGTTGCGTGTATTTTTCAAGTTGACACTGCAGGTAAAGGGCCCTGGGGCTGCAGGCGCTGAAGAGAGATGGGTTGCTTCTGACCAAGCCACAGTGCGGCAGCCTTCATTCCAAGTCCAAGATAGCTCCGGGTGGCAGGCATTTCAGAGTGGTTCCAAGTCCTTGACTGAGGCTGTTATTTTTAATGACCATGTGGATCTTTTGCTCTGTCCAGAAACAAAGCTGAAGGCTTGAAACATGTTTCCTCTCTTGAGCAACTGGAATAGAGATTTTGGTCTGATAAGAATGAAGGAGAGAGTGCTTAATACGGTATGAGAAATTAAAGTATCTTTAATAGTGTCATGTGTTTGGAAAAATATCATACAGGTCATTTCTTAGCCCAACTTTTGCTGGGTTTCCCTGCTCTTTGTTCTCAGTAAAAGCCAGCACTTCACTTCAGTGAATGTCCATGGGGCAGACAACCATGTGCCAGGAATGGGCCTTGCCCCCAGGGAGCTCATAATTGAGAAGGACTAACAGGCAAGAGGTGACCCTTCCTAAGTTTTAAAATTACTGTAAGAAAATCCAAAGTTTCATGATATATACTTTCTTGTAACTTTTGGGACCTGTGCTAAGCAGAATAAAAGCTCTCTAAAGATTTACACCTACTAATACCAAATCCTGTGAATATATTAACTTACACTACCAAAAGGAGTTTGCATGTGTACTTAAGCTAAAGATCTTCCAATGGAGAGATTATTCTGGATTATCTGAGTTGGCTCAGTGTTATCACAAAGGTCCTTACAAGTGAAAGAGGAAGGGAACATGGTCAAAGTCAGAAAAGGAGATGTGATGGTAGAACAGGAGTCAGAGTGATGTAGGGCCATGAACCACACCGTGGAGGAAGCTTCTAGAAGCTGGAAAAGACAAGAAAATAGATTTTTCTCCTGGAGCCTGCACAGGGAGCATGGACCTGCCAATACCTTGATTTTAGTCCAGTGAGACTCATCTCAGACTTCTGACCACCAAAACCTAAAGTTAATACATTTCTGTCATGTTAAGCCACAGAGTTTGTATTAATTTGTTACAGCAGCTCAAAGAAACTACTCCAGGGCTCAGTCTAAATCCTGCATATGAGAATGGTGAGAAGATATGTCACCAAGCTAGCGAGGGGCCAGACCAGCTCCAAACTCACGTGTCACTAAGTGGTACGGCCCCACATGTCATCAGGCACGTGGTAATGACTGCAGAGTCACTTCACTGCATTTTTGTGGGGGAACTGATATGCAGTAATGATAGTTACAGATTTGGGAGGTTGTGGTGGTCTCGGATCTAGTCCTTGGGAATGTCTGGCTCTGCTGTCCAGGTGAGCACAGGTCCCCTCAGAACCCAGAGGAAGACATCTCAAGATGGGTGAGGCAAAGAGGACCACTACCACTGATAGAAAGACCTGCCTGTTCAGTTTTGAAATATCACGGCCAGATAACCGTTGGCAAGGACCAAGGCAATCATAGAAATAAGCACACAGAGGCATGCGTGGTTCTGCAAAAGAGAACACAAAGCATGAGGCTGGGCCTCTGCAGAGGAAAGCTGCTGTCCAGTCATGGAGGATGTTTTATGCCAGGTGAGGACCTTCCCAGGTGGTGCTAATACCCACCTGCCAATGCAGGAGACATAAGAGATGCAGGTTTGATTCCTGGGTCGGGAAGATCCCCTGGAGGAGGGCACAGCAACCCAGTTCAGAATTCTTGCCTGGAGAATCCCATGGACAGAGGAGCCTAGTGGACCATGGTCCATAAGGTTGCAAAGAGTCATATACTAAAGAAGTAACTTAGCCTGCATGTACAACAAGCCATCAAAACACTTTAAATAAGGATTAAAATGATCAGTCTGTGCTTTCTAAAGTCGTGTGGACTTATCAAAGTTGAATGCGAGGGAACAGAACCGAAGTCTAATTAGTATTCCAGATGAGACAATGAGGGTTTCCCTAGCAAATGTTATCACTAAGATAGATTCTCCTTTCCCTCGAGATGAGCACATTTCATAGTGCTCCTCCAGTGAACATCTTGTCTGGTGAATGAGCTTCTCCCTCAGACCCCTGGCATCTCCAGACTAATGAGGCCCATGCCTTATTCTAGCTCAGGTTCCCGGGTTGGGCCCTGAGATAAACACTCACAAACACTGCTAATAATTTAAAGAATCTGAGATCAACTTCCTTCTTTACTAGAGATTTAAAAGATGCTTAAGAGACTTTCTTCTGGAGCCCATGTTGTAATCTGTCGAAAATTTCCAAGCGCTGTAGGTCTAGCTAAATACGGGGAAATGGTCTATTTTTCATTTCATTTCAAATCAAGAATTCTGTGAGCTATAGATGGAAGAGACTGGTGTTGATTTGCTGAATTCTAGAATAGGTTACAAAGCAGGTTGTGACTATTTTGAGAAGAGTTCAATAATTTCAAGTGTCTATTCACCAATTCCTCAAGAATAAGATTGGCCTTTCTATCCCCAAAACTCAACAGAGATTAGATCTAGGGATAAAAATTCAACGACTCCATCTCCTTAGCTTGCAATAGCAAGAAAACACAAAGGAATATCTATTGTGAGACTGTCATTTGTTAGGCATGGAATAAATGCCAGTTCTGAGAGATGGCGGGAGTGCTCCTCAGAAGCTACCAACTAGCAGGAAGTTTCTCCAGTTGGGGGAGGGGGGAGGAATTCTTTGCTTGTCCCTCTTAGGTACCTGAAAGATACTGGATAATCTTGCTTTGGAAGTGAGCCTAGGAAGTCAGAGAGAAGGGAGGGCAGCAGAGAGATTTTTAATAGGACCTGGCCACTAGAAATAAAGATGGAGAGTATTTTATTTTGTGATCCTGTTATCACAGACTATTAGAGCTGATCCTCTGGCTGGTCCATTCACTTGTGTATTTAATGATGTGTTTCTGAGTGACTATTGTATACCAAGCACTCAGTGGAGCGTAGAGGCTACAGAACAGCCTTCTCTAACAGGTGTTTCCCTGGCAACTGGTCTCAAGGTAGAACAAGAAACAATGATAAACAGTAATTTTGTACCTGGTTCCTTTTCATACCAGTTAGATCGATGTTTCTGGTAGGCTCAGTGTTGAAACTTGCAGAAAGATTTCTCAGCAACTCTTTGATAAGTATTTGGCTTTGAAAGGTATTCATTCCACTGAATTGTGTGAAGGCATANCTCAAGAATAAGATTGGCCTTTCTATCCCCAAAACTCAACAGAGATTAAATTTAGGGATAAAAATTCAACAACTCCATCTCCTTAGCTTGCAATAGCAAGAAAACACAAAGGAATATCTATTGTGAGACTGTCATTTGTTAGGCATGGAATAAATGCCAGTTCTGAGAGATGTCAGGAGTGCTCCTCAGAAGCTACCAACTAGCAGGAAGTTTATCCAGCTGGGGGAGGGGGGAGGAATTCTTTGCTTGTCCCTCTTAGGTACCTGAAAGATACTGGATAATCTTGCTTTGGAAGTGAGCCTAGGAAGTCAGAGAGAAGGGAGGGCAGCAGAGAGATTTTTAATAGGACCTGGCCACTAGAAATAAAGATGGAGAGTATTTTATTTTGTGATCCTGTTATCACAGACTATTAGAGCTGATCCTCTGGCTGGTCCATTCACTTGTGTATTTAATGATGTGTTTCTGAGTGACTATTGTATACCAAGCACTCAGTGGAGCGTAGAGGCTACAGAACAGCCTTCTCTAACAGGTGTTTCCCTGGCAACTGGTCTCAAGGTAGAACAAGAAACAATGATAAACAGTAATTTTGTACCTGGTTCCTTTTCATACCAGTTAGATCGATGTTTCTGGTAGGCTCAGTGTTGAAACTTGCAGAAAGATTTCTCAGCAACTCTTTGATAAGCATTTGGCTTTGAAAGGTATTCATTCCACTGAATTGTGTGAAGGCATATTTTTATTTTTTATTTTGTTGAAATATAGTTGATTTACAATGTTGTGTTAGTTTCAAGTGTGCAGCAAATTGATTCGGTTATACATGCCTATATAATCTTTTTTTTCAGATTTTTTTCCCTTATAGGTTGTTCCAAGATAGTGAGAATAGTTCCCTATGCTTTATGGTAAGTCCTTGTTGTTTAAGATATCATTTTAAAAATATCACCGCATTGATTTCTTTTTTCAGAAATCANTCTTTTTTTTCAGATTTTTTTCCCTTATAGGTTGTTCCAAGATAGTGAGAATAGTTCCCTATGCTTTATGGTAAGTCCTTGTTGTTTAAGATATCATTTAAAAAATATCACAGCATTGATTTCTTTTTTCAGACAAATAAAGAAAATCATTAGGAAATC
The DNA here is from genome assembly GCA_006410735.1 of Raphicerus campestris. Lineage (NCBI taxonomy): Eukaryota > Metazoa > Chordata > Mammalia > Artiodactyla > Bovidae > Raphicerus > Raphicerus campestris. Next base: position 81,814 of record SJYW01040774.1, on the reverse strand, counting down.
ATCCAAAGTTACACCAAAATTCAGCTTTATGAGAAATCTTGGCATCTTATTCTCAATATGAGCGCATACACATACACACACACACACACGTGATATTCTGCCCCTGAAGTTACAGATTAAGGACTGTAAAATATTTTCAAGATATAATTCAATTGAGTGAGCTATTTGAAATAATGGAAATGGTCTTAATTATGCTATCTGTATTTTGAAGAACCATTTTCATCAAATCACTTATTCAAATCTTGAATGAGTACCTCTTCCCTACACAACCAGATTCTTATCATATATGAAAAAGCAGAATGACCAGTTTTCACTGTTTCCTTAAATCCAGAATCCAGGTCAACAGACAACTATCCTCCAGCTGTGGGCAAACAATGGNATAAGTTTCATGTGCTGTTTCCTTAGCTTATTTTATTTAAATTGGTCTTAGCTCTGAAAACTTGGCAGAATCGCAGCAGAGCTGTTGAAATCTTCTCTGGTATATAAAAGAGCAACAGAAAGAGGGAGGTTTGGTATGTTTGATTCTCACAGTGCAAAACCACCCATGACTTCTCCCTGACCCTTGACCCTGCTTTGAATCCTGCCCTGTTTGACTCAGAGTCCTTGAGGCAGTGTATGTGGACTGGGGTGTGCATTCGGGAACTTGACAGCAGATGCCATCAGGTTTTTCATAAGCTTAAAAAAAGCTTCACTCCAGTCCCCTTACAAAGCTGTTGACTGGTTGGCTCTTTGAACCAAGACAACCAAGCAAACCAAGAGCACTCTTTCAGTGAAATCAAAGTTCAATTCCCACTTGCAGTTTCAGGACTTTGGCCTCTTTTGTCACGTCCATGGAGGTGCACACTGTATTTTTTGTCTTATTATAATGTTGATGGACAGCAACTAGTTTTTTGACCACCTACATTGTGTTAAGTAGTTATATACTAAAACAACAAATAAAACAACGCCCATGAAACCCTCATATCTTATAGAGTGTTGGAGAGCCTCCCTACTTTTGTGATCAGCTATGTGCTCTATTCATTTCCAGATGCACTTTATATTTATTATTATATTGTGATCTTGATATTATCCTATGATATACATGTTTTTATCTCCATGATCCAGGAGAAGAAGTTGAGGTTCAAGGACATAGTCCAAGGTCATGCAGCTAAGAAATGTGACACTGAGATTTAAGTTCAGGTCTGTCAGCTTTCAGATCTGATGTCATCAGTAGTGGGATAGAGAGGGATTCTTATCTTCTTTTTTAAAATTTTTATTGAAACATCGTAATTTACAATGTTGTGTTACTTTCAGGTATACAGCAAATTGATTCAANGATTTAAGTTCAGGTCTGTCAGCTTTCAGACCTGATGTCATCAGTAGTGGGATAGAGAGGGATTCTTACCTTCTTTTTTAAAATTTTTATTGAAACACCGTAATTTACAATGTTGTGTTACTTTCAGGTATACAGCAAATTGATTCAATTACACACACACACACACACACACACACATGTATACATACATATACATTATTTTATATTCTTTTCCATTATAGATATTGAGTATATTTCTCTGTTCTATACAGTAAGTCCTTGTTGATTATCTATTTTATATGTGGGCGATGTATATTTTAATCCCCAGTTTAATTTATCTCTCCCATCTTTCCTCTTTGGTAACTAGGTTTTTTTTCTATGTCTGTGAGTCCGTTTCTGTTTTGTAAATAAGTTCACTTGTATTACTATTTTTTAGATTCCACTTAAAGGTGATATGATTTGTATTTCTCTGTCTGACTTACTTCAGTTCAGTTCAGTTCAGTTCAGTTCAGTCGCTCAGTCGTATCCGACTCTTTGTGACCCCATGAACCACAGCACGCCAGGCCTCCCTGTCCATCACCAACTCCTGGAGTCCACCCAAACCCATGTGCATCGAGTCGGTGATGCCATCCAACCATCTCATCTTCTGTCATCCCCTTTTCTTCCGGCCCTCAATCTTTCCCAGCATCAGGGTCTTCTCAAATGAGTCAGCTATTCTTACCAGATGGCCAAAGTATTGGAGTCTCAGCTTTAACATCAGTCCTTCCAATGAACATCTAGCACTGATCTTCTTTAGGATGGACTGGCTGGATCTGCTTGGATCTCTCAAGACTCTTCTCCAACACCACAGTTCAAAAGCAGCAATTCTCCAGTGCTCAGCTTTCTTTATAGTCCAGCTCTCGCATCCATACATGATCACTGGAAAAACCATAGCCTTGACTAGATGGACCTTTGTTGGCAAAGTAATATCTCTGATTTTGAATACACTGTCTAGGTTGTTCATAACTTTCTTTCCAAGGAGTAAGTGTCTTTTAATTTTATGGCTGCAGTCACCATCTGCAGTGATTTTGGAGCCCAGAAAAATAAAGTCTGACACTGTTTCCACTGTTCCTCCATCTATTTGCCATGAAGTGATGGGACGGGATGCCATGATCTTAGTTTTCTGAATGTTGAGCTTTAAGCCAACTTTTTCACTCTCCTCTTTCACTTTCATCAAGAGGCTCTTTAGTTCTTCTTCACTTTCTGCCATAAGGGTGGTGTCATCTGCATATCTGAGGTGATTGATATTTCTCCCAGCAATCTTGATTCCAGCTTGTGCTTCTTCCAGCCCAGCGTTTCTCATGATGTACTCTGCATTGAAGTTAAATAAGCAGGGTGACAATATACAGCCTTGATGTACTCCTTTTCCTATTTGGAACTAGTCTGTTGTTCCATGTCCATTTCTAACTGTTGCTTCCTGACCTGCATACAAATTTCTCAAGAGGCAGGTCAAATGGTCTGGTATTCTCATCTCTCAGAATTTTCCACAGTTTGTTGTGATCCACACAGTCAAAGGCTTGGGCATAATCAGTAAAGCAGAAATAAATGTTTTTCTGGAACTCTCTTGCTTTTTGGCTGATCCAGCAGATGTTGGCAATGAAAATCCTCTGCCTTTTCTAAAACCAGTTTGAACATCTGGAAGCTCATGTATTGCTAAAGCCTGGCTTGGAGAATTTTGAGCATTACTTTACTAGCATGTGAGATGAGTACAATTGTGTGGTAGTTTGAGCATTCTACTTCACTTAGTATGAAAACCTTTAGATCCATCTATGTTGCTGCACATGGTTTTATAAAACTTTTATGGCTGAGTAATAGTCCCTTGCATATATATATGCATATCACCACCATTGCATACACACACACACGCACACACGTATCTTCTTTATCCAGCCATCTGTCAGTGGACACTTAGGTTTTTTCCATGTTTTGGTTATTGTAAATAGATCTGCTATGAACATTGGACAATGAAACGGATTTACCTTGATTTTAGACAGCATCATCTAGATTTCTTACCCCATTCAGTACATTTTATTGAGCACCTTCTATGAACTAGGAACTGTTCAAAATCTAGAATGGTAAGTTAAAATTTAAGCCACAGCTTGGCAAAAACTTGCAAACCTGTATTTGACAAAACACTTGAATCCAGAAGATGTAACAAACTCTTATAATTAAAAATGGAGAGGGCGAACAATTCATAGACAAAAGGCTTGAAAAGCCACTTCACAAAAGAAAGAAAGAAACTTCACAAAAAACAAACGCCCAAGTGTTCTACATCACTGGGCATAAGGAAATTGCAAATTAATATAATAGGGTCCCACTACACACATTCTGGGAGAAGGAAATGGCAACCGACTCCAATATTCTTGCCTGGAAAATCCTATGGGCTACAGTCCAAGGGGTCGCAAGAGTCGGATGTGACTTAGCGACTAAACCACCACCACCATACACACTCTATGTTGGCTGAAATGAACAAGACTGACAATAACAGCTGTTGGTGAGGGTGAGGAGTACTGGAATACTCTTACATCACTGATGGGAATGTGAAATTCATCCACATTGTGGAAAAGAGATTAGCAGGCTTTTTTTTTTTTTTAAGTTAAGTGTATGTCATAACATCCATTTCTAGTTATTTCCCTCAGATAAATAAAAACATGTTTACCAAAGACTTATATTCAGATGTTCAAGGCAGCTTTGTTTGTAATAGTTTACAACTGGAAGTAACCCAAATGTCCACTGATGAGTGAGTGAGAAACAAACTGTGTGCATCCTCACAATAGAATGTTTCTTCCACAATCACAAGGAATAAACTACTGACACACAAAACTGTTTAGATGAATCTCAAAATAATATGCTGAGTAAAACTGTCAGGCAAAAAAAGAAAATATATTTTGGATAATGCCATTTATACAACGTTCCAGAAAATGTAAATTAATCNGTGATTTTGGAGCCCAGAAAAATAAAGTCTGACACTGTTTCCACTGTTCCTCCATCTATTTGCCATGAAGTGATGGGACAGGATGCCATGATCTTAGTTTTCTGAATGTTGAGCTTTAAGCCAACTTTTTCACTCTCCTCTTTCACTTTCATCAAGAGGCTCTTTAGTTCTTCTTCACTTTCTGCCATAAGGGTGGTGTCATCTGCATATCTGAGGTGATTGATATTTCTCCCAGCAATCTTGATTCCAGCTTGTGCTTCTTCCAGCCCAGCGTTTCTCATGATGTACTCTGCATTGAAGTTAAATAAGCAGGGTGACAATATACAGCCTTGATGTACTCCTTTTCCTATTTGGAACTAGTCTGTTGTTCCATGTCCATTTCTAACTATTGCTTCCTGACCTATATGCAGTTTGTTGTGATCCACACAGTCAAAGGCTTGGGCATAGTCAGTAAAGCAGAAATAAATGTTTTTCTGGAGCTCTCTTGCTTTTTTGCTGATCCAGCAGATGTTGGCAATGAAAATCCTCTGCCTTTTCTAAAACCAGTTTGAACATCTGGAAGCTCATGTATTGCTAAAGCCTGGCTTAGAGAATTTTGAGCATTACTTTACTAGCATGTGAGATGAGTACAATTGTGTGGTAGTTTGAGCATTCTACTTCACTTAGTATGAAAACCTTTAGATCCATCTATGTTGCTGCAAATGGCATTATAAAACTTTTTATGGCTGAGTAATAGTCCCTTGCATATATATATGCATATCACCACCATTGCACACACACACACACGCACACACGTATCTTCTTTATCCAGCCATCTGTCAGTGGACACTTAGGTTTTTTCCATGTTTTGGTTATTGTAAATAGATCTGCTATGAACATTGGACAATGAAACGGATTTACCTTGATTTTAGACAGCATCATCTAGATTTCTTACCCCATTCAGTACATTTTATTGAGCACCTTCTATGAACTAGGAACTGTTCAAAATCTAGAATGGTAAGTTAAAATTTAAGCCACAGCTTGGCAAAAACTTGCAAACCTGTATTTGACAAAACACTTGAATCCAGAAGATGTAACAAACTCTTATAATTAAAAATGGAGAGGGCGAACAATTCATAGACAAAAGGCTTGAAAAGCCACTTCACAAAAGAACAACAGAAACTTCACAAAAAACAAACGCCCAAGTGTTCTACATCACTGGGCATAAGGAAATTGCAAATTAAAATAATAGGGTCCCACTACACACATTCTGGGAGAAGGAAATGGCAACCGACTCCAATATTCTTGCCTGGAAAATCCTATGGGCTACAGTCCAAGGGGTCGCAAGAGTCGGATGTGACTTAGCGACTAAACCACCACCACCATACACACTCTATGTTGGCTGAAATGAACAAGACTGACAATAACAGCTGTTGGTGAGGGTGAGGAGTACTGGAATACTCTTATATCACTGATGGGAATGTGAAATTCATCCACATTGTGGAAAAGAGATTAGCAGGATTTTTTTTTTAAGTTAAGTGTATGTCATAACATCCATTTCTAGTTATTTCCCTCAGATAAATAAAAACATGTTTACCAAAGACTTATATTCAGATGTTCAAGGCAGCTTTGTTTGTAATAGTTTACAACTGGAAGTAACCCAAATGTCCACTGATGAGTGAGTGAGAAACAAACTGTGTGCATCCTCACAATAGAATGTTTCTTCCACAATCACAAGGAATAAACTACTGACACACAAAACTGTTTAGATGAATCTCAAAATAATATGCTGAGTAAAACTGTCAGGCAAAAAAAGAAAATATATTTTGGATAATGCCATTTATACAACGTTCCAGAAAATGTAAATTAATCTACATGATTGAAACTGACATAAAGGTCATCAGTGGTTTTTCTTGGGCCTCAGGGGAAGGAAAGGATGGATCACTAAGAGCCAGGAGGAAATTTTGAGGGTTAATGGAGATGTTCTTCACAGGTGCAAAGCCAAAGTCGTTCAACAGCCAGAGTAATTGAACTATATTGTCCATAATTGTAGCTCAGTACAGGAGATTAAAATGAAGAGATGAGCAGGTGCAGACAGGGAGGTGTCTACACTGGACCACAGTTCTGAATAGGTTTTGAGAACTCAGCAGAGGGACGGTTCAAACCCAGGTCCCATCTGTGAGTCTTCTCAGCCTAGAGTCCAAGCACTTAGACAACTTTTAAGGAGGGCCCTTCTATCGTAGCTCTGGGAATGATCATCAGCAGACAATTCTTCTTGCCTTTCCTGTGTTGGATATTTCTTACTTTTTAGAGGCTCTCACCTAGAACAAGAAGGAATCTTGGAGCAGAAATCAGCAGATAGCACCTCATTCAGAAGCTTTCTGCTTGATTTTGCATAATGATCCTTTTCTCTTGGGGCTTCAAAATTCAAATCTGCAAACTGAGAAAGTTGACCTGGAGTCCAAGATAATCAGAAGGGTTCTCTATAACCTTGGCATTTTGAAGAAATATTTAGCTCCCTTGCTTTTTTAAAAAAATAATAAAGTGATTTTTTTTTCCTGGAAAATATTTTTCAAAGATAATGAGGGAATTCAAAGTCCTTGACATGAATCATAATATACTCAGAACCTGCCTAAGCTTCCTCTCTGGCCCCCCCTCCTGCCAATCCCTTGTGCTCATCTCTGCCCCTTTGTTCACGGTTTGTACTCTGTGCTCCAGGTACAGGGAGTTCTGTGTCATTTCTGAGACGCCACAGGATCTTATGTTGTGCTTCTGTGTATGCTTTTTTTTCCTGCCTGGTCCTGTTTCTGTCACTAAGGCTTGAGAAAGAGTGAGTGAATTACATAGTGAGAGGTGTCCGTTCAGCAGACATTTGCTCAGTGCCTTGTATATGCCAGATACTTGCTTGCATTGTGGACACAAACGAAGAACAACAAATCCCTTACTATCGTGCCTCTTTCTTTCTAGTGGGAAGTGATAGATAGCCAATCAGACTGATAAGTATTGTATTAAATGGTGCCTTGTGCTATGAAGGGCACAAGGTGGATAAAGCAAGTGATGAGGAATGGGCCAGCGGGTGATGGGAGAAGGCAACTCGAACAGACAGCAGAGGGAAGTGACATAGTGAGCCATGGACATCTGAGAAAAGCTATTCAAGGGAGAGAAAACAAGAAGCACAGTGTCTCTGAGGTGGGCACCTATATGGAGCCATCAAAATACACCAAGGGGTCCCTGTTGCTGCTGTAGGTGGACAAGAGGCGGTGCGGCAGGAGATGCAGTCAGAAGACCAGTGGGGTTCAGCTCATACAGGGAATCCGATTTTACTCAAAATGAAATGGAATAATGTGGGAGGATTCTGATCAGATGTTGAATGTGGCCTGACTTATGCAATGTATGACATTCTGACAGTTGCCAAACTTGGTGGCTTAAAGCAGCAGAAATGTATTCTCTCCTAGTCTGGAGTCCCAAAATCCAAAACGAAGGTATGCATCTGTAGGGCCTCGCGCCCCCCAGTGGCTCTAGGGGAGAATCTTTCCTTGCCTCCCAGCTTCCAGGGGCTCCAAGCGTTCCTTGGCTTGTAGCCTTAGCATTTTCATCTCCACCTCTTTCTCTATTATCACCTCTTCTCTGTGCGTCTGTGTCTTTAATTCTTTGTCTTCTAAGGATACTTGTCACTGGATACTTGTCACTTGGGATAATCCAGGGTGATCTCATTTTAAGACCTTTAACTTAATTTCATCTGCAAAGACCCCTTTCCAAATAACATTTTATTCATAAAATCTTGGTCTTATTAAGACATATCTTTTGGAGGGTGACCATGAAGTCACTACACATGGTAAACAAATTCCATTCTCTGTTTCTGGAGAAGAGTTTGTAGGAAGATAAGGATGGAGGTGGGAAGACCATATAGGATGTGGAAATATCCAGGTGAGAGTTGCTATGGCTTGGGCCAGGATGGCAAAGTAGAGATGACAGAAGTAGACACTCATATTTCAAACACAGAGGAAAGTTTGAACTAGACTTGTGAAAAAAGGAGAGGAGACAGGGATTTCTACAAAGATAGAAGGAATTTGACATTAACAGAGATGAGAATAACTAGGGAGGTGTTTGTATGGGGAAGTGGGGAACAGTGAAGATTTTGGTTTTGGATATAGACACATATTTTTTCCCTATTGGACATTGAGGTGGTGATATTAAAGTTTTTGCTTTCAATATAAATTGGTTGATCATCAGTGGGGACAGGATGAGATCATCTGTGAAGTGAGTGCAGATGGAAAAGAAGACACCAGAGGATGGAACCCTGGAGCCCTTCAGCATCCAGCAATCAGAAGAAAGTACTATAAACTGGCAAAAGAGACAGAAGGAGCAGCTACTGGCTGGAAGACCAAGTGTCAGGGATGTGATCGAAATCTTTGAATATGAACTTCCTATCCAGCACCATATTGAGGGGGAAGCACTGGGGATTATAAATCTTTGGCTCTCCAGTGGTAACACCCAAAGTGACTGGTGGAACAGGGTTAAAAGAGGGCAGCGAATAAGGCTGGACCTTGATTTTCTGTCATTAGCGGAAGAGGTTCTATGCCTCAGGTTGTCATTTTAGGAAGCCCTCAGTCATCCAGGACAGTCCCAGACAAAAAGGTTGAAANTTCATCTGCAAAGACCCCTTTCCAAATAACATTTTATTCATAAAATCTTGGTCTTATTAAGACATATCTTTTGGAGGGTGACCATGAAGTCACTACACACGGTAAACAAATTCCATTCTCTGTTTCTGGAGAAGAGTTTGTAGGAAGATAAGGATGGAGGTGGGAAGACCATATAGGATGTGGAAATATCCAGGTGAGAGTTGCTATGGCTTGGGCCAGGATGGCAAAGTAGAGATGACAGAAGTAGACACTCATATTTCAAACACAGAGGAAAGTTTGAACTAGACTTGTGAAAAAAGGAGAGGAGACAGGGATTTCTACAAAGATAGAAGGAATTTGACATTAACAGAGATGAGAATAACTAGGGAGGTGTTTGTATGGGGAAGTGGGGAACAGTGAAGATTTTGGTTTTGGATATAGACACATATTTTTTCCCTATTGGACATTGAGGTGGTGATATTAAAGTTTTTGCTTTCAATATAAATTGGTTGATCATCAGTGGGGACAGGATGAGATCATCTGTGAAGTGAGTGCAGATGGAAAAGAAGACACCAGAGGATGGAACCCTGGAGCCCTTCAGCATCCAGCAATCAGAAGAAAGTACTATAAACTGGCAAAAGAGACAGAAGGAGCAGCTACTGGCTGGAAGACCAAGTGTCAGGGATGTGATCGAAATCTTTGAATATGAACTTCCTATCCAGCACCATATTGAGGGGGAAGCACTGGGGATTATAAATCTTTGGCTCTCCAGTGGTAACACCCAAAGTGACTGGTGGAACAGGGTTAAAAGAGGGCAGCGAATAAGGCTGGACCTTGATTTTCTGTCATTAGCGGAAGAGGTTCTATGCCTCAGGTTGTCATTTTAGGAAGCCCTCGGTCATCCAGGACAGTCCCAGACAAAAAGGTTGAAAAGAAAGCCAGTTAGGCAGAGGAGATGGTTGTCTTGTATGTGAGGTGGAAGGAAATGAAAGGCAGAGAAGATGGGACAAGAAAGGAGAGAAGGTGTGACCGTGATGAAGAGAAGGGAAGGTCTTGGGGGTGTGGAGGAGGACAGGAACCAAGAGCTGCCTGGGTGACCTGGAATGGGCTAGCATGGCATAGCCAGGACAGGAGCTCTTCCTCTAGCTTAGGCTCCATGCCTTTCTTCACTTCAGTTTTCCTGTCTTTAAGTGGGGATGGACACTGCTCTCCTCGCACCTTTGTGAAAAAGATTAGGCAAGATCATACTAGTGAAACATTTGGCAAATGACAAGCACTGAGACCAGGAAAAGGGCTTGTTCAGAAGGAGAGGTCAGCAGCAGTAGCTAGGAAAATGAAAATCTGCCATTCTGAGAATGCTAGCTCTTACTGTGTCTGTCTACTTTTGTACAACAGACATATACAGAGTTCTTAACCAGTGCCAAGCTCTGTGTCCAGCTTTGAGGGAAATATAAAAGGACTGGCCAAGATCCTAATTCTCAAGAACTTCCTGACCAAGACGGTGGTATGTGGGGGAAGCCAGCTCAGCTTACGCATGGTGAATGTCTTAAGTCTTTCTGATACTTTTTGAGAGTTTCCTATGTCAGTGGTCATCGTATTGTAGGTTGAAAGGACAGAGAAGTGAATAGCAGAGTTATCTGTATATTCTAGGCTGTGGGAGATTACCTCTAAAGAGGTGGAAGTACCTGAGTTTTGGAAGATTGGCCATTTGGGCATCGCTTATCTGGGAGTTTATAGAATGCAAAATCTTGAGCCATTCCCTAGACTGATTCTATCAGAATCTGCAATCCAGCACAATCTCCAGGTAATTCATGGGCACATTAATATAGCAGATGCATTAATGCTGTTGACATTTTATACTGGATAATTCTGTTTGGGGGAGATGCCCTGTGCTCCATAGAACGTTTAGTGGCATCCCTGGCCTCTGCCCACTAGGTCCCAGTAGCATTACTTTTCAACTGAGAAAACTGAACATGTCTCCAGACATCCTCCAAATGTTCTTGGGAGGCGAAAATCTCCCCACCATAGAGACCACTGGACTAGAGTACACGTGCGAATGTGTCTGTGTGCTCTGTTGTGTCTGACTCTTGTGGCCCCATGGACAGTAGCCTGCCAGGCTCCTCTGCCCATGGAATTTTCCAGGCAAGAATACTGGAGTGGGTTGCCATTTCCTTCCCCAAGGGATCTTTCCAGCTCAAAGATTGAACTTGCCTCTCTTGAGTCTCCTGCATTGGCAGACAGATTCTTTACCACTGCACCACGTCAGGCTAGAGTAGGGTTTCTCAAAATGTGACCCTTGATGGACGGTATCAGTAGTACCTGGAAACTTGTTAGGAAGGTAGATTCTCAGACTTCCCCCAGATCTACTGAATCAGAAACTCGGGGAGTGGAGCTGAGCAGCTTGTGCTTGGTGGATCCTCCAGGTGATTCTGATGAACGCTGAAATGTCTTGGAACAGTGGTTCTCATCCCCAGAAGCACAAACATTCTGAAAGTTGAATAACATCCAGGATTCATGGACATTGCATTTGATGAAGCAATTTCATCATATCTCTAGAAGCAAGTGACCCTGATGATTCACATGTACAGCTCAGATGAGAACCAGTCAAGACCAAGGCAGAAGGAGGGATTCACCCAAACTCCTGGAGGCAGCCAGTAAGAAGAGACCAAGACACAAGTCTCCAAATTCCCTGGTCCAGGGCCTTTCCTCAAGGAAGATGACAAGGTGACAGCCAGCCTCTCAAACTGACTTCTGAGGAATTCTACACCCACAGGGAATGTTCAGACACAGCTTTGATCAGGTGTCTTGGTGCTTGCAAAACATGCTCATCTCTGAAATATTTTGTGATACAAGCTGCCCGGTGGCTTTCGCAGAAGAAATTCACTGTGTTCATAGCTTTCTGGACACCAGCTAAGAATGCTGGGCCCAGATCATCCTCTCACTGCCTGCCGTCCCCACCCCTAACACCCTGCGGTCAGAATCTTTGCTGACTTCTTCCCACAGGGCTCCCTACGTGATGTTGTCCCATCAGGAAACACCAGAAACGTCAACACTCATATAAAATGTTTGTCACAGGTGATAACCCACATAACCACTCAAGCACCACAGGACAAAAATAGGCAGAAGGAGCTTTAGAAATTCTTTAGGGGAAGATAGGCAGTAAGTGGACTTCACACTCTTTCCTCAGCATCCTCACACACTGTTTAAAAAAAAAAAAAAAAACGCTCAGAAGACTGCTCCTGGTGAAGCCAGACACTGTCCATGGAGGGCTCTCATGTTTGGTCATGACCTGACTCTGAACAGATCCCATCTTGTCACGTCCCTCATCCTAGCAGTCATCACGACAATTCTTTGGAGAGGGATTTAGCTCCACTTTGCTGCTGTGGAAGCTGGGCTCAGAAAGATCTTATTGAGTGCTGATTGTTCAGGCTCTGTGCCAGTCGGGGATGGAGATGCTTGGGCCAGCCTTCACAGGCCCTCTAGTTGAATGCAGAGGTCAACGGATAAACCATGTGCTGTGGGTTTGCGCCTGGTATTTACTTTGGTCTCTCCATCAAGATTGTTCTATCATCTGTTCTGTGATGCTGGGACTAGAAGTCTGTGGGCCATGTTTCCCAGACTCCCTTGCCAGCTGGCTTCCTATTAGGTTCTGGCAATAGGAGAATTAACTCAATGTCAATTATTAAAAACCATTTCAGTCTTTTATTACCTGTGTAACAAATCCTTTGGATTAAATACCCTCCCTTTGAAATAAACTTTTATGGTTTCCAGGCTTTCCTGGTGGCTCAGATGGTAAAGAATCTGCCTGCAATGTAGGAGTCTCAGGTTTGATTCATGGGTTGAGAAGATCCCCTGGAGAAGGGAATGGCTACTCACTCCAGTGTTCTTGCCTGGAGAATTCCATGGAAAGAGGAGCCTGGCAGGCTCTGGTCCATGGGGCCGCAAAGAGTCAGACACAACTGAGCAATTAACACACACACACACACACACACACACACACACATCATGGTTTCCACGTTCTGGCTAGACCCTGACTGATTCAGGGAAGCTAAACTCAGGGAAGACCTTCTTGAAAAGTGGCAAAGTAGAGAAGAGGAGAATGAACACAAGGTAGATAGGTAAAGAGAGGAAGGAGGAATTTGTCAGAGGAGAGGAAAGCTGTGCAAAGGCCCTGGATCGCTGGAGTCATAAGAAAGAAGACCAGCACAGCTGGAGTTAACCTGGAACCTGATGAGGCTGGAAGGGCTGCTGAGGCCGATTGTGAGGGTCTTGCAGGCAGGGTGTGGGCCTCCCCAAGGAGGTGTCACAACATAATCTGCCTCTCTTCTTGAAAGGTCATGTGATCCCCTGGCTAATCAGTCACGTGAAAGGTGTTGGGTCTTATCTCAGGGTAATGGAGAATCATTAAAGTATTTTAAGCAGCCAAGCTTCATAATATGATTTGTATTTGAAAAAGGGGTATTTTATTGGGGTGTGGAGAATGCATAAAATAGGCTAAGTGGAAGTAGAAAGCTAGTTAGGAGGTGGTTGTACCAGTTTTTCCAGGAAGAAAGGAGACAGGAATTGAGCCTTCATGTGAAATCACTCACTTTGAGACCTGGAGGTAGTCATCCCGTCTTTCTGGTCAACCATCTGTGAAATGAGGTTAGAACAGAACAAGGGTTCCTCAGCTTTGGTATGGGCCCTCAAGGGGGTGTCCATGGATGGTTATCAGGACCGTAGAACCTCTGAGATTGTTCACAAATGATTGGATGAATGTCACCATATTCTTTCCTCTCACAGGACAGAGTCCCTGGCTTTCACCACGTCCTCTGAGACGTGAAGAACCCCTGAGTTTAAAGATATTATCCAGATCATCTCGATATATACTTGCAACTGAAATGACCATGATCTGATGTCACTGTGCCTCTCCAAGGAGTCATAAATTCTTCGAATTATCCTGCTGCCTTTGACAAGTGAGTGAAGAAGAGGAGGGTGTCCTGACTCAGTCCTGGAGGCAGACTTGGGCTATTCCCCTGGAGCTGTGCTAAGCTCGAGTGCCAAGAAAATTCCCGTCTCTATGACCTTCTCTGAGCAGGAGGTTGGAGGACACTCCTCTATTGGAGCATCACAACCACCAGAGGAGACAGATTGGAAGAGGGGGAGAACAGCCGTTGATACCACTTTGTCTACTATGCTAAGGCTCCCTGAAGCCACACCCTACCCTGCTGTCCTGGCTAGACCCAGCGGCAGCTGCAGGGCCTGGGGAGCTTTTCCTGTTCACCTGCCATGGCTACCTCCACCCATGGCTGCTCCTCAGCCCTGGCCTGTGCTCTCCCTTGGGACCCATTCTAGCTCCCCTCTCTCCCAACTCAGCTGTGATCTCTCTGGGAAAACAAGATCTAAAATCAGACTCATTCTCAATCTGATGAATTGAGGTCACTGGGTCCCCTCTGCAAAGGGACTGTAGCTTCATGCTGCAGTGAGACTGGAAATGTCATTCCTTTTTGTGAAAGTAGGTCAGGCACCAGGCATTTTGGGGGCTGAGGTCTCTTTGTGGTGCCCAAAGTCCCAGCAGACAGGGCGGCAGCTGGCTCTTCTGCGACGGCACCCACCCATCCTGCCTAGCCAGCCTGAGNCTAAACTCAGGGAAGACCTTCTTGAAAAGTGGCAAAGTAGAGAAGAGGAGAATGAACACAAGGTAGATAGGTAAAGAGAGGAAGGAGGAATTTGTCAGAGGAGAGGAAAGCTGTGCAAAGGCCCTGGATCGCTGGAGTCATAAGAAAGAAGACCAGCACAGCTGGAGTTAACCTGGAACCTGATGAGGCTGGAAGGGCTGCTGAGGCCGATTGTGAGGGTCTTGCAGGCAGGGTGTGGGCCTCCCCAAGGAGGTGTCACAACATAATCTGCCTCTCTTCTTGAAAGGTCATGTGATCCCCTGGCTAATCAGTCACGTGAAAGGTGTTGGGTCTTATCTCAGGGTAATGGAGAATCATTAAAGTATTTTAAGCAGCCAAGCTTCATAATATGATTTGTATTTGAAAAAGGGGTATTTTATTGGGGTGTGGAGAATGCATAAGATAGGCTAAGTGGAAGTAGAAAGCTAGTTAGGAGGTGGTTGTACCAGTTTTTCCAGGAAGAAAGGAGACAGGAATGAGCCTTCATGTGAAATCACTCACTTTGAGACCTGGAGGTAGTCATCCCGTCTTTCTGGTCAACCATCTGTGAAATGAGGTTAGAACAGAACAAGGGTTCCTCAGCTTTGGTATGGGCCCTCAAGGGGGTGTCCATGGATGGTTATCAGGACCGTAGAACCTCTGAGATTGTTCACAAATGATTGGATGAATGTCACCATATTCTTTCCTCTCACAGGACAGAGTCCCTGGCTTTCACCACGTCCTCTGAGACGTGAAGAACCCCTGAGTTTAAAGATATTATCCAGATCATCTCGATATATACTTGCAACTGAAATGACCATGATCTGATGTCACTGTGCCTCTCCAAGGAGTCATAAATTCTTCGAATTATCCTGCTGCCTTTGACAAGTGAGTGAAGAAGAGGAGGATGTCCTGACTCAGTCCTGGAGGCAGACTTGGGCTATTCCCCTGGAGCTGTGCTAAGCTTGAGTGCCAAGAAAATGCCCGTCTCTATGACCTTCTCTGAGCAGGAGGTTGGAGGACACTCCTCTATTGGAGCATCACAACCACCAGAGGAGACAGATTGGAAGAGGGGGAGAACAGCCGTTGATACCACTTTGTCTACTATGCTAAAGCTCCCTGAAGCCACACCCTACCCTGCTGTCCTGGCTAGACCCAGCGGCAGCTGCAGGGCCTGGGGAGCTTTTCCTGTTCACCTGCCATGGCTACCTCCACCCATGGCTGCTCCTCAGCCCTGGCCTGTGCTCTCCCTTGGGACCCATTCTAGCTCCCCTCTCTCCCAACTCAGCTGTGATCTCTCTGGGAAAACAAGATCTAAAATCAGACTCATTCTCAATCTGATGAATTGAGGTCACTGGGTCCCCTCTGCAAAGGGACTGTAGCTTCATGCTGCAGTGAGACTGGAAATGTCATTCCTTTTTGTGAAAGTAGGTCAGGCACCAGGCATTTTGGGGGCTGAGGTCTCTTTGTGGTGCCCAAAGTCCCAGCAGACAGGGCGGCAGCTGGCTCTTCTGCGACGGCACCCACCCATCCTGCCTAGCCAGCCTGAGGGCTGTCTCCTTCCACCCGGGCTGATGGCGGAGAATACAAATACCTTTCCGACGACTCCCACATGCCCCATCTTGCTGGGATTTTTCAGATTTCTCTGTGGAAGCTCTTTATGGCCTGTGACCCTGGCCACTGCAGAGCCGAAAAGACAACAGATTTATGGAGGGCCTGGAGAGCAACAAGCCAAGGATTGCGCTTTCCCGGCTTTCAGTCTGTAATTTATTTTTAAATGATCTTTCCTTTATTTATGGGTCTCGGTGACTCTGATGATCGGGGTGAACTGCATCTTATCAGACTAGCAAAACTAACCAGATTAAAAGGAAACTCGCTCATTTCATCAAAAGGAGGCTTCAGAGGGGGCTCAGAAGTGCAGCTGGATCAGAGACTCCCTCCTTTTGTCCTTGAACATCAACCTGGCTGGAGGAAGGCATTTGGGCCTCGGAGCCAAACCCTCAGGGGTCAGGACCCCAGTGAGGATCCCTGGCTGGCTTCCTGCTTATAAAGTGGGACTCGACACACCCCCAGCAGACGCTTAGAGTGATGATGGGGGGCGAGACTGTAGAAAACATTGGGCACCTCTGGACTCAGTAAATGCCACCTATGTGATTATTATTACCTTCTTTACCTTGCTCTCAGTTCCCCTCTGGGAATGCGCAACCCAAAGCCCAGGATGCAAAGACGACCATCTTTATTTTGGGTTTAACATTTCCAAAACGTAAATTCAAACAGTAAACCCGTTTGGAATCCCAGCCCCTGATGTTCAAGTAATATCCGAAGGTAACGAGGCGAGGATGGCACTTTATTTCCCCCACTGAAATGAAGATCTGCTTCTGCTCCAGCATAATTACAGTTTAGCGGGGCCTTGTCTGCGACTGATGATTTTTGCAAGTACACAACTGTCTATTGTTCTCCTGTAGCTTGTTACCATGGCGATCTAATTAAAGCAGCATCCGATGCTGCTAGCCCATAGGTAGGGGCCCTGTTTGCAGATCCTAGTGGCTGGTGGAGGGGTTGGGAAGGATGTGCGGCCTGCCCCTCCTAAAGCCTTTCCCCAAATTCTGAAATGAAGGCTGGTTGTCCATAAGCTGACCCAGAAAAATGTCTTCGTTTTTTGAAACAAGATGCAAGAAGACAGTGAGCTAGGTTCTGCTGGCTTGCTCATGACCTTGAGAAAGTTGCTGACTATTTATTTCACCCTCAAGTTCCCTGTGTATAGTTGGGATGACAATACCTGCTTTGAGGAGAAAAGAAGAAAAGGTCTGCGAAAAGGCCATGAACAAGTTGCAAAGTAGAGATGGCCACCCCCATCCTTCTGTTTTATCTCTTCCCAATGTCTGGAACACGGTGGGGTTTGAGCAAGAGCACAAGTCAAGTAAGTTTATGGGCCAAGGAAGTACGGGAGGATCTATCAGGCTTGTCACATAGCCTGTGAAGTGGGGGCAACAGTAGGGAGCTCACAGGGTTATGGTGATGCAATGAGATTGTGTCAAGTGCCTGGCACAGGCCTGCCCTATAGGAGGTCCTCAATAAATGCGCCATTGGAAGGACAGTTCCATGAAGGAGCCACTGGCCACCATGATGGAAACAGGCATGCCATGTAGAGCAGGGATCTTAACCCATAGAGGAATTATATAAGATTTAAATCCCAGTGAGTGAGACATTGGGCAAGTCACTAAGTTTCTTTAGACCTCCAATCTTGTCTAAA
Source organism: Raphicerus campestris (assembly GCA_006410735.1). Classification (NCBI taxonomy): domain Eukaryota; kingdom Metazoa; phylum Chordata; class Mammalia; order Artiodactyla; family Bovidae; genus Raphicerus; species Raphicerus campestris. The sequence continues at coordinate 64,053 of SJYW01040774.1, read as the reverse complement.
TTGAATCATAATTGATGGAGCTGGGCCTACAGAAATGCCTGAAATGTCATGAACTAAGAAGGTGCTTGCCACTGAATCAGAGGTTAATTATCACCCTTCAGCTCTACTCATGTCCAGGGTACCCTAAGCCTCCTTGGTCTTTGGATAAAGGGTCCAGTTCACTTATATCAGAAGCACGCTCCCATTCAATGGACTCCTTTTGGGTGCCAACATCACGCACGTCACCTTTCATCTTAACATCGTCCTATGATGTGAGTACCATTGTTTTTCCAGTTTTTAGAAGGACAGACACATGCTGAGAGCTGAGGGGACATGTCCAAAGTTCACTGCTTCTAGCTGACGGAACAGGGGTTTGAGTGGGAGCATTCATGCCAAACTTTTGTTTTTTCTTAACCACTTCTTTACTGCCACTTACTGGATTGTCACTGGAAACCTGGGAAGTAGGCACTGATATCCTCATGTAAGGAGATGAATGGACAGGCCAGGAGATTGGTGGGGCTTTACACAGGACTTCAGTGTTGCCCTCCCTCCAAACTCAAGGGTGTGTGCTCTCCTATCTTGTTGTCCAAACCAGGCCTGTTGATCATTGCTGATATTGGCAAATTGTATCAACTACCTGCCAGAGTCTTTCCCTTGCCTGTCCTCACTGTCCCCCCTGGCACTCAGGTCAGTTGGGCAGGGTAGCCTGGACACGTGCTACTGATTATTTACGAGGTTCATGAAAGGCCCAGTGTCTCCCCTACGCACTGCAGCCCTCATTTCCTTTTTATGAAGATTGGNAAAACAAGATCTAAAATCAGACTCATTCTCAATCTGATGAATTGAGGTCACTGGGTCCCCTCTGCAAAGGGACTGTAGCTTCATGCTGCAGTGAGACTGGAAATGTCATTCCTTTTTGTGAAAGTAGGTCAGGTACCAGGCATTTTGGGGGCTGAGGTCTCTTTGTGGTGCCCAAAGTCCCAGCAGACAGGGCGGCAGCTGGCTCTTCTGCGACGGCACCCACCCATCCTGCCTAGCCAGCCTGAGGGCTGTCTCCTTCCACCCGGGCTGATGGCGGAGAATACAAATACCTTTCCGACGACTCCCACATGCCCCATCTTGCTGGGATTTTTCAGATTTCTCTGTGGAAGCTCTTTATGGCCTGTGACCCTGGCCACTGCAGAGCCGAAAAGACAACAGATTTATGGAGGGCCTGGAGAGCAACAAGCCAAGGATTGCGCTTTCCCGGCTTTCAGTCTGTAATTTATTTTTAAATGATCTTTCCTTTATTTATGGGTCTCGGTGACTCTGATGATCGGGGTGAACTGCATCTTATCAGACTAGCAAAACTAACCAGATTAAAAGGAAACTCGCTCATTTCATCAAAAGGAGGCTTCAGAGGGGGCTCAGAAGTGCAGCTGGATCAGAGACTCCCTCCNGGTAAAAGACCCAGCAAATGTGCTTTGTGATCCTGCACGTCTTCTCCCAAGATGTTGGTCACTCTCTCCCTTTTTTTGATGGCCATGTTCTGCCCAGTCAACCCAAAGGACAAGGGCAGAGTTCCACCTGGTTCTCTACTAAGGCCATGAGCCCACCACTGGCCCCTCATAACCCCTCAGGCCTGAATAAGCTGATGGCCCCAGAGTGGCAGCACCAATGAGGAAGACTAGGTTCTACATACCTAATTGCTCATCTAAGCCTGAGTGTCCTACATCCCTTGAATCTCATGAAGCATTCCTTTCTTTCCATTCCTTTTCCTCTGCCCTCAACTAGGACTTACCATCTTCCCTCTAGGATGTTTACTTATAGTCATTTTGTAATAATTTCCTTTTCTCCACCAACTGTAACATCAGTTCACCCTGTACATGATCACCAAAGGGATCTCCCTAAAGCAAATGGGTCTTTATTAGGATACCTTGTTTTTTTAATATTTGGCGGAGGAGAGGTCTTCTCCATCACTTTTTTAAAAAGTCTTTACTGAATTTGTTACAACATTGCTTCTGTTGTCCATGTTCTGTTGACTGAGAGGCATATAGGATCTCAGCTCCCCAAGGAGGGATCGAACCTGAGCCTGCTGCACTGGAAGGTGAAGTCGTAACCACTGGACCACCAGGGAAGTCCCTTTGCTGCCATACTCAAGGTCTTTACCAACTCACTGTGTTGCCCACAGCATAGAGTCAAATCTCCCTAAGCTGGCATACAGAATCTTTGTGATGGGGTTCTTATTTCCCCAAATTTGCCATTCCGTGACTTCAAATCTTCTTCTGAGTAGTATGAAGTTTCCTGTGGTCATCAGACCCTTTCTCAGCCCACAAGTTTGCTCATTCTATGTACTCTGCCTGCGAGGTCCTGCTGATCTCGTCATATCACCACTTCCATTTACTGTCTAATGCACAGCCCAGCTATCACCTCCAATGGATGTTGATCTCATGGTCATCCAAGCTCATGAACCCACTTCTACCCTTCCATATTCTGTAGGCATCTTACACGGCACACATGGTTTTGTACCCTAATGATCTGGCTTCTCATCTTCCTCCTCTGGCAGATAATGGACTTTTGAGAGGAAGCATTACACCTTGTTGATTGTTGTTGCTCTAACATCTCAAGCCTGGTGTGTTGCAGTCCATGGGGTTGCAAAGAGTCAGACACAACTAAGCGACTGAACAACAGCAAAATGTCTCACTCAGTTATTGGCTCAGAGTAGACATTCAGTAGAAGTCTGTTAAATTGAGCCAAGACTGAGTTGGCTCAGGGAAACAGGAACAGCTGGCAGTCTGGGGTAGAGATCTTATCGTTTCAGACTCAACTATGTGTTTCAATGATCTTGCATAAGAAACCGATAAAAGAGTTTCACACATCTCTGCTCCCAGGAGGTTGGTGTTTGGCAAAATAGCAGTGTGCGTGTGTGTGTGCGTGTGTGTGTGTGTTTGTGCACGCGCGTGCGTGCGTGCGTGTGTGTGTTTGTGCACGCGCGTGCGTGCGTGCGTGCGTGCGTGCGTGCGTGTGTGTGTGTGTGTGTGTGTGTGTGTGTGAGAGAGACTTTTATCGTCCAAGCCTCATCCAACCTAGAATGGGCTGAACTTTGCAAAATTTGCATTACATGCCTTAATGTCAGTCCTGGAGCCAGAAGCATATTATTTAGGCTTGCGTTACTCACCGGAGGAATGCTGAAAGGAAGGGATAGGGTCCTCCATTTTCCCCCAGGGGTGGGTGGTAGGTTTGGAACTTAACTTAATAAAATCAACATATAATGAGCTGCTACTTTGAGCCAGGCAATGGGGAAGATCCTGGGGAGACAGGAGTGAGTCATCTCGGTCTCTGTCCATAGAATTTCATGGTTTAGGTGACGGGTTGGAAGATAGTGTAGATAATTATAATAGAGACATACTTCACTTTATTGTGCTTTATAAATATTGAGGCTTAGTTTTTTTCATTTTCCTGTTTTTTTTTTTTTTT
>SJYW01040774.1:40289-56778 GCA_006410735.1 Raphicerus campestris | reverse complement strand
GTGTGTGTGTGTGTGTGTGTGTGTGTGTGTGTGACTTTTAGCGTCCAAGCCTCATCCAACCTAGAATGGGCTGAACTTTGCAAAATTTGCATTACATGCCTTAATGTCAGTCCTGGAGCCAGAAGCATATTATTTAGGCTTGCGTTACTCACCGGAGGAATGCTGAAAGGAAGGGATAGGGTCCTCCATTTTCCCCCAGGGGTGGGTGGTAGGTTTGGAACTTAACTTAATAAAATCAACATATAATGAGCTGCTACTTTGAGCCAGGCAATGGGGAAGATCCTGGGGAGACAGGAGTGAGTCATCTCGGTCTCTGTCCATAGAATTTCATGGTTTAGGTGCTGGGTTGGAAGATAGTGTAGATAATTATAATAGAGACATACTTCACTTTATTGTGCTTTATAAATATTGAGGCTTAGTTTTTTCATTTTCCTGTTTTTGTTTTTGTTTTTGTTTTTGTTTTACAAATTGAAGGTTTGTGGCCAGCCTGCATAGAGCAACTCTTTTTCCAAAGTACCTTTTTCCAAAGCATCTACTCACTTTGAGTCTCTATGTCACATTTTCATAATTCTCACAATATTTCAGGCTTTTTGACCATGATTATATTTGTATGGTGACCTATGATCAGTGATCTTTGATGCTGTGGCAACTACAGATGTGGTGGAAATAGCAAGAGAACCAGAATTAGAATCAGAGCCTGGAGATGTGACAATCGCTGCACTCCATGATACAACTTGAAATAGATGGGGAGTAGCTTCTTATAGATGAGCAATGAAAATGTCCTCTTGAGATGGAATCTGCTCCTGGAAAAGATGCTGTGAAACTGTTGAAATGACAACAAAAGATTGAGAATATATGTAAATGCAATTGATAAAGCAGAGACAAGGTTTGAGAGGACGCATTTCAATTTTAAAGGAAGCTCTACTATGGATAAAATGTCATCAAAGAGCATTATATGGTACAGAAAAATCATTCTTGAGAGGAAGAGTCAATCAAGGTAGCAAACTTCATTGTTTTCTTATTTTAAGAAATTGTCAGTTAAGGCTCCATGCTTCCAAAGCAGGGAGTGTGGGTTTGATCTCTGGACACGGGACATGCCATGTGGAAAATCCCACATGCCACATGGCATGGCCAAAAAGAAAAGAAAGAATAGAAAGAAAGAAGCCACCCTTCAGCAACCACCACCCTGATCAGTCAGCAGCCATCAACACCGAGACAAGACCCTCCACCAGCAGGAAGGTTAGGCTCAGATGATGGTTAACATTTTTCAGTAATAGAGTATTTCTAGTTAAGGTATGTACATGGCTTTTTTTGGACATTATGCTGGAACACACTTAATAGACTATAGTATGGCATAAACATATCTTTTATATGCACTGAGAAGCCAAGAAATTCGTGTGACTTGCTTTGCTGCACTGTTTGCCTGATTGCAGTGGTCTGGAACTAAATCTGAGGTCTGCCTGTATTGGTGTTGGTGCTGTGATCAACACTGAGAGAAGACTGGAAGCCTCCAAGTCAGACTCTGTTTTGGAGGAAGGGCTCCTACACTTATTTTCAAAGGGTTGCTAAGAAGCAGGCCATAGGCTGAGTGCCATGGCTATCCTGAGAGGCTATAGACAGTCCAGGCTGCCCCATGAAGACAGAGAGAGGTGCATGTCTTCCAGTGGCTTCTGAGTTTCTTTAAGAGCCTAGTCTCCAGGATGGTCTCTGCAGCACATCATTGGTGATGCTGATCCAGGAATCACCTTTCGAGGCATGCCTGGTGGATCATTGCTCTTAGAGCAAAGGGAAGCATCTTGCAGATGCAGCTTGTGGAGTGGAATGATGATGGGTCCTGCCTCGGGCTTCCAGTGTTCACTGGAATGCGGCTATTCCAGTTCCCTGTTTGCCTCACCTCCTGAAGGTGCCACCAGGGCACCCCCTGCCAGAAAATGGACATAGGCCTTGAAGAGCCCACTTCCTTCCCCAGGACCCTTCAGAGAAGAGGCAGAGTTCAAACACCAGTCCGAGTTCTGGAGTTCTGGAAAGTTCCAGTTCTTTCCTTGACTTGCCTACTCCTTCACCCAGGACCTGCCAGGGCGTGAGCCATTTCTCCTCATGTGCAGAACAGCTCTCACAGAGAACAGGACGGTCATGCCTCCCATCTCACAGATGAAGATGTGGAGATTTGCTGAGGTGAAGGGAATACCATGAGGCTAGGTGGAGAGGACATGCATTGAACTGGCCTTAGAGAGGTGACAGGCCACTGGGCAAGCTTAGAGGAGTGGGCAAGGGGTGTGACAAGCAGACAGGAAAGTGACACAGGCGTGGGCAGCAGGCACCTGTGGTGTGCTGGGGCAAGAGATGCGTTTTCCTGGTTGGAGCCCAAGTTTCCATGGTCTCCTNGGTGTGACAAGCAGACAGGAAAGTGACACAGGCGTGGGCAGCAGGCACCTGTGGTGTGCTGGGGCAAGAGATGCGTTTTCCTGGTTGGAGCCCAAGTTTCCATGGTCTCCTGGCAGGAACAGGGCTCTTGGGCCTGCAGTGATACACACAGAACTTCAGGGCCTCATAAAATCACCTTTGTGGGGTGCTCCCAGATGCACCCCTGAGAAATATGTGTTTCCTCCACTTCCTCATGCCAAGAGGCAGGTCACTGTCTGGTCCCAACTTCTCTCCCTGCAGAAACTTCCTTTGCTGGGCTCCATGACCAGATCTCATCACTCACACAAGGCATCTCATTCTGTTTTCTGTGTCTTTAGACACCCTCTCCTCTCACCCTTCTTCCTTGCCATGGCCTGGTGAATCCTGTGTCACGTTCAGGGCCTAATCCAAGCTCCAATGCCTCCAGGAAGCCCATCTGGACTGCCAAATCTCTGAGACCTCCAGTACAATCAATGACCAAGTCCAAACAGCCTCTTCTTTATTGAACTGTGGTGTTGGAGAAGACTTCTGAGAGTCCCTTGGACTGCAAGGAGATCCAACCAGTCCATCCTAAAGGAGNGACGGACCTTAGTCGGCAAAGTAATGTCTCTGCCTCTGCTTTTGAATATACTATCTAGGTTGGTCATAACTTTCCTTCCAAGGAGTAAGTGTCTTTTAATTTTACGGCTGCAGTGACCATCAGCAGTGATTTTGGAGCCCAGAAAAATAACGTCCAACACTGTTTCCACTATTTCATCTGTTTCCATCTATGAGACAGGATGCCATGATCTTAATTTTCTGAATGTTGAGCTTTAAGCCTACTTTTTCACTCTCCTCTTTCACTTTCCTCAAGAGGCTCTTTAGTTTTTCTTCACTTTCTGCCATAAGGGTGGTGTCATCTGCATATCTGAGGTGATTGCTATTTCTCCGGCAATCTTGATTCCAGCTTGTGTTTCTTCCAGTCCAGCGTTTCTCATGATGTACTCTGCATAGACGTTAAATAAGCAGGGTGACAATATACAGCCTTGACGTACTCCTTTTCCTATTTGGAACCAGTCTGTTGTTCCATGTCTAGTTCTAACTGTTGCTTCCTGACTTGCATACAGATTTCTCAAGAGGCAGATTAGGTGGTCTGGTATTCCCATCTCTTTCAGAATTTTCCACAGTTTATTGTGATCCACACAGTCAAAGGCTTTGGCATAGTCCATAAAGCAGAAATAGATGTTTTTCTGGAACTCTCTTGCTTTTTCCATGATCCAGCAGATGTTGGTAATTTGATCTCTGGTTCCTCTGCCTTTTCTAAAACCAGCTTGAACATCAGGGAGTTCACGGTTGCGGGTCCCTATAAGGGCCATTGTTATGTGGAAGAGAGTACCAAATACCTAACAAATACCAAAAAATGTCAATTCGCAAGCCTTTTTGACTCTTTCTTCTCAATCCCTCAGTTGTGTCCAACTCTTTGTGACTCCATGGATTATATAGCTCACCAGGCTCCTCTGTCCATGGAATTTTTCAGGTGTGAATACTGAAGTGGGTTGCCATCTCCTACTCCAGGGGATCTTCCCTACTCTGGAACTGAACCTGCATCTCTTATATCTCCTGAATTGGCTGGTAGATTTTTTATCACTAGCGCCGTCTACCAGACACTGGGTATTGGTGAGACCCTGGTCAAAAATCTAGTCCGTTTTCTCCCTGGTGTGTTTTTATATCATTAATGTCTCCATCACAGAGAAAGGGAAGAGTTGCTATTCTTTGCTTTAATAGTGGGACTTTGGGTATTTGGTCTCCAAGAGAAATAGTCCTGCATGTGTGACTATGGCTTGGAGGGGTCTATGAAGAAATAAAGAATTTATCTTGAGGGAAAAAGAGAAGAGTGGGAATCCAAGTGGAAAAGCAGGGTTGTTATCTCCAGCAGGGACCTTCTGATGGATGCTGTGCCTGCCTGCATGCCTCCGCCTGCCTGAAGGTGGTTTCCTTTTCTGAAGCCATCCCTGCTCCCCTTCACTAGGTGGGCCACTCACTGGTCTTGGAACACAGGTAGTCATTCGTGCATCTGACCCCATTCCAGGCACAGGCAACATAATGAGCTGATTCTAAAATAGGCTGAGCTCAGTGTCAACTCACACCAGGAAAGCCCTCAAATCAACCCACGTTGGAAAACTCAGGAGTTGAGAGCTGAATTCTGCAGCATTTGTTTCTGAAACTTCAGCAGACTAAGGGCTTGAGAAACAGCCAGAGAAGATCGAGTGTCTCCAGGCAGGCAGCATGGGGGCCCTTGACGAGGGAGCAGTCCCAAATCATTCAAGAGATTGTTCCATCTGATCCGTGTTCAGCTTTGATAATTCCATGTCACTCCCAAAAAGAAATTCCCTGAGTGAAACTCTGATTAGTGAGGCTTGTCTGGACATAGACAGGCTTGGAGATGCCTTAGCACAGTGGCCAAAACCCTGACTGTGGACTCCAGGCCCGGGCTAGTGTCCTTAAAGACCAAATGTATTTTAGTTTCTTAGACCCTTTGAGCATTTAGAAAATGATGCTATTAGACCAGATTAGCTTTAAGATCTATTCCAGAGTGAATGTTTCATGATATTCTGTGAGTACCAGAACACATGGAATAGTTTAATTATCATTACTAAATATAATAGCCCCCAGGTTGCCAAGTATTTGAATAAAAACAGCAAGAAAAGGCTTCCTCACCAGAGCCTTGTTTATAAAGTTCCATGTGACTTTCAGATTATTTGGTTTCATCTGAATAGTCCATGTCAGTGCACCCTAACCTTTCTGCAAGTTCCTTGTATTGATTTGGCCAAGTTGGCCTAACCATCATTTTTCCCAGATGAGGAAATCAAGGCGGGGGAAGAAAGCAGTCAGTTCCCAGTGTGGCAGCTGGATACTGTAGGACTGGGCACCAGAGTCTGGGCCACTGTGCCATGCTCATGGACCCATTCCCCAGCCCCCCAGGCCTCAACTAAAGCCAGGAGGGTGTTTGCCTTTTCACCCATATTGGACTGAAGTTTTCACTTTTCATTCAGCTGTTTGCATGGTATCAACAAAGCTATGAGGTACTTTTTTCTTCAAGGTGGCACAGGGTACCTTGAAGGGTTGGATACTTGGAGTTCTGATTCCATGACAATACTTTAATCACGTGGAATCAATTCAGCAGCAGCTTCTGCGATTTTAATCAAGCAACATTTTTGTGCTAAGGCAAAACCAAACACAATTTAAAAATGAAAAAGAGCCACTTCCAATCAACCTTATTCCCCCCCACTCCGAAACACGTTAGCTGGGAATCTTCTTGGGCCTCCTCTAATTATCTAATTAATGCAATATTAAACTGACACCAAGCAAATGGGAGCCGAGTTGTGTGCTAACAGTTTGGGCAAGCTGAGAAGAACGTAATTTCTGCAAGGAAGCCAGATGGGAGGGGAACACAGGAAAGGATGCCTGGGTGTTAATTTGCAGTTTGATGGACTCTCTTTGTAAAAATAAACACTTTTGCAGAAGTCTAAGGAAAGCAAATGTCATCCGTTTCATATCACACAATGCCTACTTGTAGACACCGAGAACGTGCTCATGAGAGTCACGTCTAATTAAAGCAAAGAAGTTTGCCTCTTTATAAGACCATTGCAATGGCTGTTACAGGCAAAGAGATTTGAGCTGAACGAAGAGATGGATGCCCCGATGTGCTGAGTGTACATACTGCAAGCTCCTTGTTCTGGGAATGGCTAGAGGTCCAGGTGATGGAGCCGTGAGCCAGTTTATCGTGTTTGCAGATGCAACCTGCCCACTGGAGACATCATCCAGGGAGGGAGTGTTGTTCTGGCAGGATGGGAACATAGCACTTCAGTGCCCAGCCCTACTGAAGGCAGACCCCCTTCAAGAAGGAACCTGTTGCCCTAACCATTGGGATTGAGGCCAACAGACATAACAGGTTCAGGGGGCTGCCTCGTGTAAGACCACACATTCTGGGGGCACCTTGTATCAGGTCATTGTTCAGGCAAGAGAAGCACAGAATTCTAGCTGTGTCCCCTCCCAAGTAGGACCTCTGAGGGACATCCTGTCTCCAGAGATCCCCTACTGGATGGTGGAGGCTTTGCCCAGCTTTACTCACAACTTCAACTTCTCTCCCTCTGCCCAGTCATGCAGTCTCTCTTTCCCTTCATGGGCATCCATTTCTATAGACATTTTGCCAATCTTCCTTTCAGCATCTGCTTCTGGGATACCCAGCCTGGGACACTCTATTTCTTCATGTTTTTGCTCTGTTTTCTGTGGAGATTAGCAACAGTTAGCAAAAATGATCCTGTATAATAAAGGTGTCCTTGTGTTGAATTTCAAGGATGTTGGTGACAGTGGGGAATATTTTGTTCTGCTTAGACTCCAGGGAACCTGAAGGCTTGGGCTAGGGACCTGAATGGGTGACCTTAGCTCCCCTTCAGCAGTAAGAACCATGTTTTTGTGTGGCTGTATCCCTGTTCAGATCAGACTGGGTGGGCAAGAAGGAGCCTTAGCCCTCAAGGGTTACGCAGAAGCCTCTGGAGGCACAAGAGGATTAATTTAGATGGCCCAGATGATCATTTCTCACTGTATTCAGTTAAACTCAAAGGTCCATTCATGGCTGAAAAGTAGCCTGGGTATTTGTGTTTTCAGAGACAGACAGACAAATTCTGCTTCCCCTCAGATGGCATTGGAACCCCAAGATGGAACTGAGCCTGAAGACCCAATGGCAAACTGTTGAAGCAGATGTGGACAGAGGCTGTGGGGCCATATCGCACAAGCATCGCTAGGCAGGTTGATGAGCGGAAGTGGTACTGAACTAGAGAAAGAACTGCTGCCCAACACAAATGGTGCGGGCAGACCAGTCACTAAACTGACCCTCCATAAGCCCACGAGAGTCCCAGGGAACTGTCCTCAGGACTCTGGTGAGGATGTAAGATTCAACCATCCGCAAGGGATTAAATCCATCACACCCAGACATTTCACCAGGACAGGCTCAGGCTGTCTCTAGAACATGAGAAGGAAATGCTGTGGCTCAATATTTACATGAAGCTAATTGTTATTTTGGTTTTATTTGTGGCTTAGAAGCATAGCTCATAATGAAGGCTGAAGTGTCTCAGCTACCACTCATGTGGTGGGGCTTCAGACCTGGGGCGGAGGAAGCCCGTTAACTCAAAACTTGGCAAAACAGGAATTATTAGAAAACATACTGGCATCTAGTGATTAGAGGAGAGTGGACCCTAAATTGAAACCAGGAGACAAAACCGCTGTAGACTTTTTCTGCAAACCACAGGGTAGGATGCAATTTCAACCGAACTGAAATGAGCAAGACTTAAGAATGGAGGAAGATTAAAGATAACTCATTTAGGGATGTTCCAATGGTCCTGATTTGATACTTGATGGTCCATTAGAATCCTTGGAAAGTATAAAAGGAGAAATGCATTGTTGCCAATTTCCATAGGGTCATCAGGCAGACACCTTCTGGCCTGCCTTCCTGGTGGCCATTCTGTGCGAATCTCTGTCTTCTCAAGGATCCTCCTTAGAGTCACAGAACACTAGAAAGAGATGAGATTTCAAGATGCTCCCATGCCACAGATGAGGAAACTGAAATCTAAATGGGGTGGGACTTACCTGAGCCCCTGGTACCATGGGGGGAGCAGGCGTTCTGTCTTCTAACTCATATTCTTCCTGCAGAGCTATGTTGACTTGACATACTTAGGCTTATAATTTTTCAGAAGCTAAGCAAAGAAAATCCTGCTACATCCCTAACGCTCTCTGGAATCACAACGCATCATCCAAAAGCTTGAGCTTTGTTGAGCTCATGAAATGTATCTGAGGTTTATTGTACACTCTCTACCCTTGGAGACCACCCTAAGCCTCCTCTGAGAAAGAGCTCCAGTAATGACATTTGTAGACTGTGACTTAAGTCTGGTTGGTTATTTGGGGAAAGCACAAGAAGAAGGAAGAAGAGAGACTTCCTGTGTCTGCTCTAGGGCAAAGAGAGTGGGTAGAGTGGAATAGGAGACCACTGACAGCTTAACCTGTGCTCCTGTCTGCTTTCCCAATCTCTTCCAGACAGCTCTGGTCTCCCCCTGTCATGGAGCTACACAGAGGCTGGAGTAGCAATAGGAGTTGGTCATCACTCCAGGACTGCTCACAACATACTCTAGACATAGACACAAGCACTAGAGAGCCTGTGGTCAACAGGCTCAAAGGAATTAGTGTGTAGGGACTGACTGTGATGAGCAAGAGGCAGTTTGTGGGGTAGTTCTCTTCATTATTCCTGCTTCCAGTAATCAACAGTTGTTTTACAAATTAGAGGTTCCTCCTAACATTAAGTATTCACACAAATCCCTAGGTCTTCCTCAGTCTTTTCCTTTAGAGATCACACAAAGGCACAGCCTCTGAATGACAGTTCTCTACAGTGCCACAGACCACCAGTCTCATTCATTGTTAAGATGCAGAGAGTCTTAACATGATGTCAAATGCAGAAATGGTTCTTGCCTCCTGAATTTGTTGCACTCCCACCTGACCTGTATGTACTGTATTAGTTGGTAGTTTAAATGCTTCTTTCTATGTAAGTATGGTTAGACTAGGAGGTAAGCTGATAAGAATGTTGTGCAAGCACACAAGTTGATTCACTTGTGTCCGACTCTTTGTGATCTTACAGACTGTAGCTCACCAGGCTCCTTTGTCACTGGGACTCTCCAGGCAAGAATACTGGAGTGGGTTGCTATGCCATCCTCCAGGGGATCTTCCTGACCCAAGGATCAAACCTGCAACTCCTGCGGCTCCTGCATTGCAGGTGAATCCTTTACCACTGAGCCACTGGGGAAGCCCTGATGAGAGTATTATAAGTTCATCAAAGGTGAAATGTACAAGGTGGTGGTGACACTCAGCTGTCCACTTGAACTTAAGAATGGGGCATGAAGAGATGGATTGGCAGCTGTGTGTGTGTACAAAGAAGGCAAGGCTCACCAATTTGGGGCTGTCCTTACAGTGACCCTGTTGAGTTCCTGCTGTTTAGTAAAATAAATTCCTTATCCTGGTTCTTTTTTTAGAAATATCCTGGCTACTTTCTGCCTTTAACTCTATCATATATATCAGTTTCCTATAATTCACTTAAAAACATCTCAGTTGGGATTTTGATTGACTGTATGAATTGACTGGGTAAATTGACCAATTTACCTATGCATGATTATATTTATTCATTTATATGTTTCTTTTATAATATTATCTCTTCATAAATGCTTAAAATTTTCTTAATGGGTGGCTTGAACTTCTTTTGACAGTTGCAGCTTACATAGTGTCTTCTCTCTGTTTTCAGTATGTTTCAGCATATATTTATAATAGCAGTTGAAATTTTTGTATGAATCTTGTGTGCAGTTACCTTGCTAAACTCTCTTACTGCTTTTAATCATTTATTGATATATGACAGTTTTATTCAAAACTTTCGAAATTTTCCTAAATCTGTTTTTTTTTTTTTTTATCCCATTGCACTGGCTGCGCTCATCAGTTCAAGGCTGCCTAGATGTGAGGAGAGAATAAATTTTTCTCTCATTCTTAACTTTAAAGAGAATGCTTCTAACAGTTTCTTATTCCTATAGAAAGGTGCCTGTATTAAATTCTTAATAGACTTAATTTACTGAGTAAAGGAAATTTACTTCTATTTCCTAATTTAGTAAAAGTCTTATTGCGAATGGGTGCTGAATGTTATCAAATGTTTTCTGCATCTATCAAAATGGTCCTATATAGCTTACCTCTTTTGTTCAGTTTTAATCAGTGAATGTGATGAATTATATTCTGAAATGTTCTAATATTAAACCATCCTTGTATGCTTGGGAAAAACTCAACTTGGGTGCATATAATAATTATATTTGCTAATACTTTGTTTAGTAGTTTTGATTGTATGCTAATGAATAACATGGTCCAGTAATCCTGCCTTATGCTAATTTTGGCATTAGAGTAATACTGGCTTTATAGAATAAATAGGGTTATTTGAGGCATATTCTCTCCTTTTCTGCTATCTAAAAAGAAAATAACATATTCCTTGAAAGTTAGACAGTACTTACTTAGACTAAGATCATGGCATCCAGTCCCATCTGCTGCTGCTAAGTTTGTGTCCGACTCTGTCTGACCCTACAGATGGCAGCCCACCAGGCTCCGCTGTCCCTGGGATTCTCCAGGCAAGAATACTGGAGTGGGTTGCCATTTCCTTCTCCAGTGCATGAAAGTGAAAAGTGAAAGTGAAGTCGCTCAGTCATATCCGATTCTTAGCGACCCCTCCAGGCAAGAGTACTGGAGTGGGTTGCCATTGCCTTCTTCAATCCCTTCACTTCATGGCCAATAGATGGGGAAACAATGGAAACAGTGACAGACTTTATTTTCTGGGGTCCAAAATCCCTGCAGATGGTGACTGTAGCTATGAAATTAAAAGACTCTTGTTCCATGGAAGAAAAGGTATGACCAACCTAGACAGCATGTTAAAAAGCAGAGACATTACTTTGCCACCAAACGTATGACTAATCAAAGCTATGGTTTTTCTAGCAGTCATGTATGGATGTGAGAGTTGGACCATAAAGAAAACTAAGCACTGAAGAACTGATGCTTTTTAACTGTGACATTGGAGAAGACTCTTGAGAGTCCCTTGGGCTGCAAGGAGATCAAACCAGTCAATCTAAAGGAAATCAGTCCTAAATATTCATTGGAAGGACTGATGCTGAAGCTGAAGCTCCAATGCTTTGGCCCCCAGATGTGAAGAACTGACTCCTTGGTAAAGACTCTGAGACTCTGATTCTGGGAAAGATTGAGGGCAGGAGGAGATGGGAATGACAGAGGATGAGATGGTTGGATGACATCACCAACTCAATGGACGTGAGTTTGAGTAAGCTCTGAGAGTTGGTGATGGACAGGGAAGCCTGGAGAGCTGCAGTCCACGGGGTCGCTAAGAGTCAGACATGACTGAGCAACTTCACTTTCTCTTTTCATTTTCATGCACTGGAGAAGGAAATGGCAACCCACTCCAGTGTTCTTGCCTGGAGAATCTCAGGGACAGGGGAGCCTGGTGGGCTGCCGTCTATGGGGTCGCACAGAGTTGGACACGACTGAAGTGACTTAGCAGCAGCATAGTTTAAAAAAGTGTCTGTTGTCTAATTATTGGAGGAACTCTGTACTTGTTCATTGGTCAAGATTATTAACTAAGTTTTTCATATCTTTTATAACCCTTCTAATTGTTTTCTACTTGTAATATCAATAACCAGNATAGTTTAAAAAAGTGTCTCTTGTCTAATTATTGGAGGAACTCTGTACTTGTTCATTGGTCAAGATTATTAACTAAGTTTTTCATATCTTTTATAACCCTTCTAATTGTTTTCTACTTGTAATATCAATAACCAGGAGGGATGTGCTGATATCTTCAAATAGGATGGAGGATTTTTCTACTTATCTTGATATATTTTGCTCCATATGTGTTGTGGCTTAAAGTTTAAAAACAACTGAAGTTGCTATGATTTCTAAACTTACATTTTATCATGTGAACCTCTCTATTTTACCTTATTAATGTAGCTAACAAAGCTTTCTCTTACTTAATATTTGTCATATTTCCGCCATCATTTNATCCTGACCCCCCCCTCCCACCTCCCACCCCATATCATCTCTCTGGATCATCCCAGTGCACCAGCCCTAAGCATCCTGTATCCTGTATGGCAGCATTAAAAAAAAAAAATTACTTTACTTATTTTATTCGTGAAATAAATCAGAAATCATATTGAGTGCACTGAGTTTTCCATCAGGAGTTAGTTTTTATATTATAAAACTTTTATAGGAAAATGTTCAATATTATTAAGATTATCATTAATTTGTAGATAACTAGGAGAAATACTATTTAATACTATCAAGTAAAGTTTTCACATTTTTCTAGGTCAAATTTTTTCTCTCAACATACTTCAGTGTAAGAAAAATTCCTCAGTCCAATGAAATTTCCTGGGGAGTTGAAAACTCTTAATGAAATACAACATGTTAAAAATAACAGCAAAAACCATTGCTTTCTGGTTTAAGAGATAATTTAATGTGTGCATTTCAGTAAAACATATAATATTTTTGAAAAAGTTTCATTTTAAATGCTGAGATCTTCATATGTGTGGATCTCTGAGGAGGGATAGCTATTTATTGATAGGACACTGATAGAAAGGAAAAAGGTACTTCTTCAGGCATTCGGAAGACTCCTTTGGAAGAAGGAAAAGATCCGGGACACTTAACTGATAGACTGCAAGATGTTTTTGTAAGTTACAAGGTAAACTTTCTGGTCCACATTGTTTGGGATGTCCAGTTGGTGGTGTAGTGGCAAGAAGGGCAATGTTTATGGAGGAAAAAGGGCCATGACCCAGCTTATACATAATTCACACTTGATGCTGCCTCAAGGAATGTTTGTGATTCATAAACTGCAAAAGACTTAGAAGCTGAGCCTTGCTCTAGAAAGACCTGGGTCAGACAGGGTGCAGATAATTGCCCTAAAGTCTTTGGCTTTTTTGTCTCACCTTTTTTGATTTCATGGGTGCTAAGTCACCTCAGCTGTATCCGACTCTTCGGGACTCTATAGACTAAACCGTCAGGCTCCTCTGTCCATGGGATTCTCTGGGCAAGAATATGGGAGTGGATTGCCATTCCCTTCTCCATGGGATCTTCCTGACCCAAGGATCGAACCTGGAACTCTTATGCCTCCTGCACTGGAAGGTCAGTTCTTTACTACTATGGCCACCTGGAAGCCTCTTTTGATCTCATATGTGTCTATAAACAATGGGTTGCCTTCAGTGCTTCTCAAAGGAAGCATTGTTGGCATTTTGTAAATGCAGCTCTTCCATGTGCTCGACTGTTCTGTGTATTGCAAGATGTTTACTCTCTCCAGCTGTCTGCCCACAAAATGCTAGTAACCCCACCCCAGTTATTATAGCAGCTAAAAATAACTCAGGGCTATTGGAATACCCCCTAGAGGGTGGTACTTCCTCCAGTTGATTACCTTTGGCACTTGATGATCTCTGCAGTCTAGTTCGTCTCAGAGAAGTGTGATTCTTCTGTATGTATTATGCATTTTCACTGTGTGGAGGAATACCCTGAGCAGAGGAAAGAACCCATTATATTTTGGCAGGCTTCTGAAGGGCCTTTCATTTTTCAGGACTTGTATCCACTATCACTGCCATCTGGAAGATTTCTTTCATCTTGCCAGACATAGGTGATTTCTCCTCTGGGCTACCCTAGACCCAGCTTATCCCTCTGTTATAGCTGTTGCCATATTGCTATCGTTACCTAAATTAGTTCTCTCCTTTGGCCCCCAGACATGAGCTCTTTGAAAACACAGACTGTGCCTTATTTATTCTCTACCTCCAGTAAACAACCTAACTCAGGCATATCCCAGGCACTCTATAAATGTTGCCAAATGAATACATGGCTGAGAGAATAGCTAAATTGAATCCATTGCATTTTCACATGAATGTTTTCTCTCTAAAGGGATTTTCATTAAATTTTCAGTTTACTGAACAGAAATGGAGAGGTAAGAGATTAAGACCAGTTGATGATAACAATAACAAAAATAACCTTAAAGAAAGTCAGAATCATAATTATAAATATAATTTCCTAAGATCTTATGTGCTGGACACTGTTTAACTACTTCATTCACCTTATTTCATTCAATCAGTAAACAGGACTGAGATTAGGGTAAGACAAGTGAGGGACCTAAGTCTTTGCTTATTTTTCTATTGAGTTGTTTGTATTTTTATACTTTGATTTTTGGAACTTCTTTATTGTGAATAATACTGCTTTGAACACAGGAGTGTAGATATCACTTTTAGATAGTGGTTTTGTTTCTTTGCATATATATCCAAAATGTAATTACTGGATATTGTCATAGTTCTATTTTCAATTTTTTAGCAACTTCCATACTGTTTTCTATAGTGGTTGTGCCAGTTTGTAATCCCACCCAAAATACACAAAGATTTGTTTTCTCTGTCAGTTCAGTTCACTCAGTCATGTCCTACTCTCTGTGACCTCATGGATTGCAGCACACCAGGCTTTCCTGTCTTTCACCAACTCCTGGAGCTTGCTCAAACTTGTCCATCGAGTCAGTGATGCCATCCAACCATGTTATCCTCTGTCATCCCCTTCTCCTCCTGTCTTCGGTCTTTCCCAGGATCAGGGTCTTTTTCAAGGAGTCAGTTCATCGTATAGGTGGCCAAAGTATTACAGCTTCAGCTTCAACCTCGGTCCTTCCAATGAATATTCAAGACTGATTTCCTTTAGGGTTAACTGGTTGGATCTCCTTGCAGTCCAAGGGACTCTCAAGAGTCTTCTCCAATACTACAGTTCAAAAGCATCAATTCTTTGGCACTCAGCTTTCTTTATGGTCCAACTCTCACATCCATATGTAACTACTGGAAAAACCATAGCTTTGACTAGTTGGAATTTTGTTAGCAAAGTAATGTCTCTGCTTTTTAATATGCTGTCTAGGTTTGTCATAGCTTTTCTTCCAAGGAGCAAGTGTCTTTTAATTTCATAGCTGCAGTCAACATTGGCAGGGATTTTGGAGCCCAAGAAAATAAAGTCTGTCACTATTTCCATTGTTTCCCCATGTATTTGCCATGAAGTGATAGGACTGGATACCATGATCTTAGTCTTTTGAATGTTGAGTTTTAAGCCAGCTTTTTCACTCTCCTCTCACTTTGATTAAGAAGCTCTTTAGTTCCTCTTCTCTTTCTGCCATAAGAGTGGGGTTATCTGCGTATCTGAGGTTATTAATATTTCTCCCAGCAATCGTGATTCCAGCTTGTGCTTCATCCAGCCTGGCATTTCACATGATATACTCTGAATACAAGTTAAATAAACAGGGTGACAATATACAGCATTTTCTCTGTAAGTTTCACCAATACTTGTTCTCTTTTCTGTTTAGTATTAAAGCCATTCTGAACTACTGTGAAGTGATTTCATTGTGGTCTTGATTTGCATTTCCCTGATGATCAGTGATGTTAAGCATTCTTTCATGTACCTGTTGATCATCTGCGGTCTTTGGAAAAATGTCTACTTAGGTCCTCTGCCCATTTTCAAGTGGATTATTTGTGAGGTTTTTTTTCTCCCCCCTTGGTACTGAGTTGCGTGAATCCCTTATATATCATATATATGATTCGTACATGTTTTCTTAGGCTGCATCTTCATTTTGTTTGTATCTTTTGCTATGCAGAAGCTCTTTAGTTTGATGTGGTTTTACTTGTCTATTTTTCATTTTGGTATCATAATAAAAAACAATCTTTGCCAAGACTAATGTAAGGAATGTTTCCCTATATTTTCTTTTTGGAGTTTTATGGTTTCAGACATCACATTTAAGTCTTCAATCCTTTGAGGTGATTTTTGTAAATGAAGTGAAATAGGAATCCAATTTCATTCTTTTGTGTGTGGATATCCAGATTTCCCAATACTATTTATTAAAAGGGTTATCTTTTTCTCACTGAGTATTCTTGGACCCCTTGTCAAATATTCATTGACTCTGTATGCATAAGTTTATATCTAGGTTCTCAGTTCTGTTCCACTGGTGACTGTGTTTATTTTTGTGCCATGTATATTACTTTTATTACTATAGCTTTGTAATATAGTTTGAAAACAGGATGTGTTCAGCCTACAGCTTTGTTCTTTTTATCATTATTGCCTTGGCTCTTCAAGGTATTTTGTGGCACCATTCAAATATTAGGACCATTTTTTTTCTGTTTCTGGGAAAATGTCATC
Organism: Raphicerus campestris; assembly: GCA_006410735.1. Classification (NCBI taxonomy): domain Eukaryota; kingdom Metazoa; phylum Chordata; class Mammalia; order Artiodactyla; family Bovidae; genus Raphicerus; species Raphicerus campestris. The sequence continues at coordinate 40,617 of SJYW01040774.1, read as the reverse complement.
AGACTTCTAAGAGAAACTGCATTGAATTTAAATATGGCTTTGGTGATATGGACACTTTTAACAATATTATTAATTCCCCATATTAGCCAACTGGGGGACTCCAGAGATGAGGCAACTGCAGCAGCTCATGGGTGGGCTTTCTGGTGGACTCTGTGAAGCAGTTAGTTCGGTCTTCATCCCACTGATGTCCTCTGAGAATGGCTACTATTCTCCCAGACACTTTCCTGCCCCCAGTAATGCAGCTCACCTCAGCATTCTGGGTGGGGTTAGAAAGAAGTGGTCACTTTGATGACATCCCACACAGCTGGGGAAGCTGGACAATCACTCA
>SJYW01040774.1:27223-37577 GCA_006410735.1 Raphicerus campestris | reverse complement strand
AAAAAAAAAAAGTAGCTTGATAAGGTCATAGGACTCTGTGCAGTTTTGTTTTTTATTTTAAAATTTATCTTTTTGTTATTAAAATGTTTGGGGCCATGAAATAAGATTTAGCATGAGTTCTTTGATTATTTTGGTTCCCCCATAGTTTAGTCTGTGGTTAAGAGTGCCTAAGAACCCAGGCTCAAATACTGGTCTCTTCAGCTCAGGGTAGCCTTAGCAAGTCACTTTTCCTCTCCAAGTCTCACATCCTTAATACCAAAAGAGCAATAACTATCCTGCCTTTGAAGGGTCACCATGAGTTTCCGTCACCTAGGTAAAGCCCCTTTTCCATAGCAGTTAATCAGTGAGAACATTCTTTCCTTCCATCTCCCATTATAAGTCCAGGTGGGTTTACAGAGTAAGTCCACATTGAGTTCCCTCAACAGAGTCTTTGCTACCGTTGAAGGGCTTCTAGACAGAATTCCAGACTGGCTTTATCTAGATGAGCAGACACTCTTCTTATTAATGTTGCCTCCTTTGAGGATGTNAACTTATATGCAGAATACATCATGAGAAACACTGGGCTGGATGAAGCACAAGCTGGAATCAAGATTGCTGGGAGAAATATCAATAACCTCAGATATGCAGATGACACCACCCTTATGGCAGAAAGTGAAGAGGAGCTAAAAAGCCTCTTGATGAAAGTGAAAGAGGAGAGTGAAAATATTTCCTTAAAGCTCAACATTCAGAAAACTAAAATTATGACATCCAGTCCCATAACTTTGTGGCAAATAGATGGGGAAACAGTGGAAACAGTGACTGACTTTATTTTTTGGGCTCCAAAATCACTGCAGATGGTGCCTGCAGCCATAAAATTAAAAGACACTTGTTCCTTGGAAGGAAAGTTATGACCAACCTAGACAGCATATTAAAAGGCAGAGACATTACTCTGCCGACAAAAGGTCCATCTAGTTAAGGCTATGGTTTTTCCAGTAGTCATGTATGAATGTGAGAGTTGGACTATAAAGAAAGCCAAGCGCCGAAGAATTGATGCTTTTGAACTGTGGTGTTGGAGAAGACTCTTGACAGTCCCTTGGACTGCAAGGAGATCCAACTAGTACATCCTAAAGGAAATCAGTCCTGGGTATTCATTGGAAGGAGTGATGCTAAAGGTGAAACTCCAGTACTTTGGCCACCTAATGCAAAGCGCTGACTCATTTGAAAAGACCCTGATGCTGGGAAAGATTGAAGGCAGGAGGAGAAGGGAACGACAAAGGATGAGATGGCTGGATGACATCATTGACTCAATGGACATGGGTTTAGGTAGACTCCGGCTGTAGGTGATGGACAGGAAGGCCTGGTGTGCTGTGGTTCATGGGGTCGCAAAGAGTCAGACATGACTGAGCGACTGAACTGAATTGAACTGAATTACTACTCAACCCATTTGAATCTCACTTCTAGTCACTTTCTTTCAGTAAACTTCGTTTTACTAAGGTTACTAAGGTTAGCAGTGATTTAAATCACTGGGAAAGATTTGGATTTGGCCAAATCAGTGAACATTTTTCTTCATTTGTAAGAAGAATTTATTTCATAATGTCTTTTTAAGAATTAATGTATAACTGTATAGGAACTACTGCTTGATACACAGCCTGGCACAGAATAAGCATTTAATTAATGATTCCCTTTCTCCCCCTTCTCATTATTATTGTTGTTCAGTTCAGTTCAATTGCTCAGTCATGTCCAACTCTTTGCGACCCCATGAATCACAGCACGCCAGGCCTTCCTGTCCATGACCACCTCTTGGAGTTCATCCAAACCCATATCCCTTGAGTCAGTGATGTCATCCAACCAGCTCATCTTCTGTTGTCCCCTTCTCCTCCAACCTTCAATCTTTCCCAGCATCAGGGTCTTTTTCCAATGAGTCAGTTTTTCGCCTCAAGTGGCCAAAGTGTTGGCATTTCAGCTTCAGCATCAATTCTTCCAATGGATGTTCAGGACTGATTTCCTTTAGGATGACTGATTGAATTTCCTTGCTGTCCAAGGGACTCTCAAGAGTCATCTCCAAAACCACAGTTCAAAAGCATCAATTCCTTGGTGCTCAGCTTTAACTCATAAATTACATGATATCATATTGTCTTACCCATCATCCTCTGACTTTTCTTCCCCCCTCCCCTGACACAGGCCTTTCTTTCTTCTCTTTCTCCAAAGATTGAAGTTTCCTAGGAGTAGAACTTTGTCCTCTTTCTCACCTCACTCTTCATGCCCGCCTCCATCCCCCGGTGACCTCCTGCATCCTCACCCTTTCAGTTGCCATCTACATGCTCAATAAATCTCATGTTTTTCTTGCAATGAGACACACTCTGAGCCAGACATGTGGACAGGGCATGTCAGAGGTGCTCACAACCTGGCTGACCTCACTAAAGCTGCAGCCAGCTCCTCACTTTGTAGAAAAGCCTGGGGCACAGAAGCCCTGACTCCAACAGGATAGCAACTGTGTGTGTGTGTGTGTGTGTGTGTGTGTGTGTGTGACTGTGTGTGTGTGTAAGGGGAAACTCTGGGCTCTGCTGCCTTCTGTTAGAGATGGAGCACACTTGGCAAAAAGGGACCTTGATCATAACTGCAAGATGGCACATAGCCACCTAGAGAGAAAGGAAAGACTTGGGGAGAGGGTGCTGAGGGACAGTCTGAGCCAGCATCAGGCAGAGATGATTAAGAGAACTTTCTCAATGACTTGGAGGGCCTTCGACCCTATCTGTCAGACATCATCACAGAGACCAAATGGAATTTCAAAGCCTAAGAGATGAAGTGAAAGTTAGTTTCCAAGTTCAATTCACAATGCAAATATCTTCTATGCTTAGCTTTCATCTTTGCATAAATGTGGGCAGGATGTTGGCACAGAAAAATGCCACCTCCCCAAATCTGACATAGCACAAACATGTAAATGCTCAGATTCTGGATTTAGACAGATCTAGGTTCAGACTTTGGCTCCCTTTGCTCACTGAATGCCTGTTAAATTGTTTAGCTTTTCTGAGCCTCCATCATCTGTAACACAATGAAAACACTTGCCTCAAAGAATTTACTGCTCATTAATTCAGCATTTATGGAAAACCTAGGATGTGCACAGATGACTCAGATGTGTCCTTGCTCTCAGTCTTCAGAGAACAGAAGAGAATGTGAGCACAGGCAAGCCAGAGGAGCTGGGTTGGCTCTAATGAATATGGGAGAGAAAGAGGGCAAGGACTGTGCCCAGGTACTGGCTTTGGAAACTGGCAAGATGATGGGATCATTCAGGGAGAGAAACAGGCTTAATGTAGGGACTATGTCAGCTCAGTTCTGACCATACGATGTGAGGAGTCTGTGGCATATCCAGGTAGAGATGCTGAGTGTGCAAGAACAATGCACCCAAATTCCAAGGAGAAACTCTGCAGTTAGAAACACATCCTTGCAGTCCTTACCACAAAGATGATCACTGATGCCCCAGAATGGATACTAAAGCTCAGAAAGAGCGTATTCAAAAAGGTTATGTGAACTCCCCAAAACACTGCCACCTGAACAAGCGCAAACAGAGGAGGAGTCATAAAAAGGGTCATCACACAGGTGAGCGATGGGGAACTGGAGACTGTGAGAATACAGGAACAGAAGCAAGAAGATCAGGAGTTTTGAACACATTTGAGGAAGGGAAGATGATGAAACACATCCAATGGACACAACAAAATATTCCTGGTGGCTCCAGCAACAGCCAATTCAAAGAAGTAATAAAGCTCAAAGGCCTTGCCTTTGCCAAGAGAGAGCAACATCTTCTCGTAGGGCCTGAGGGCAACTGGAAGGCCTAGAGAGGTTGGTAAGCAAGTAGACAACCTGACAAGACCTGTAGTATTTCTTTCTGGTGGTTTCTAGTTTGTCTGTGGCACTATGAGTGACCTATGCAAATAGCTGAGACAAGCTTGTGTAGTGGTGGGTCTGGGATAGTGAGGGGCATTTAATACAGACTCTGGAGAGGGGCATCAGGCACTGGAAGTGTGCCAGGACTTCTGCTAGCATCGCAAACTACCAGAAGGAGGCTACAGTTGGCAGTGAGGGCAACCTGCATTTTCTGTACTCTGGCAGTGCCTCCTGGGTATGGGTGCCAAGACTATGGCTGGCAAGCTGGAGTCAGGATTTTGATGTTTCCAGGAGAATCTGAAGAAAGAACAACTGAACTCGGGACGAGATGATGGATAAGGGGAAACTAAAGGGGTTAATAAATAGGAGGTCTCAGTGAAGCCAGATAAGTGAACTGATGAAGTAGGGAGAAGAACCGAGAAAAAGCTGAAAGGATTTAGGAGACAGTGGTCAGAGACGGGCCATCTGTATTCACAGTTTCAGAGCTGGCACAGTTCCAGGTAACAGTGGGTTTCCAGGTGACATCAAGAGAATGGATGGCTGAACTGAGGTAGGAGGAAAGGTGACAGAAAAGTGGGCTGATCAAGGAACCGAAAGGTCGTGTGTAGCTGAGATCATTCAGGATGAGAGCTGCACTTGAGGTGGAGAGAAACCCTGAGATTTGGGAATTGAGATCTGTGGGGGAAGGAGATTGTTCAGGAAGCTGAAGAGCTGGTTTGGGAAAGTCACTATTTATCATCCAGGTATGAGATGAGCCCATGTGTATTTGATGGGGGCTATGCCTCAGCCCTTCGGCACCTTAGCTATGCGCCAATCCTCACATTTCTTGCGGTGCTGGATGCATCAGATTCTTTCCACAGCCCCTGATTGTGCTGGTGCTGGAGAAGGGAACAGCTGTCCACTCCAGTACTCTGGCCTGGAGAATTCCATGGACTATATAATCCATGGGGCTGCAAAGAGTCAGACACGACTATGCGACTTTCACTTTCACTTGGGCTGATCACATCACCCACTATCCAGGCACAGCCCGTGAAGCCTTCAGTGATTCCACCTAGGGAGCTCTCGGTAGAGTCTTGTGTGGTTGGGAACCACCATCTCCTGTTCGACTAGGGCAAAGGGACAGGATGGTTCGCCAAAGACTACTACTTGGCCTTCAAGGGAGGTTTGGTTGGGACACAGAATGAGCCTGGCCATTGAAAACATGTTGGGGACTTGTTCATGGAGACACTGGGGCAGCAGAAAGCGAGATGGAGCATTTCAAGGCCTTCAAAAGGAGTTCTACTTCCTGGCCCCATCCTGGAAGTCCATCCCCAGGTATGGCTTCTCTGTACGCAGACCCCAGGCCTGGGCCTGGTTGGTGGGTGGATTCTGACAGAGGCCTCAGTTGCTCACAGATGGGGCTTAAAGTTCAAGTGATAACTGGATGGTGACTGTTTGTCTCTGGACAACACTCGGCACAAAAAAGGTGGCACTTTTTTCTACAAGGCAGCAAATGTGGACAAATATTAGCTCTTGGAAATAAAGGGGGGAAGTTATTCATTCACTCAGCAGCATTTTCCAAGCCATCAATCTTCCGGGGATTTCTATGGCTTTAATCATCAAGGTTGTTTATTTGGAGCAATTTCTGAGAGAATAAAAGTACCTTTGGCCTTTATCTGCTGTCATCAAAGCATCCATTAGGGGCTGGAGCACTGTGGGGAGGCTCAAGGGATTATTCAGAGAGGTTTTCTGCAAGCACAGGAATTCTGCTTTTTCACCTCCCCAGTGTGGCAGTCGAGTCGAAACTGTAATCTGAAAGGTTGGATTTATCGTCAGGTTTAGACCATTTGAACAGGATTTTGTTCAAGGCAGACCTACAGATAAAAGCGCTATAAGAGGCTGTGAACAAAGGCCTGTCTGCCTGAAGAAACAGTGTGGTTTCTGACAGTCCCAGGCCTCGGTGTGCTACCCAGCACAGGGCAGAGGCACCCAGCACCTGTGAAATTTCAGGGTGCCACCTTCTGGGCAGGGTCCCTGGAGAGAAGCGGGGTAGGGCTGACTATTGCCCACCCTGCGGGAAGTTGACTGCTCCGCTGGGAGAGCTGGAAGTGTGTGAGAGTGAGCTGAAGATGTGTGGACCTGTGCCTCAGTGTGCACACACCCATACGTACCACCTGTACATACACGCCACATGCACACACACACACAACACACCATACATGCACACAGTACACATACATGTGCACACACATGTACTCTATAGAAGTGCGTACATCCCCCACAGGCATGCATCCCTCACACAGGTGCACACCACTTGTACGGGCGTGCACACACCCTCACATACCCTCGCTACTTCAAGCCCTAACCGCACAGTCTCTGGGGTCTCCAGTCCCCTCCAGCTGAAACTCGGTCAGGCGCTCCCCCATAACCCCCTTCACTCTACCTCGCTGCCGGCCCTTCCTCTGTCTTCCAGGGCAAATCTCACTTTTTCAGATCTCTCAGCCCAGCCCCATCTTAGTCATGGGCCCCTCCAGATGACTCCAGGGACCCCTTTCTGGAGCTCTCTTGGGCCCTGCTCCCTCGATGGCTCGCTCTGGGCGGCTGGGAACCTCTTCAGACTGGGGAACACAGGGCAGCCCCCCACTGCTCGGCCTGGCGGGGTGAGGACAGCTCTCTGCAACTTCCTCTGAGCTGCTGTCAGCATTTTGCTGTGTCAGCTGCGGCTCATGGAAAAGCCAGGTCAGCAGTCATCTGCACGGGAGCACACGTGCACACATACACACACACCACAGAGAGGCACACACTTGCATACACACACAAACCACACACATGCACCCACACATCATACCAGATGCATACAAGATATACACAGCACACCAGATACACACTCAACATAGATACACACACACAACACAGAGATACACACAATGTACACACATGCACCACAGAAACACCTATATTCACACGTATCTCAGAAACATCCACCCATCCATCCATTCATCTATACACACACCCCCATAGACATTTACACACATATAAACCCATGCCAGGCTTCCCTGGTGGCTCAGTGGTAAAGAATCTGCCTGCAATGCAGGAGACCCAGGTTCACTTCCTGGGTTGGGAAGATCCCCTGGAGGAAGGCATGGCAAACCCCCTCCAGTATTCTTGCTGGAGAATTCCATGGACAGAGTCTCAGTCCATGTCACAAAGAGTTGGACACAACTGAAGCAGCTAAGCAGCAGAAGCAGCGAACCTATGCCATGAGAACGTCTACACACTCACACCACAGGGGTGTCTATACAAATATACACAGTACTAGTGCACAACAAAGATACCTGCACACACGAGACATCACACGCCAAGCACAACACAGTGATGTGCACACGCACACATGTGCCTGCATTGTCTCCCACACAGAGAGGAAACTCCCCAGGCCCTGATTATACACGAAAACACGGACACACACGACAATTCACACACTCCCCCGGGGCCCCCACGAATAGACACATCACAGGCACTTACTGGCACACACCCAGAAATGTAAACCCACATGGAGCCCCCAAGCCGGCTTGTGTCAGAAGTATTTCTGGAATGGCTCAGACCTGGAAGAGAGAAGGGCAGGTCTGCACCTGCTGGGCTCAATAGGAGAGTCAGAAGGTGTCAGAGTGGGATCTCTCAGACCCTGAAGATCACAGGACAGCAGGTGGCAGCCCCAGATTGGAAAGTGAACTTCCCTCCTGTGGATGGGCAGAGGTGCTGAGGCTGGAGATGGAAGAAGGTCCTGAGCCCTGCAGGGTGGGTCTTAGCTCAGGCCCCCTTCTGCCTTTCTCCGTGGCTGTGAGCAAGAATCTCCCAGTTGCAAACCTCAGGGTCCCTATCTATAAAATGGAGCTAATGTGAAAAGCAAACAGAGGACAGGGAGGTAAGGGTGCTTGAGAGCATCAAAGCTGTGATAGCGCTATCTTTGCTATTTTCATGGTGGCTTCTTGTCTGAGCTGGACTGAGCAAGTCCAGGGCTCTGGCTTCCTCTTTTTTTCTTCAGGGACGTGATTTTTTTCAACAGTATTTTCAGGATAATCTATTTTCATTTTCTGGATTCACTGGGGTCCCTGAGTAAAGAGTGAGAGGAAACAAGGGAGATGTGGCTGGGTAGGAGGTTTTGGGGGCCAGACTCTGAATGCACAGGGGGTGCTTTGGGGTGCTGGAGGCTGGTGAGGTGCCTGCCCCATCATGGAATCAGCTCTTTCCATGGCACCCATGTATGCAATAAAGGTTTGCTAAATTGGTAAGGACTGATGCTGAAGCTGAAACTCCAATACTTTGGCCACCTGATGCAAAGAGCTGACTTATTTGAAAAGACCCTGATACTGGAAAAGATTGAAGGCAGGAGGATAAGGGGTCAGCAGAGGATCAGATGATTGGATGGCATCACCGACTTGATGGACATGAGTTTGAGCAAGCTCCAGGAGTTGATGATGGACAGGGAGGCCTTGCGTGCTGCAGTCCATGTGGTTACAGAGCCAGGACACCACTGAGCAACTGAACTGAACTGAACTGAAATTGGTAAGCTGAAATGTATCTCCTATTTCGCTCACTGGCTGGAAACTCTATGGGCAAAGGAAATGCCACAAGTAAGCTGAGTTAATGCCATATGTCACAAGAGAGATGTGCTAGAAGAGGGCTATGGAGTTCTAGGGGAAGGAAGTCACATCTGTTAAAAAGTCTTGTGAAAGAAGCCCTACTCTTGGGCTGGGTCATGTAGGATGCATGGGACAGTTTGCTTGCTGTCTTCCACCCCGTGAAGTGGTACTTGTTCCATTTTGGATCCTTCAGAACTTGTCACTGCTATGCATCGAGTCCCTGCAGGCAGCTCATGGGCCTGCATAGACCCTCTCCATTTCCCCTCGGCAAGGAGACGGGCTCACAGCGGGGCTGCTGGCTGCTTCTACTTAGGGTCATTTGATTCCTAAGCAGAGTCAACAGATGCCTCTTGGAAGTGCACACTCTTACTTAGTACAGAGCACCAGCACCATGACTGCTCTCACCATGCCACAGTGATGCTCAGACACCCACCTCTGTGTCTGTCTTTCCCTCAAGACTGTGAGCTCCCATGACCAGCCAAAGGTTCCCTGGTAGCTCAGCTGGTAAAGAATCTGCCTGCAATGCAGGAGACCCTGGTTCGATTCCTGGGTCGGGAAGATCCCCTAGAGAAGGGAGAGGCCACCCACTCCAGTACTTGGTCTTCCCTTGTGGTTCAGATGATACAAATCAGCGTCATTTCCTGTCATGCCTGGCCTGCAGCAGGTAGTAGTCCCCAGAGAAGACTTGCTAAGGACTGAATGAGGTGACAAGCTGTGGTGGCCTAGCTGGAGCTGGTGGCGCAGAGCTCCCTAGATGGATGGTGACTGTTTTCAGATTCCCTATTCCAGCCCTCAGCTGCACTGAGGGGGCTGACACCTCTGCTTGGAAATTGGTTGAGGAAGTAGAGTTTGGGAAATGGTCTTTCATATCCAGATGTGCACTCCATTAGCAGCAGAGGAAGTTTGCTGTTTTTATTTTGGTGAGGGTTAAAAGCAGACTGCTGTCCTCGTGCAGGCAGATGGCTTTGGGGAGGCAGACCAGGCCCCAGGGGGCAACAGGGGAAGAGCAGCCAGGATTCTGCCTCCAGTCAGTGACTGGGAAGTGGTGGATGGTGTGGTAGAAGACGATGAGCCGGACAAGGAATTAATCTTCAGAATATGCAATAGCTCAATATTAAAAAAGAGAAACAACCTAATTGAAAAATGGGTAGAGGACCGAAAAAGATATTTCTCCAAATAAGACACAGATGTCCAAGATGCACATGAAATGATACTCAACATTGCTAACTGTTTTGTTACTGTTCAGTCACTAAGTTGTGTCTGCCTCTTTTGCAACCCCATAGACTATAGCCCAACAGGCTCCTCTCAAGTTCACTGTTCAAGGACTGTTGAAGCCTGGCTTGGAGAATTTTGGGCATTGCTTTGCTAGCATGTGAAACTGTGCAGTACTTTGAACATTCTTTGGCATTGCTTTTCTTTGGTATTGGAATGAAAACTGACTCTTTCCAGTCCTGTGGCCACTGCTGAGTTTTCCAAATTTACTGGCATATTGAGTGCAGCACTTTCACAGCATCATCTTTAGGATTTGAAGTAGCTCAACTGGAATTCTATCACCTCCTCTAGCTTTGTTCATAGTGATGCTTTCTAAGGTCCACTTGACTTCACATTCCAGGATGTCTGGCTCTAGGTGAGTGAGCACACCATTGTAGTTATCTGGGTCATGAAGATCTTTTTTGTACCGTTCTTCTGTGTACTCTTGCCACCTCTTCTTAATCTCTTCTCTTCTGTTAGGTCCATACCATTTCTGTCCTTTATCGAGCCCATCTTTGCATGAAATGTTCCCTTGGTATCTCTAATTTTCTTGAAGAGATCTCTAGTCTTTCCCATTCTGTTGTTTTCCTCTATTTCTTTGCATTGATCACTGAGGAAGGCTT
>SJYW01040774.1:0-24461 GCA_006410735.1 Raphicerus campestris | reverse complement strand
CCTGTGGCCACTGCTGAGTTTTCCAAATTTACTGGCATATTGAGTGCAGCACTTTCACAGCATCATCTTTAGGATTTGAAGTAGCTCAACTGGAATTCTATCACCTCCTCTAGCTTTGTTCATAGTGATGCTTTCTAAGGTCCACTTGACTTCACATTCCAGGATGTCTGGCTCTAGGTGAGTGAGCACACCATTGTAGTTATCTGGGTCATGAAGATCTTTTTTGTACCGTTCTTCTGTGTACTCTTGCCACCTCTTCTTAATCTCTTCTCTTCTGTTAGGTCCATACCATTTCTGTCCTTTATCGAGCCCATCTTTGCATGAAATATTCCCTGGGTATCTGCAATTTTCTTGAAGAGATCTCTAGTCTTTCCCATTCTATTGTTTTCCTCTATTTCTTTGTATTGATCACTGAGGAAGGCTTCCTTATCTCTCCTTGCTATTCTTTGGAACTCTGCATTAAGATGAGTATATCTTTCCTTTTCTCCTTTTTTAGCTTCCCTTCTTTTCTCAGCTATTTATAAGGCTCCTCAGACAATCATTTTGCCTTTTTGTATTTCTTCTTCTTGCAGATGGTTTTGATCACTATGTCCTGTATAATGTTCTACATCTCCACCCATAGTACTTCAGGCACTCTATCTATCAGATCTAATCCCTTGAATCTATTTGTCACTTCCACTGTATGACCATACGGATTTTATTTAGATCTTAATTGAATAGTCTAGAGGTTTTCCCTACTTTCTTCATTTAAGTCTGAATTTTGCAATAAGAAGTTCGTCATCTGAGCCAGTCAGCTCTGAGTCTTGTTTTTCTGACTGTATAGAGTTTCTCCTTTTTCGGCAGCAAAGTACATAATCAGTCTGATTTCGGTATTGACCATCTGGTGATGTCCATGTGTAGAGTCATCTCTTGTGTTGTTGGAAGAGGGTGTTGCCAAGAGAACACTGGTCATAGCTAACTAGACTTAGCTAGTGCTTATTTGCCTTGTATGCCAACTTACTGTCTGATGCTGATTGTATTTAATATAATATAAAACCTGATATAGAGACATTGATAAATAAACATATGGATATATGCGGTTACGAAATATGAAAATGTGTTTATTCCAGGTCAAATTATTTTCAGGTGCCCATGTCTTAGGGGAGCCCACTGTGGGAAACCAAACTAAAATATTTGCCCTGATCACAATTCCAGGGACCGAGCAGACATGAGCTACATTTAGGGGCAGTGACATGGAGCCCCATAGAGAAGCTTAAATGAAGATGCCAGAGAGCCAGAGGCCTAAATTTACTCACTTGCAGTTGACCCACAGCAGGGCTGTGGTTTGTCAGAGCACGATTAGGTCCTGTAACCCTGAGGGTGAGAATCACTTGACCCCAGAGGACAACTCTGTACAAGCAACTGGAGATCCACTCAGTGTGGCTGGGAACTTACTTCACTTATCGACTTAAAATCTCTCTTTCTGTAATTCCTGGCCATTTCCTTTCCTTCTCTCCTCCTGGAGCCTGGAAGAGCAGGTCATGACCTTTCTTACACTTAGGCTCAGCCCAGCAGAAGCCATAAAGATAACCGCCAGCTCTTCAAAGTGGGCCAGGTCCCTGGTAAGTCTGCAGAGGGTTTTCCCAGCACTTTAGAGAAGAGGGCTGGGGAAGCAGCTCTGCTGATCCAGCTGGGGACCATTACAGGGATGGGGCAAGGCTGAAACCAGAACTTCAGGGGATGAAAAGGCACTTCAGAGTGACACCTTTGCTGAGGACCCTCAGGGTAGGCTGAGATGTATAAGACNAAGCAGCTCTGCTGATCCAGCTGGGGACCATTACAGGGATGGGGCAAGGCTGAAACCAGAACTTCAGGGGATGAAAAGGCACTTCAGAGTGACACCTTTGCTGAGGACCCTCAGGGTAGGCTGAGATGTATAAGACATGAGTCTATGAAGTTGCCTTCTTGGAAGAAAATTGCACAGAAGGAAGTCCATTTTAGTTGGCTTGAGAAGTTTTCCAAAGTCCACTTTTGGTTTGGAAAGATGAGCATGGGGCTGAGGGTAGAATCCAATATACATCTGAGAACTCATTTGGAAGACATTTCAGCCCACTGACATTTAAGCTAATATAAAATCATTATTAAAAGATGCTTGCTCCTTGGAAGAAAAGCTATGTCTATGAAAAAACTAGACAATGTATTAAAAATAAGAGATTTTTGCTAGCAAAGATCTGTATAGTCAAAGCTATGGTTTTTCCAGTAGTCATGTGTGGATGTGAGAGTTGGACCATAAAGAAGACTGAGCACCAAAGAATTGATACTTTTGATCTGTGGAGAAGACTCTCAAAAGTCCCTTGGACTGCAAGGAAATCAAACCAGTTAATTCTAAATTGGGAAATCAATCCTGAATATTCATTGGAAGGACTGATGCTGAAGCTAAAGCTCCAATACTTTGGCTACCTGATGCAAAGAGCTGACTCATTGGAAAAGACCCTGATGCTGGGAAAGACTGAAGGTGGAAGGAGAAAGGGACGACAGAGGATGAGATGGTTGGATGGCATCACCTAGTCGATGGACATGAGTTTGAGCAAGCTCAGGAAGATGGTGAAGGACAGGGAAGCTGGTATGCTGCAGTCCATCGGGTCACAGAGAGTTGGACACGACTGAGTGACTGAACAACACCACAGCTCCACATTCCGGTGCTTCCCAGATGGCTCTAGTGGGAAAGAACATGCCTGCCAGTGCAGGAGACATAAGAGACNGGGCTCCCATCTGCTTAGGCTCGCTTTTTCCATTTTGCCAGTATCATGCCAAATGCTTGTCTTAGGCCTCACGTCTCTCAGTGTTATTTGCAGAGAGGGAATGAGCCTGTCTGTCTCTGTCTCATCTCAGTTTTAAAAACTCCTTGGGAAAGACACTGACTGGTCCACTTTGGGTCACGTGTCCACCCCTGGATCTGCCCAAGATGGAGAATGAAGCCGAATCTGTAAGAAGATGAAGCTCTGCTGGACCACTCAGGGTGGGAGAGCAGCGTTTCCCAGAAGGGGACCGTGATGGGTGAACAATACATGTCCACTACAAATGGTCATTCCTTTAATATTCTACCACATACAATGGGCTTTTATGGATGGTACCCTACTTGAACTAACCCCATCAGCTTTGTCAGACAGAAATGATTATCCTCACTTGACAGATGAGGAAACTGATGTCAAGGAGGGAAAGCTGGGCCAGAGGTCACACAGCTAAGCAGCCGAGTCAGAATTCAAATGCTGATTTTCTGGCTTCAAATTTCAGAGTATCAAGGAGAGTGAAAAGCCCTCTGAATTTCCAAAGACAGGTTTAGTTGTGCTTTGTATAATTCAAAGGCTACATGTTTTCTCGTGTGTGGATGCCTTGAACACTGGTAATTCTGATACAGCTTTCATAACAGCTCTCAATGAACAAATGTATTGGGTCCGTAAGAAACCCTGTTCTACAGCCAAGCTAAGAAAGCAAATATTTTGCAAATTACATGGTAATTTTAGGTGGTATGCAGCAAAGAGCCTTAACTGGATTTTTCTCAACCATCCACTTTATCACTGTCGGAAATTCTCCAACATCCATCATGGCTGTATGTCAAAACTTTTTGTTTGTTTGTTTGTTTGTTTATTGAATCTCTTTCTAAAGCAAGGATTGAAGCAGGATTCCAGTAACATTTATTCTCTCATCCATCTATTCATCGATCCACTCATCCATCCAAACAACCATGAACACATCCATCTATTATGACGTGTATTCATTTGAAAGTTTATTTACCACATGCTTTATGCCAGCCATGGAGCTGACTGATGAATAGAATAGAGATAATAGAACACAGACCCTTTCTTCACAGAGCTCTCAGTCAAGGTTGGGCAACATCATTTACTAACAAATAACTCTCATACCAGAGGCGACTCTACTGGGGCCACCTAGAATTCTGAGAGTGAGTAAATGAATGCACAGTAGGGAGCAGAATGTTTCCAGGCCAACAGGACCTATGATTCCATATGGCATTAATACATTAAAGAAAAAGGTACCAGGAGAAGGACCATGATTGTAGAAAAGCAAGATTACAAGAGACACATATTAGAATCCATCAGACACTGGTATGTATCTGGGCCCTCAATCACCGATTCTTTTTTGGAAGCTTGAGATCTTCTGCTGTCATTTAAAACTTGCTCTGTAGAAGTTGTTCCATATTCTGATGAGTTTTTGATGTGTTTGTGGGGAGGCAGGTGTTCTTCCAGTCTTATTCCTCTGCCATCTTCTCCACCCAGTCACTGATTCCTTATGGTGGCTGCCCTTCTCAGGACTGACATGTCTTACCTCCTCAATTTTAGGTTTCCCCAAGTCATTCTACTGAGTTAGACTAACCGAACAACCTTTGTGGAAATGATTATAATTCCAAAATGCTAGAATTCCAGGATGAGGCAGAGAGTGGAGTGCTGCAAATAGAGTTTATAAGCACTTTCACACCTGCAGCTGGATATTCTCACTTATCAATGGATAAGTTAACATTCTAATTTATTTATCTATCTTTTGTACTTTTGGTTAATTTGACTCTGTCACTAAATTTCCAAGTTCAAGACTAAGGACTCAACAGACCAAGATTAAAACTCTGCAATAAAAGCGTTCAGTTGAGGTACTGTCCTTAAGGAGTCCTGCCAGAAACCAGATAACCCACCTAGAAAATATTTTATCTACATCATAACTTCATCTTTATTTCTTTCTACATGTATCTTCTCTCCTGGTTCATCAGGACATGGCCGATGCCACGGTGGATGAAGTCATTCAGACAAGTGGAAGAGGAGGTGCAGACTCTTGACGAGATTAAAATAGATGTTGATGGGAAGCGGAATTTGAGCTGAGCCTCGAATGTGAGTATGATTTTGACAGGCAGAGAATGTACTGCACTCCAGGCTGGGGGAAGCACGTGAACCACTGCATGGAGGTCAAGGGCAAGGCATGTTCAGAGAAATGTGCCTGAGGAGGAAGTAGAAGCTCTAAGAGTTAGCAGATGAGGATAGAAATGTGGACTGGCTTGGTATTGTGGACATTTGCAGTGCCTCATTAAGGACTTTGGCTTTTCTCCTGGGGAAGTAGAGAGAATGATGTGATCAGATTAATATTTTTGCATGATCATCCCAGGAGTAGTAGGAAAAATGCACTGGAGCCTGGAGACAGAATCCAGCTGAGGTCTGTTGCATAGGTCCAGCATAATCAGTTTCTAATCTCTGAAGCAGAATGGAACTCTCTGAGGCTTCTGGGATGCTGTTTATACATGAGATCAGATTTGCTTCTTAATCACTAAGAGTATGTCCACACTCATAAACTACTTTGTGTGTTTTGCCAGTTCTGCCAGTCAAAGTGAAGATACCAGAAAGCTGTTTCCCATGTGTATGCAAACTTACAAGAAATTAAACTCAGCTCACAAATATTTACGGAGAGCAGATTCCCCACATAGCGTATCTCCAGGCTCCTGTTGATGATAAAAAAAAAAGCATAGGCTTTTTCCTATTGGTTTTTTCCTTCTTTAGGTTACATCTCATTTTATGGATAGGAGCAAGCCAAGACAGATTCAAAATGCAGGGCGCTTGTCTTCCTGCTGGCCTCTGGAGGGACGGACAAGTCTTAAGCCTGCAAAGAACTAGGCTTTTGGGGGAAAGGGGCTTCTGGGAGGAAGAGTCTTAGGGATGAGATTCTTTGGTAAACCTGGGATTCATTCCTGAGACAGATCTTTTTGTAGAACCAGCATCTGGGTTCTGACCTTCTGGTGGGAGCCACATCTTGGTGGACCATCCCAGAACTGTTGGGGCAGAGACATGCGTCCATTTATAACTGATTGGATCACAACCATATGGAGATGGTGCCATCACCATCAGATGCCAGATGATTCTTCTTCTAATGGTAGAAGGGGTCACTCATGAGGCACAGCAGGTGCCCAGGTCTGGCCAGAGTAGGGTGAGGTCCATCATTGACTAGTCCAGAAGCAATAATTGATGACCAGGATCCTAGAGGTTTCAGAATCCTCCCAAGGTTTTTCTCTTTCTTGAAACCTGAGCAGACAGAAGTTCTAGGTGGGCCTTACTTGAAGCTGTTCTCTGGCAATAACAAACTTTGCAATCTAAGTTCCATGAGATGCGTTGAGATGAGAAGCTGTAGGTGTGGAGGTGGGAGATGTGGGTGACCTGTTGGCCCCACCCCCATTTCACCTGCAGAAAATCCAGGTTCAGTCCCTGGGTCAGGAAGATCGTCTAGAGCAGGGAATGGCTACACACACTCCAGTGTTCATGCCTGGAGAATTCCATGGACAGAGGGGCCTGGCAGGCTATAGTCCATGGAGTTGTAAAGAATGGGACACTACTGAACGACTAATGCTTTCACTTTCATTTTCCATTTCACCCGAGGAAGTCCTGGGGACAATAACGAACATTTGAGCAGCATTTCTCTATTACAAGACACTTTTATGAAGTCTCACAATTTTCTAGATGAAACTGAGACGGAGAGGACACTGCACTAGCTTCAAAGACTGCTGGATGGTGACAGGGCTGGGCCACAATCCATACCTTCTAGCTCCAAGTTTCATGTCCTTTCTGACAAAATAGAAAAGACAGTTAAGCTTGAAAAACCCTCAGTGTTAGAATTTTTAAACTAAAGGCAATAACAGAGTAAATGCTTGCATGAGTTTTCCGAGGCTGATATGGCAAAGTACCACAGGACTTCCTTAAAGAATAGAATTTTACTTCTCAAAGTTCTAGGGGCTGGAAGTCCAAGATCAAGGACTGGTTTCTTCTGAGGTCTCCATCCTTGGCTTGTAGATGGTCATGTCCTCCCTGTGTCTTCCCTGTGTCTTTTCTCTGTATGTGTTTTCATTTTAATCTCCTCTTATAAAGATACCAATTATACTGGGTTGGGGCCCACCCTAAAGACTTTGTTTTAACTTAATTACTTCTTTAGAGACCCAGTCTCCGAATATGATCACATCTGAAGTCCTTAGGCTTAGGGATTCAACATGTGAATTGGGGCGGAACCTAGTTCAGCCTTCCCAGGTGGCTCATATGGTAAAGAATCTTCCCACAATGCAGGAGACCCAGGTTTGACCCCTGGGTTGGGAAGACCCCCTGGAGAAGGAAATGGCTACCCACCCCAATATTCTTGCCTGGAGAATCCCATGGACAGAAGAACCTGAGGGGCTACACTCCATGGGGTTGCAAAGAGTCAGATGCGACTGAATGACTTTCACTTCACTTAGTTCAGTTCAGTTGTCACTCAGCCATGTCCGACTCTTTTCGACTCCATGGACTGCAACATGCCAGGCTTCCCTGTCCATCACCAATTCCCAGAGCTTGCTCAGACTCATGTCCATTGAGTCAGTGATGCCATCCAACCATCTCATCCTCTGTCATCCCCTTCTTCTCCTGCCTTCAATTTTTCCCAGCATCAGGGTCTTTTCCAAAGAGTTGGCTCTTCCCATCAGTGAGCAGATGGACTTTTGTTAGCAAAGTAGTGTTCCTGCTTTTTAATATGCTGTCTAGGTTGGTCATAGCTTTTCTTCCAAGGAGCAAGCGTCTTTTAATTTCATGGCTGCAGTCACCATCTGCAGTGATTTTGGAGCCCCCCCAATAAAGGCTGTCACTGTTTCCACTGTTTCTTCATCTCTTTGCCATGAAGTGATAGGACCAGATACCTTTAGTTTTCTGAATGTTGAGCTTTAAGCCAATTTTCTTACTCTCCTCTTTCACTTTCATCAAAAGGCTCTTTAGTTCTTCACTTTCTGTTATCAGGGTGGTTTCATCTGCATATCTGAGGTTATTGATATTTCTCCCAGCAACCTTGATTCCAGCTTGTGCTGCATACATCCCAGTGTTTCTCATGATGTACTCTGCATTTATGTTAAATAAGCAGGGTGACAGTATACAGTCTTGACATACTCCTCCTATTTGGAACCAGTCCATTGTTCCATGCCAGTTCTAATTTTTGCTTCTTAACATGCATACAGGTTTCGCAAAGGCAGGTAATGTGGTCTGGTGTTCCCATCTCTTTAAGAATTTTCCACAGTTTGTTGTGATCCACACAGTCAAAGGCTTTGGCATAGTCAATAAAGCAGAAGTAGATGTTTTTCTGGAACTCTCTTGCTTTTTCTATGATCCAGTGGATGTTGACAATTTGATCTCTGGTTCCTCTGCCTTTTTAAAATCCAGCTTAAACACGTGAAAGTTCACGGTTCGTGTCCTGTTGAAGCCTGGCTTGGAGAATTTTGAGCATTACTTTAGTTCAGCCCATAACCA
The DNA here is from genome assembly GCA_006410735.1 of Raphicerus campestris. Classification (NCBI taxonomy): domain Eukaryota; kingdom Metazoa; phylum Chordata; class Mammalia; order Artiodactyla; family Bovidae; genus Raphicerus; species Raphicerus campestris. The sequence goes on along the minus strand of SJYW01040774.1, from coordinate 16,176 downwards.
TGTCTAACAAGTATCTGTGGTATTAATAGTATCTCCTCAACACAGTTAAAGAAGCTTTGTGAGGCTCAGTGAAAACAACTCATTCATTTATCCTATCAAAGAATGTTTACTGAATCCCTCTGTGTTAGCTATCTCTGAAGACTTAGACACAGCACAGCAATAAGCATCATTAGCAGTGTGACATGGTAGTGATGATCATTTCCATCTCACAGAAGAGGAAGAGGAGGAAAGGACATGAAGCTATTCCCAAAGTCGCACACATGGAGAGAATGGAGATTTGAACTTGCATCTTTACGGTCAAACTCATTCTCAACCATTTAAAAAAAAAAAAAAAGGCAAGTACAAACAGTTCGGATTTAATAGCAAATGTATTCTGTTCCTTTCCCACTCGCCCAGCTTTCACTAGCACTGAAATTATTAAACTGACAAGGGGGTGGGGTGGGTGGAATGCAGATACTATTGCTTTCAGAAAATGAGGCTCCATTGGGCGACCCTTTCTCACTGTCTCAGCCGGGGAAGGAGCCCCTAGCCAGAGGGAATCAAATACTTTTCAAATGTCTCATTAAAATAAAAAGGTGATTCTTGCATTGGTAGCATGATAAAGACTACAAAGCAGCAACATGAAAACTCCCTGGTTCACCCTTCTGAATAGGCCTCAGCTCCAGCCGCAGAATGAATGAGCGGCCACCCCATTATCTGTAAGCCTCAGAGAGTGCAACCCGGGCTTTGATCTGCCAGTGTCAAGGAAACTGATAAAAACTCGTTCTGTTTCTAAGCTTTCCAGGCCTGAAATTCTCTTTTCCCTTCAGCACGCTATAAATGACCCTCTGAAGTGGCTGGGCATTCTTTCACAGCCTTGTGTCCAATCTATTCATAACCACGGTTATCAATTATTATACCAGCTGGAATTTCTGAGGGCCAGGAGGCTGTCAGGAGCTCTAATTGTGGTTCAGGGATAAAAGCAAAAACACACAAATTTTAACCAATCATAATTAACTTATTCTCCAAGTGCAAAAAAAAAAAAAAAAAAGAAAGAAACCCTCCAAAACAAAACAACACAAAACCAAGGCTTATGAATCCCTCTCAGTTAATCACTCTTGAAAGCCACCATGGAGGGGGAGGGGGAGCTTTTATGGCGATGGTGGCTCCTGATTGGCTCGTGGCGCCAGGTTCCCCAGGAAGGATCAGGGCCAACTGGCAACCAGGGAAGTTCTCAAATCATTGGGGCTTTTTTTTTTTTTTTCCCTTAATCTTAAAAAAAAAAATACCTCATTTTTCAAAGCAGCGTGATGTTTCCAAGCTTCTGACAGAGCTCTGAATAAAAAGGCATCAATTTCTCATTGGACCCAAACAACTGTTGGAGTGGTTCAAAATATTTCTTTAAAAAGGGGTTCAGTGGCAGTGATCACATTAATAAAGGAGGCACGTGTGACCTGGAAGGGGGCCTGAGGGATCTGATGCCCAGGTGCAAGGTCAGGATGAGCTGGGAAAAGCCTCAGCACAGAGCCTGGTGCTTAGTAGGTGCTCAAGAGGCTAGCTCCCGTCTCCGCCCTGCTTCTCTTCTTAGACTGGCCAACGGCCAAATGTCTTGAAGGCATCTGGCTAGTGGCAAAGGCATCTGAATGAAGGGCTCATGATGTCATGGAAAAAGCATGGCTTTGGAGTGTGACAGGTCTCAGTGTTTAAGCCTCTCTGGGACTCAGAGTTCTTTCTCTTATGATTGCAGTAGCTTGCTGGGTTGGTAGAGTTTCTCCAGGAGTTAAGAAAGAACCTTCTAGGGAAGTCCCTGACACACAGTAGGTGCTAAATAAATGTTTGTTGTGGCTGCTGAGGGTGCTCTTGGGATGTGGTCTCTGTCAATATCATTTCTGGCAAGGGGCTGCCAAGATTACCTCCACCCTCCATCCTGTTACTTAGCATTTGCTCAGAATCCTTTCACAGTCCTTGCTAAGCCAGCAGATCTAAGGAAGGATGAGGACCTTCCTGCAGCAAAGATGCTGGGGATGTACATCAACAGAAAAGACATCACAGGACGCTCTCCAGGACAAAAGAAANATGAAGTGATGGGACTGGATGCCATGATCTTCATTTTCTGAATGTTGAGCTTTAAGCCAACTTTTTCGCTCTCCTCTTTCACCTTCATCAAGAGGCTTTTTAGCTCCTCTTCACTTTCTGCCATAAGGGTGGTGTCATCTGCATATCTGAGGTTATTGATATGTCTCCTGGCAATCTTGGTTCCAGCTTGTGTTTCTTCCAGTCCAGCGTTTCTCATGATGTACTCCGCATATAAGTTAAATAAGCAGAGTGACAATATACAGCCTTGATGTACTCCTTAGTTGTGCCCAATTCTTTGTGACCCTAGGGACAGTAACCCACCAGGCTCCCCCTTCATGGAACTCTCCAGGCAGGAATACTAGAGTGGGTAGCCATTTCCTTCTCTGGGAGATCTTCCTGACCCAAGGATTGAACCNAGTTGTGCCCAATTCTTTGTGACCCTAGGGACAGTAACCCACCAGGCTCCCCCTTCATGGAACTCTCCAGGCAGGAATACTAGAGTGGGTAGCCATTTCCTTCTCTGGGAGATCTTCCTGACCCAAGGATTGAACCCAGGTCTCCTACATTGCAGGCAGATTCTTTACCATCATTGGTATTTAGCTTTGCAAAAGGAACTTAACAAGATCCCACCAGTATATGTTGTGTCATGCTGGGGGATCAAAAATCCAACTTAATTTGTGACATTTGTTGTTACAGCTGCAACCCAGGAGTTCTAAACTTTGATTTATAAAAGATGCGAAAGCATTCTCTCAGTCATTCTTGTTCACAGAAGCAGACAACTTAAAATTCTTTGTAAAGAATATTTGCAAAAATATCCTAAAATTTCTTTTCAAAGGAGCATTTCCTTTAAGTATTTAAGGTAGGAGACAGTATTTAGAGACATGCTTCTTTGTAAGTCTAAGGTGGAGAAGGAATCAATCAGGATAATATTATTATTTGTCCCAAGAATCAAACTCTGAAGTTGTAATGGCTTAACACTATGGGGGTTATTTCTCACTCAGGTGACGTCAAATGAGGGTGGGCATCCACCTTACGTCCTGTGGCTGTGCTGTGAGGACTATTGCATCCAAGTTTTCACGACCTGGAAAGGGAGGGACAGAGAGGCAAGTGAATTTAAACGATCTTCATTCCAGAAGTATTATAAATAGTTACTTTTGCTCATTCTGACATGAGCTGTTACTATGGTCTCACTCTAATTGCAAAGAACTTTGGGAAATGCAAGGAAACGAGATATTTGCTGAGTAGAAACTGTCTTGCTCTAGGTAAATCAGAGATGGTATTTTGGCTCTGTACCCACAAAATAGTGGGTGTTCCCAGGAGGAAATGGGAATGAGATGAGGTTGCTGGGATCTAGGTTCCTGGATAGAGCAGCCCAGGACATGAGGTTGGTCCCTCAGAGAGAGTGTGTATTCCCCAGAAAGCATGCCAACCTTAGCCTGGGGCAGTACCAGTGAGCTGGTATTTGGGGCTGGGAGATGGATGAGTTTTTCAGCATCAGGTGAGGATTTCTCTGTTAAACATAAATCAGGAAGGTCCGTCATTGCGCATGGAAGGGACTCTGGGGAAGGGGCATCAGAGCTTAGATTAGCAGTGAGTCCCCTTGCTAATTAGCCTCAGGCTCAGAGAATTGCCAGCAGAAACTGGTGAGAAGTGACACCAGCTGTTTGGAAGGCTGGGTAAACAGATGGGGTAGTGATGTACACAGAGAATAAAACAGGGAGGCTGTAGTCTTGGGTCAGAGCAGGTGCCATGGTGATAAATTCACCCCAGTGGACGTCAACTCGAGGAGCAGTGGACTATTTCCAGACTCTGCTTGAGAGAGGTTAAGCAAACTCTAGGAGATAGTGGAGGATAGGAAGGCTTGGCGTGCTGTAGTCCGTGAGGTCGCAAAGAGTCATACACAACTTAGTGATTGAATAATAGCAACCAAAAAGTCATCAAGGTCAGAATGGGCTGAGGTTCTGGCAAGCAGATATTTATGCTAATTGCTAAAAGGACTGGGAGCAATCTGGGATAGACAAAATACATAATCTGCTCCTATACAGTGAAGCCTGAACTGATAACAATTCCTACTGCTTTAATATAGTGATTTTTATTCAGTTTCTCTTTTTTGATGATTCAAATCTAGAGGAAGAACAAGATTCTACAAGGACACAATGAAAGTCTCATAGAGAAGANTGAACTGATAACAATTCCTACTGCTTTAATATAGTGATTTTTATTCAGTTTCTCTTTTTTGATGATTCAAATCTAGAGGAAGAACAAGATTCTACAAGGACACAATGAAAGTCTCATAGAAAAGACATTTAACAGTAACTGTGATTCTGGCACATGTCGTGTTCTTATTTTCACCCTTGAGCTAATTTGTTCCTCATCAACAGTCTGTTAGGTATGTAGGATTAAGTTATCTTTCTTTTTTTTCCCCCATTCTATTACTGAGAAATCTAGGATCTTTCAGGAAACCCTAAGTGGTTAGGTCACAGAGGAGAAGCTAATACATTGCAGGAAAGTGAAAGTGTTAGTTGCTCAGTGGTGTCCACCTCTTTGCAATCCCATGAGCTGTAGCCCACCAGGCTTCTCTGCCCAGGGATTCTCCAGAAAGAATACTAGAGTGGGTTGCCATTCCCTTCTCAGGGACTCTCCCTGACCGAGGGACCAAACCCAGGACTTCTGCATCACAGGCAGATAGATTCTTTACCGTCTGAGCCACTGGGGAAGCCCCTATATGTTGCAGGGCTAGAATTCAAATCCAAACCTTCTGATCCTTGCTCTCTTAAACAACACAGCCTCTCGACAAGAAAGAAGCAATACCTGGGAGAGTTGCTGGAGCAACATTCCCCTCATCCAGCCCCTCCATTGTCATCATCATCATCATCACCACCATCATCATCTTTATCCTAAAGATGGTCCCACTGCCCAGCCATAACCAACATCTCTCTTCTTGGTTTTATCTCTAGGATACTGAGTTTGTACAAATTCATGGACAAACTCCCACTGACTTCCTAACCAATACTTTTATTCAATAACAAAAGGTAATGATGCAGTGTCAAAAAGGGTCTATATTCATTTTATCTATAGATCTCTTTAGGCCCTTGCAAGCGACTGCAGAGAAGACTTAATTTTATATGAGAAGTGAGGAGAAAATGAGTTCGGGAGAGTGAGATTTGGTCATTTGCTCTATTAGAGAAGAACCACCAAGCACCTACCATACTGGGTGCTAGCCTGATGCTAGATGGTTGGGAAATAAAAGTGCCATTTCCTACTGTCAGGGTCTACAGTCTAGTTAATGCTACACTTCCTTGAACCTGTGTGGAAGTGAATCCTTGGTTTTGATTTCAACTCCCAAATTTAAGAAGCCTGCTATTTCAGTGTAAACTCCATCTTCTAACACATCACCAGTTTGAATTTAGGTGTAGAAAACAGATATGAGTATACTGTCCCATGAGTATAGCCTAGACCAAAGCCTAGCAAATATGGCCCATGCCAAACTACCCGCATTTAAAAATAAATTGTATTGGAATATAGCCACATCCACTCATTTGCATATAGTCTCTGGCCACTTGAGTGCTCCAACTACAATCAGCAGACTTGAATAGTTGTAACAAAAACATCCAACCAGCAAGGCATAAAATAGTAACTATCAGGCCTAGTGGAGAAAAAAAATCATCAACTGAAATCAACTATACCTTAATAAAACAAAATAGGAAGCTCAGGGTTATGGTGATGGTTTAGTTGTTAAGTCGTGTCCAACTCTTGCAACACCATGGACTGTAGCCCACAAGGCTCCTCTGTCCATGGGATTTCCGAGGCAAGAATACTGGAGTGGGTTGCCATTTCCTTCTCCAAGGTATCTTCCTGACCCAGGGATCAAACCCAGGTCTCCTGCACCGCAGGCAGATTCTTTACCAACTGAGCTACCAGGTAAGCCAACAGGATTATGAGTTACTTATATTTTATTTATATTACATCTTCATTATGAAGTAATGATTACATTTGCCCTAAGCTCTCCTTTTACAACCTTTTCTTATAGATGAAGTATTATGTCCCATCTAAAGCCTTGCCTTCAGTTTGGGGTGGATGTGTATACTCTGCTATATTAAAAATGGATAACCAGTAATGGCTTACTGTATAGCACAGAGAACTGCTCAATGTTATGTGGCAGCCTGGATGGAAGGGGCATTTGGGGGAAAATGGATGCATGTATATGTGTGGCTGAGTTCCTTTACTCCCCACCTGAAACCATCACAAAATTGTTAATTGACTATACTCTAATATGAAATAAAAAATTTTAAAAAATAATAAAGTCATGCCTTCTACTATGCCCTACATCTCATTCACTCTTGTCTATTCAAGGATATCACTCTACTAATTTTCCCTTCATCAATTTCTTACTGAAATCAACTATACTTTAGTAAAACAAAATAGGGAGTTCAGGGTTATGAGTTACTTATATTTGTATTTATATTATATTCTCATTATGAAGTAATAACAGTTTCAAACCACTGTGCATGTGGAGATAAAAATGATCTGAAAAATAAATATTACACCTCCACTGGATCATTCCATCAGGATACAAACATGCTGTTATTTCTTCCATCTTAGCAAACAGAACCGAACAAAACTTTCTCCTGATTCCACAAGGTACTGCCCATTCCTTAGCATGTGATTCTTTGCAGGGCAACTTTCCAAAAGAGTTGTCAACTAGTTCAGCTTCTGTCATTCTTCCTTAAACTTATCCTAACACCCAAATTGCTCATGTTCAAGTCATCAGTGATGTTCAGTTTGCCACCAATGGTTAGTACCTGGTCTTCATCTTACTTGACCTCCCAGCAGAATTTGACACATTCAATCACCTCCTCTTCCTTACTCATATCCATCATCTGACTTTCGAAACATAGTGTTTTCACATCTCTCCTCCTGTCAATTTTTCTGCTTCTCTCGCAGTCTTACCATTCTGAGTTCACAGTTAAGTCTTTGATAATCTTCTGTTCTCTTTTCACATACTCCTTTGATACTCTAATCAATCCCATGGTTTCAAATGCAAGCTCTATGCCAACTCCCAGACTCGCAGATTTTTATCTTCATCCCCAGACTTTTCTCTTGTCTTCAAGACTTGCACTTCACTATCTGCTTGGCATCTATGCATGACTCAGGCATTCCCAAATCAGCGTAAGCAAAATGGAAGTCTAAATAACACCCCCTCCCACTCCCACAGGTGTTGAGACGCTTCCATCCTTCCAGTTGCTTAAGCCTCAGTCTGCAGTCTTCCAGGACCCCTTTTCCACAGATTCTATCCCATCTTTCAGGAGATGAGGCCAGTTCTGCTGTCTTATCTTTTTCAGTCCCCCTGCTGGGATTCCAGGCATTGTGTCTCCTCTAGATTTCTAGGTTAATTTCCCAACCTGTCTCTCCGCCTCTGCTTTTGCCTCCTGTCATGTCTTCACTCTATTCTTGACAGAAGAGTCAGCTCTTTCTTTNTCCTTTACTCCCCACCTGAAACCATCACAAAATTGTTAATTGACTATACTCTAATATGAAATAAAAAATTTTAAAAAATAATAAAGTCATGCCTTCTACTATGCCCTACATCTCATTCACTCTTGTCTATTCAAGGATATCACTCTACTAATTTTCCCTTCATCAATTTCTTACTGAAATCAACTATACTTTAGTAAAACAAAATAGGGAGTTCAGGGTTATGAGTTACTTATATTTGTATTTATATTATATTCTCATTATGAAGTAATAACAGTTTCAAACCACTGTGCATGTGGAGATAAAAATGATCTGAAAAATAAATATTACACCTCCACTGGATCATTCCATCAGGATACAAACATGCTGTTATTTCTTCCATCTTAGCAAACAGAACCGAACAAAACTTTCTCCTGATTCCACAAGGTACTGCCCATTCCTTAGCATGTGATTCTTTGCAGGGCAACTTTCCAAAAGAGTTGTCAACTAGTTCAGCTTCTGTCATTCTTCCTTAAACTTATCCTAACACCCAAATTGCTCATGTTCAAGTCATCAGTGATGTTCAGTTTGCCACCAATGGTTAGTACCTGGTCTTCATCTTACTTGACCTCCCAGCAGAATTTGACACATTCAATCACCTCCTCTTCCTTACTCATATCCATCATCTGACTTTCGAAACATAGTGTTTTCACATCTCTCCTCCTGTCAATTTTTCTGCTTCTCTCGCAGTCTTACCATTCTGAGTTCACAGTTAAGTCTTTGATAATCTTCTGTTCTCTTTTCACATACTCCTTTGATACTCTAATCAATCCCATGGTTTCAAATGCAAGCTCTATGCCAACTCCCAGACTCGCAGATTTTTATCTTCATCCCCAGACTTTTCTCTTGTCTTCAAGACTTGCACTTCACTATCTGCTTGGCATCTATGCATGACTCAGGCATTCCCAAATCAGCGTAAGCAAAATGGAAGTCTAAATAACACCCCCTCCCACTCCCACAGGTGTTGAGACGCTTCCATCCTTCCAGTTGCTTAAGCCTCAGTCTGCAGTCTTCCAGGACCCCTTTTCCACAGATTCTATCCCATCTTTCAGGAGATGAGGCCAGTTCTGCTGTCTTATCTTTTTCAGTCCCCCTGCTGGGATTCCAGGCATTGTGTCTCCTCTAGATTTCTAGGTTAATTTCCCAACCTGTCTCTCCGCCTCTGCTTTTGCCTCCTGTCATGTCTTCACTCTATTCTTGACAGAAGAGTCAGCTCTTTCTTTAAAAATAGGTAGGATTATTCTCTTCCTTCCTTAGACCTCTACAAGGGCTGCCTATTTCACTGAGAGTGAAAAAAAAAAAAGTCCTTAAGTTCTGTAGACTCCATGTGACCCGTTCCTACACAATTTAGCCCTGCTGCTCTGACACATTTCTTACTCTTCCATGCCCCTCAAACTCTATTTCAGCCACACCACTCTTCTTTAATGCCTTGAATATGTCAAGCATTCTGATATTGCAGGGTCCTTGCCCTGGCTGTCTCCTCTGCCCAGAATTTCCTTCCCCTTAAATATGTATCTTGGCCTGGATATCACCCATCACTGAGGTTTACTCCAACTACAGTTATTTAAAATTGCAAGCTGCCCCTCCAGCCGTTTTTCCTCTTTTTTTTTTTTTAAATTCCTATAGCACTTGTCCCTTTCTCATATGCTCTGTTCTTCCTTTACTTGCTCTTGTTGACTGTCTGTTTCCCTTTACCAGGATGGAAGCTGTGCTAGAACAAGGATTAGGACCTCTTCCTTTCACTGATTTATCCCATGTGCCATGAACACAGCCTGACTCAGGAGAGGCACTCAACAAATATTTGTTCAAGGGATGAATCATTGACTATGAGGTGGCGATCAATTCAGATGATTAATAATATTCTCAGCTCCTAAAAAGAAAACACTGGCAGCCAGAGATAGACTTGGGAAACTGTCAGGAAGAGGCAGCCTCAGTGCAACCCAGGATGTTTTGGCTTCCGTGCTGCTGACCAGCGGTCAGAGGGTCACAGGGCATGTGGCTGAGTGTGGCTCCCTGCATGAAAGGCCTGCACGTCCCAGATAAGAGGGTATCATGTGCCGTGGTGCTGGCTATAATGAGCACAAGGACTATTTTTACCTAACAGAGGGACAGATAATCCTACAGACGTGATGTCAAGGTCTGAAACATGTACCATCTCAGGGAGGCTGGCAAGTTATGCTGTTCATCCTGGGGAGACCTCATTCCCAGACAATGTTTGGAAGCCTGAGGAAGGAATTTGTAAGCTGTTTCTGGCCAGGAAAGATTTCCTTGTACACTCACCACGTTCCATGACCTATAAGTGGATTTGAAAGCCCTCCTAGAGTGGGAAAAAAAAGTTCAGATTTGGAGAAAGGATTTTGAATTAAGTCTTTTTTACTTGTCAAGTCCTCCAGGGTTGGGAAAATTAGTTAACCTCTGGGAACTCTTCATTTCCTTTTTAGTACAGTGGGGATAAAATACTTACTCTTTCAAGACTGAGCTTAGGACCAAATGAAACAACACACATGCATACTTTTATCAGTTTAAAGACCAGTCTAAGGTAGTTCCTATGATTATGCATAAAAACAGAATGAATGGATCCCTCATGCAAACTTATGAAAAATTATTTAATTAGTAAACTTCAAAGTAACTAAAAAAATTTATTGCTCACTTTTATGATCACATAAAATATATAGCATGATGATACATAACACAATATTTGATTGTGGTGTTGGAAAAGACTCTGGAGAGTCCCTTGGATTGCAAGGAGATCAAACCAGTCAATCCTAAAGGAAATCAACTCTGAATACTTATTGGAAGAACTGATGCTGAAGCTAAAGTTCCAATACTTTGGCTACTTAATGCAAAGAGCTGACTCATTTGAAAAGACCCTGATGCTGGGAAAGATTGAGGGCAAAAGGAAAAGAGAGCAGCAGAAGATGAGATGGTTAGATAGCATCACTGACTCAATGGACATGAGTTTGAACAAACTCCAGGAGATAGTGGAGGACAGAGGAGCGTGACATGCTGCAGTCCTTGGGGTCACAAAGATCAGACACAACTGAGTGACTGAACAGCAACAACAAATGTGTTTAGCATTGTGAGGTTACAAGGTCTGGAGCAAGGTCATTACCCTTGAGGAGTAACCAGCCTTGTGCAAAGATGCAGACAAAGAGCAAGGCCAGGCAGCAGGTCCTGAGATCCCTAAGCTCATGTGCATTGTGTCGTTGTCTTACTCAGGTCAGCAGAGATGTGTTGACCCATTATTACATTCCAGCCCTTCTCAGATCAATTATTTCATTAATTACAATAACTGAAAAGCAAAACAGTCTCTCAGTCATGTCTGACTCTCTGTGACCCCGTGGACTGTAGGCCGCCAGGCTCCTCTGTCCACGGAATTCTCTAGGCAAGAATACTGGAGTGAGCTCCCATTTCCTCCTTCAGGGGATCTTCTTGACCCAGGGATTGAACCTGGGTCTCCTGCATTGCTGGCAGATTCTTTACCATCTGAGTCACCAGGAAAGCCTAATAGAGTTTGTGAGGAAGTAATTATAGATCTAATTTGCAGATGAGAAACTCTGATAGGTAAATTGACTTTTCCAATATTCTGTAGTTAACAAGTGGCAAAATCAAGCTCTGAATGTTTCTGATTTCAAGTCTTATGATTATGCCACAGTCCACTGATGTCATGTCTGGCATGTGTCCTTCTTTTAAAGGAAGACTGTGAAACCCCACACGGGCACATACTTACTTCTATGAAGATAATGTCTGCTGTTGTGGACTGAGTGGCTGGTATCCCTCCGAAGTTTGCATGTTGAAATTTCAGTTGCTGGTGCAATAAGAGTAGGAGGTGGGACTTTGGGGAGGTAATTAAGTAGGGATCCTTCATGAATGGGATTAGTATCCTTAGGAAAGGGACCCCTGGGGATGCTCTCCTTTCTGTCATAGGAGGAGTCAATAAGAAAATGGCCATTTATAACCCAGCAAAGGGTCCTCAACAAACCTGACCTGCTAATACCTTGGTCTCAGCCTTCCAGCTTCCAGAATTATGGGAAGTAAACGTCTGTCACTTACAAGCCACCCAGTCTCTGCTACTTTGTTAGAGCAACCACGAAAGGGTGGAACCTAGGAAGTCTCTCAGTGTCATTTGGGGCCACTTCTGGTCAGTCACCCCTCTCATTTTGTAGAGAATAACAACTTTTGTTCAGAAGTCAAGTAAAATCACTTGGCAGGAAATGTGTTTGCTAGTGTGTGGTTATCTGAGTGCACACTCAGCTGCACACACGCACATGTGAGAAATGGCTCATGTCTCATTGTCACCTTGAGAAAGAAGTATGAGTGCATTAGAGCGGGAGACAAGGGACGAGAGGCTGGACTCAGGTCTGCCACCAAGAGGTTGTGGGGCGCACTGTCAGCAACTCTTCTCATCTGCAAGTGGAAATGGCTAGCTTGTGGACTTCTTAACTGGAGGGCTGCGTCTCCCTCTTACTTCCCCTCCCTCTTTCCTTTGTCCCTGCTCTCTGCCTGGCCCTCTTCTTTCTATCATCTTTCTCAAAACAGGATTGCACACCCACATGGTGCAAGCAAGATGTTAAAACACAATTAACAACAAAATAGGTACGCTTCCTCTGCCCAGGGAGCTTATAGCTGAAGGAAAATACAGACAAAAAACATGATATGTACTCTGACCTGGAGAAACGTTCCCCAATTGGGATAGAGTTCTATTCATCTTTGTATTTCTACTGCTTCACAAGGGGCCTAGGTACTTAGTAAACAGTGTTTGGACTGAGTACAAACAAAAGAATGAAAGAATGAGAATGTTGAAATCAAAGAACTCTGGGTTCTTCTAACTCTTTGATCTTAAATTTATAGAACGAAGGGGCTGCGGGTTAATACTTTTTACCATCTTTAAGTTTCTACTTTTATCTTCCTTGAATTTGTTTATTTATTCAACAAATATTTGTATATATTTGTGCCCAGGTACTGTCCTAAGAATTGGTGGATAGCCATCAACAGTGGAATCAAAGTCCTGATCCTCAAGAGGCTTACATTTCAGAATCAGAAGGAGATATAGACCATAAGCAAGCATGCATAGCTCATAATATAAATTCAGGTACTGGTAAGTTCAAGTAAGATGTCAGAAGGTGATGGAGTTTCTTTGTCAGGAATGATTTTAGGGGAAGCCTGCATGAGAAGGGAACATTTGAGTGGAGATCTGAATAAAGTGCTATTTTACCAAAAAAAAAAAAAAAAAAAAAGAAAGGAAAAATGCTCTGGGATTATGAGCCCAATGCCAGCCCTTTGGTTTTGTGAATACACTGTACACAAGGATGAAATGATCTTCATAGCATCTCTGCCATGCAGACATGCTGTCTTGGCTTGATGAGTGATGTGAAACTTCTCATGTCGCAAAATGTTGCACTGTCAGACATTTAAAATAAAGTGGGTTTGCCTTTTACTGAGTTCAAATGCATCTTCCTTTCATTTCCACCCACCAGAACTAGTTGTGCTTTTTGTGCACAGAGATTGATAGCTGTTCATCAAAATCTTTATTCTCTTCTGCCTGGACCACAGTTGAACTCCATTTCCCATTCCCATTGCTGCTGGGAATGTGTGCTGGAGTGAGAGCTGAGCAACATGGGCAAGTGGCTATATCTGCCTGTTGGGCCTGGCACCCACAGTCTGCTGGCTTGAGCCACTTCCTCTGTCAGCTAAACACAAATGATGATAAGGCTCCTGGAATGGCAGAGCAACAATTTGGAAGGAGTTCTTTGGACTGCAAGGAGATCCAACCAGTGCATTCTAAAGGAGATCAGTCCTGGGTGTTCATTGGAAGGACTGATGCTAAAGCTGAAACTCCACTACTTTGACCACCTCATGCGAAGAGCTGACTCATTGGAAAAGACTCTGATGCTAGGAGGGATTGGGGGCAGGAGGAGAAGGGAATGACAGAGGATGAGATGGCTGGATGGCATCACTGACTCAATGGACATGAGTCTGAGTGAACTCCGGGAATTGGTGATGGACAGGGAGGTTTGGCATGCTGCAATTCATGGGGTTGCAAAGAGTCGGACATGACTGAGTGACTGAACTGAGCTGAACTGAACTAGACCCTGAGGTGAGCAAGTGAAAAAGAGAAACCCCATTCACTTTCCTGGGACTGCCTATGTGAGTGAGAAACAGCTTTTCACTTTGTTAAGACAATATCTGTTGGGGCTTAATTCAATGACTGTGTTGAGCTAACCCTTGTTTGTGTCTAATTCTATAATAGTGAACCTAGTTCCCATGACTAACACACCCTGGAACAGAAGAATGTATGTCCCAGGCTTGCTCCTGGTTTTCAACACCTTTGTACCATTAGATTCAACACCTTTGTACGCATAGATTCTATTTGCAAGCATGTCTTAATATCTACAGTTGATTCCTTTAAAATGCATAGGGTCTCAAAAGACAAAATGAGGGAAAATATAAGCACATGGATGATCTTTTCTAAACCTGTATTTATAACTTAGAATACATGAGCTGGTACACAAAGGGTAATATAGAAGGTAATCAACAAATGTTGGTCCAAGGAATAAATGATAGGATTCTCATAAGTTTTATTCACTGATGGCAGAAGAGAGTGATGTTCTTAGGCAGGCTTCCTACCTGTGAACACTTGTGGGTCAATGTCTGTGTATGGTACACACACCACAGAGAGACTTGATCTAAAGCCAAAGGAACAGATTATCTTATTTCTGGCTAAACAAAGACAAGAGAATAGTTGCTAAAAACAGTTTTCCCCATTGGTTTTATTTTCACGGAGATTTGAATGATAAAATTTGAATTATGTATCCTTTAAAAAAGAATTTTGTAGATAGAACTGCCAAATCTCTACTGGACTCAGAGTCCTAGCACACCCATCTGTTCAGCCTGAAAAGCTGGGTGTTGCTTTCCTTCTGAAGGGACAGGATGTGCAGACCTGAGATCTGATGTGGAGAGCACATGTTTGTTTTCAGACTGTTTCAAGATCTTACTACTAACACCAGGCATAGCTCTCTACTCTTCATACATACTCATCAAGCAAATCAGCTGCAGTCTTCAACCTCTGAGCTGGGCATCAGGGAAGCAGCAAGCATCTGCCTCTGGGTGGAGGTGGGTGTTGAGGCAAAGCTGGGCAGCTATGAGTCTGTGTGATTTTGGTTGCTCCAGCTCTTTTTTTGTAAGTTGTTTCTGGGCATCAACTGAGCTCCAGTTATAGTGGAGGCTCTACTGTGGACGGCTACCAATGTGATGATTCTTAACCAGGACTTCCCCATAGCTCAGATGGTAAACTCACTTATTACTATGTAATAGCAACACCTTTCCAAAAGCTCTTTGGTACAAATAGGCAAATAATAGAACACAATTTAAAAATGAAGCACCATTAAAAGCATGTCTGCCAACACAATACAGCTTGCCAAATTAGAAGAGGAATGCTAACATCCAGTTGCATATTCTAATGTCCTGCCTTAACAGGAAGAGTGCGTATTGTAAAGATATCAAATGACTTACAGAGTGACTATAATAACAATCTCAAATAGCACATAAAGACTTCAAAAATCTTGATTAAAATGTCAATAAATTGACAAACTGGAAAATAAACAGATAAGTAATTTAATTTTTTTGTTTAATTTTTTTTTTAAGTAAAAGAATGTAGAGGAATTTTAACTTCCAGGTAGGAAATCTTTTAAAGCTACAGTCATTAAAAAAATTAAACATGTGTTGCTGATGCAAGACTCAACTAACATTTTAATGGAAAGGAGGAGCTATACCCTAAAAGCAGATGGGAGCACACAATAAAAGTAGCATCACAAACCCATGAGGAGGGATGGTATATGTAACAAATGGGGTTGGATTTAACATTATAGCTTTAGAAAAAGATTCCCGTAGGAGTCTTGTTTTGAGCTATGATGGCTGATAGAAATTATCACGGTAAGAAAAAAATATTTGCGAAGTTTCTAAGTTCTGAATTTTGCACTAGAGACTCACACTTATGGAACTCTTTCACAAACTGTTATCCATAATAAACTTTAAATCTTACTCCAAGACTTCTCTCTGCAAATAGAAGGTAAGAAACACCATAATACAAAGGGTTTGTAATATTCCTTCCCAGCTGTAGGTTTTACCCAATTTGGTTATAAAGTGTGATGAATCTATAAATTGAATACGTACTTTATCTCTACAGAGTCCCCCAATATTTTTGTCCAGTATGTTCTTAATTGTTTTTTATTCTTTAGATTTTTTTAAGTGGTCCCCGCAACAACTGGTTCAGATGTCTGCTGGCACATACACATATTTGGGGATCTTCAGTGTATTTAAATGTTACTCAATGGGAAGAAACACTACACATTTTCTCTCTCCTCTCTCCGCCTGCAGTGACTAATTCACTCCCGTAAAACATTCGGAGTAATATCGCTAAAGAGAAACATCAAAAGCTTATGCATATTTCAGAACCTTTCTCATTTTGTTTCAATTTCCTACGAGAGCTACCATTTCTAAATTTATTAAAGTAAATGATTAAACACAGAATATCACATTGGCCTCATGAAGGGGAAATGCAGATCAGAGCAACAACCATTTAATTCAGAAGAGGCCGTATGGTAAGGC
>SJYW01040771.1:39429-54391 GCA_006410735.1 Raphicerus campestris | reverse complement strand
GGGTGAGCGAGTGACACCCTGAGGGTTGGGTGGCCAGGTGGGTGAGGGAGTGACACCCTGAGAGTCGGGTGGCCAGGCGGGCTAGGACGTACCACACTGAAGGGTGGGTGGCCGGACAGGCGAGGGAGTGCCACCCTGACAGTCAGATGGCCAGGCGAAGTGCCACCCTGAGGAACAGATGGCTGGGCAGGCGAGGGAGTGACACCCTGAGGGGCGGGTGGTGAGTCGGGCGATGCAGTGAAACCCTGAGGGGTGCGTGGCAGGGCGGGTGATGGAGTGACACCCTGAGGGGCGGGTGGCCAGGCGGGCGAGCGAGTGACACCCTGAGGGTCCGGTGGCTGGGCCATCGAGGGAGTGACATCCTGAGGGGCATGTGGCTGGCCGGGTGAGTGAGTGCCACCCTGAGAGGTGGGTAGCCGGCAGGGCAAGAGAGTTCCATTTTGAAGGGTGAGTGGCTAGCCAGGCGAGGGAGTGCCACCCGCAGGGGCACTTGACAGGGTGGGGGAGTGAGTGCCACCCTAAGGTGTGGGAGGCCAAGCCAGTGAGGGAGTGGCACCCTGAGGGTTGGGTGGCTGGTCGGGTGAGGGAGTGCCACCCTGACCGGAGGTTATCTGGGCGGGTTAGTGAGAGCCACCCTGAGTGGTGTGTGGATAGCTGGGCGAGGGAGTGCCACTCTGAGGGTCCAGGTGTCTGGCCAGGCTGCAGTGCCACCCTGAGGGGCGGGTGTCAGGCCAGACACAGAATGCCACCATGAGGGGCGGGTGACCAGCCCGGCGAGTCAGTGCCACACTCAAGGGCGGGTGGCCAGCCGGGCGAGGGAGTGCCAAAATCAGTGGCAGCTGGCCAGGTGGGCGAGGGTGTGACAATCTGAGGGGTGGGTTGCAGGGCAGACAATGGAGAGACACCCTGAGGGATGGTTGGCCAGGCGAGCGAGGGAGTGACACTCTGAGGAGCACGTGGTAGGACGGAAGAGGGAGTAACACCCTGAGGGGTGCGTGGCACTGTGGGCAAGGGAGTGCCAATCTTAGGGGCAGGTGGCCAGCTGGACGAAGAATTGCCACCCGCAGGGGCGAATGACCAGCTGGGCGAGGAAGTAAAACACTGAGGGGCACGTGACCGGGTGGGTGAAGGAGTGTCACCCGGAGGGGCGGGTGGAAGTGCGGGTGGGGGAGTGACATCCTGAGAGGCGTGTGACAGGGTGGGCGATGGAGTGACACCCTGAGGGGCGGGTGAGGGAGTGAAACCCTGAGGGGTGGGTGAGTGGGCGGGCGAGGGAATGACACCCTGACTAGCGAGTGGCCGGGCGGGCAAGGGAGTTACACCCTGAGGGGAGGATGGAAGTGCCGGCGAGGGAGTAACCCCCTGAGGGGCAGGTGGCCGGGCAGGCAAGGCAGTGTCACCATGAGGGGCAAGTGGCCGGCCGGCTAAGGAGTGCCAACCTCAGGGGCCGTGAGCCGGTCAGGTGAGGGAATGCCACCCTGAAAGTCAGGTGGCCAGGCGGGTGAGGGAGTGCCAACCTGATGGGCTGGTGGCCAGGAGCATGAGTGAATGCCAACCTGAGGGGCGGGTGGCCTGCCAGACGAGGGAATGCCAAACTGAGGGGTGGGTGGCCAGGCGGGCAAGGGAGTGACACCCTGAGGTGTGGTGGTCTGGTGGGCAAGGGAGTGCCAACTTGAGGGGCAGATGGCCAGCCAGGTGAAGGAATGCCACCCTGAGGGGAGGGTGGACAGCCAGGCGAAGGAGTGCCACCCTGAATGGAGGGTTGCCAGGGGGGGCGAGGGAGTGCCACACTGAGGGGCGGGTGGCCGGACAACTTGGGAGTGCCACTGTGAGGGTCAAGTGGCCGGCCATGCAAACGAGTGCCATCCTGAGTGTTGGGTGGCCATGTGGATGAAAGAGTGCTACCCTGACGGGCGGGTGGCCATGTGGACAAGGGATTGACACCCTGAGGAGTGGGTGTCCGGCCGGGTGAGGGAGTGACACCTTGAGGAGTGAGTGGCCGGGCAGGCGAGGAAGTGCCACCCCGAGAGGTGAGTGGTTGGTGAGGTGAGAGAGTGCCAACCTGAAGGGCAGGTGGCCGGGCGGGTGGAGTGCCATCCTGAGGGCTGGGTTGCCAGGCGGGCAAGGGAGTGCCACCCTGAGAGGTGGATTGCTGGGCGGGTGACATAGTGCCACCTTCTGGGGCAGGTGGCTAGCCGAGTGAGTGAGTACCACCCTGAGGTGCGTTTGGACTGGCGAGTGAGGGATTGCTACACTCAGGGGCAGGTGGCATGCCGGGTGAGGGAGTGCCACCGTCAGGTTTATGTGGCTGGGCGGGCGAGGGAGTGCCACACTCATGGCAGACAGCTGGTCCGACCAGGGAGTGACCCCCTCATTGGCGAGTTGCCTGCTGGGCGAGGGAGAGCCAACCTGCAGGGTGGGCAGATGGGTGAGCAAGGGAGTGCCACCCTGAGGGCAGGTGCCCGGCCGTGTGAGGAGTGACACCCTGAGGGGTGGGTGGCCGGCGGGGTGAGGGAGTGTCACCCAGAGGGGTGGGTGGCCGGGCGGGTGAGGGAGTACCACCCTGAAGGGCAGGTGCCAGGCTGGTGAGGGAGTGCCACCCTGAGGGGCGGGCATCCGGCGAGGCCAGGGAGAGCCAGCCAGAGGAAGGGCAGCCGACAAGGCGAGGGAGTGCAACTTTCAGGTGCAGGTGGCCTGCCAGGCAAGGGAGTGCCACACTGAGGGGCAGGCGGCCGGCCGGGTGAAGGAGTGCCCCCCTCAGGAGCACATCACCAGCTGGGCCAGTGAGTGACACGCTCAGGGACAGGTGGCCGGCCAGGAGATGGAATGCCACACAGAGGGGCGAGTGGCCTGCCGGGTGACAGAGTGATACCATGAGAGGCGTGTGGCCTGCCAGGCGATTAAATTACACCCTGATTGACAGGTGGCCAGCCGGGTGAGGGAGTGCCACACTGAGAGGTGGGTGGCCAGGCGGGAGAGGGAGTGCCACCCTCAGGGGTGGGTGGTCATCCAGGCGAGGGAGTGCCACTCTAAAGGGCGGGGGTCGCCCAGCGAGGGAGTGCCACCCTGAGGGTCTCGTGGCCAGCGGGTTGAGGGAGTGCCACCCTGAGGGGCTCGTGGCCAGTGGGTTGAGGGAGTGCCACCCTGAGGGGTGGGTTGCTGGTCAAGCAAGGGAGTGGCACCCTGAGGGGCGAGTGGCCGGCCAGGTGAGGGAGTGCCACCCTGAGTGGCGTGTGGACGGGCGGGTGAGAGAGTGCCACCCTAAGTGGTGGGTGGCCCGGTGGGTAAGGGATTGCCACACTTAGGGGTGGGGGTTGGCCAGATGAGAGAGTGCCACCCTCAGGTGCAAGCGGTCACCCAGGCAAGGGAATGCCACCCTGAGGGGTGGGCGGCCACCTGGGCAAGGAAGTGCCACCCTGAGGTGCGGGTGGCCGGGTGGGCGAGAAAGTGACACCCTGAGGGGCAGGAGTCCGGGTGGGTGAGGGAGTGACACCCTGAGGGCCTGGAGGCTAGGCGGGCAAGGGAATGCCAACCTTAGGGAGGGTGGCTGGCCGAGAGAGGGAGTGCCACCCTCAGGGGCGGGTGGCCAGGCAGGTGAGGGAGTGCCACCATCAGGGCGGGTGGCGGGCTGGGTGAGGGAGTGCAACCGTCAGGTGTGGGTGGCTGGCGGTTTGAGTCAGTGACAACCTGAGATTCGGGTGCCTGGGTGGATGAAGGAGTGCCACCCTGAGGGCCTGGTGGCCGGCCATGCGAGGTAGTGCCACACTGAGGGGCGAGTGGCCGGCCAGNGTGTAAAACCTTGAGGGGCGGGTGGTCAAGTAGGTGAGGGAGTGCCACCTTGAGGAGCGGGTTGCTGGCCATGGGAGGGAGTGACAACTTGAAGGGCAAGTGTCCGTCCGAACGAGAGAGTGTTTCCCTGAGGGACGAATGGCCAGGAGGGCAAGGACGTGTTCACCCTGTGCGTCTGGTTGCCGGCAGGGAGAGAGAGTACCACCCTGAGGGGTGGGTGGCAGGGCGAAAGTGGGAGTGACACCCTGAGGGGCAGCTGGCCAGGCGGGCAAGGGAGTGAAACCCTGAGGTGCTGAAGGCTGGGTGGCGAGGGAGTGCCACCCTATGGGGAGGTGGCCGGGTGGGCAAGGGATTGAAACCCTGAGGGGCTGGAGGCTGGGCGGGCCAGTGAGTGACACCCTCAGGAGTTGGTAGCCATCTGGGCAAGAGAGTGCCACCCTCAGGGGTGGGTGGCCATCCTGGTGAGGGAGTGCCACTCTGAGGGGCGAGTGGCTGGCTGGGCGAGAAAGTGCCAACCTGAGTGGCGGGTGCCAGCGAGGCGACAGAGTGACAACCTGAGGGGCGGGTGGATGGCCAGGCAAGGGAGTGACACCCTGAAGGGTGGGTGGCTGGCCGGGCGAGTGAGTGACACCCTGAGGGTTGGGTGGCTGGACATGGGAGTCAGTGCTACCCTGAGGCCTGGGTGGCCGGGTGACCAAGGAGTGCCACCCTGAGGGCGGGTGACCGGGTGGGTGAGGGAGTGACACCCTGATTGGCAGGTGGCCAGCTGGGCGAGTGAGTGCCAGCCAGAGGGGTGGGTGGCCGGGTGGGTGAGGGAGTGCCACCCTCAGGGACCGGTGGCCAGCCAGGCGAGGGAGTGCCACCCTCAGGTGCGGGTGGCTGGCTGGGCAAGGGAGTGCCACACTCAAGGGCGGGTGGTTTGACAGGCGAGGGAGTGCGAACCTCTGGGGCAGGTGGCCGGTTGGGCGATGGAGTGCCACCCTCAGGGGCGAGTTGCCGTGAGGGCGATGGAGTGACACAGAGGGGCGGGGGTCAGGGGGGTGAAGGAGTGCCACCCTCAGGTACAGGTGGCCAGACGGGTGAGGGAGTGCCATGCTAAAAGGCAGGAGGCCAGCCAGGCGAGGGAGTGCCACCCTCAGGGGCGGGTGGCTGGCCAGGCAAGGAAGTGACACCCTGAGGGGTGGGTGGCCATCTGGGTGAGAGTCCCACCCTGAGGGGTGGGTGGCCGAGTGGGTGAGGGACTGCCACACTCAGAGACAGGTGGCCAGGTGGGTGAGGGAGTGCTACCCTCAGGGGCAGGTGGCCATCCGGGCAAGGGAGTGCCACAATCAGGGGTGGGTGGTTGGCCGGGCAAGGGAGTCCACCCTCAGGGCCGGGTGGCCGGGAGGGTGATGGAGTGACACCCTAATGGGCGAGTGGCTGGGCATGCGGGGGAGTGCCACCAAGAGGGGCTGCTGGCCCAGCGGGCTAGTGAGTGACACCCTGATGGGCTGGTGGCAGAACCGGCCAGAGAGTGACACCCTGAGTGGTGCGTGGCCGGGCAGTGAGGGAGTACCAACCTGAGGTGTGGGTGGCCGGGCGAGAGTGGGAGTGACACCCTGAGGGGTGGGTGGCTGGGCGGGCGAGGGAGTGCCACCATGATGGGCAGGTGGCCAGGCGGGCAAGGGAGTGTCATCCAGAGAGCTGGGTGGCCAGGCGGGTGAGAAATTGACACCTTGAGGGGCGGGTGGCCGGGCGGGTGAGGGAGTGTAACCTTAAGGGCCATGTGGCCACCTGGCGAGGGAGTGGCACCCTGAGAGGACGGTGGCCAGCAGGGCAAGGGAGTGCCACAATCAGGGGTGAGTGGCCAGCAGGGAGAGTGAGTGCCACCCTCAGGGGCATGTGGCTGGCCGGACGAGGGAATGACACCCACAGGGGAGTGTGGCCGGCCGGGCGAGGGAGTGCAAATCTTAGGGGAGGGTGGCTGGCCGGGTGTGACACCCTCAGGGTCGTGTGGCCAGCCGGACGAGGAAGTGACACTCTCAGGGGCAGGTGAATGGCCGGGCGAGCGAGATCCAGTTTCAGGGGCGGGTGGCAGGCCGGGTGAGGGAGTGACACCCTTAGGGGAAGATTGCCGACCATGCGAGGGAGTGCCACCATCAGGGGCGGGTGGCCGTCCGGGCGAGGGAGTGCCATTCTAAGGGGGGATGGCCAGCCTGGCGAGGGAATGCCACCCTCAGGGGTGGGTCACCGGCCGGGTGAGTGAGTGCCACACTCAGGGGCAGGTGGCAGGCCAGGCAGGAAGTGCCACCCTCAGGTGTGTGTGGCCAAGTGTGCGAGGAAGTGCCACCCTCAGGGGTGGGAGGACTGCCAGGCAAGGGGGTGCCACCCTGAGGGGCTGGGGGCTCGACGGACGAGGAGGTGCCAGACTGAGGGGCGAGTGCCTGGCCGGGTGAGGCAGTGCCACCCTGAGAAGCAGGTGGCAAGGAGGGCGAGGGAATGTCACCCAGTGGCAGGTGGCCAGGCGGGTGATCGTCTGCTACCCAGAGGGACGTGTGGCTGAGCAGGCGAGTGAGTGCCACCCTGAGGGGAGGCTGGCTGGTTGGGCAATGGAGTGCCACCCTGAGGGGCGGGTGCCCAGGAGGGTGAGGGAATGCCACCCTGAGGAGCCAGTGGCTGGACTGGCAAGGTAGTGCAACCCTGAGGGGCAAGTTGCCGCCTGGGCGAGGGAGTGACACGCTGAGGGGTGGGTGGTTGGCTGGGTGAGGGAAAGCCACCCTGAGGGGCAGGTGGCCAGCCGGATGAGGTAGTGCTACCCTGAGGGGAGGGTGTTTGGGGGTGCTAGCGTGTGCCACCATGAAGGGCGGGTGCCTGAGCGGGTGAGGAAATGCCACCCTGAGGGGCAGTTGGCCGGCCAGCCTAGGGAGTGCCACCCTGAAGAGCAGGTTGCCAGCCAGGCGAGGGAGTGCCACCCTGAGGGTCAGGTGTCCGGGTGGTTGAGGGAGTGCCACCCTGAGTGCTGAGTGGCCGGCAGGGTCAGTGAGTGCCACCCTGAGGGTCAGGTGGTTGGTGGGGCAAGGGAATGCCAGCCTGAGGGGGGGCTGGCTGGTCGGGGAATGGAATGCCACCCTGAGAACAGTGTGGCCGGGCAGGCGAGTGAGTGCCACACAGAAGGGCGGGTGGTTCTTCAGGTGAGCAAGTGCCACCCAGAAGGCAGGTGGCTGGCCGGGTGAGGGAGTGCCACACTACGGGGCGTGTGGCCAGTCAAGCGAGGGAGTGCCAACATAAGGGGCGGAGGGTCGGGTGTGCAAGTGAGTGCCACCCTGAATGGCAGGTGCCCGGCCGGGCGAGGGAGTGCCACTGTGAAGGGCGGGTGGCTGGCCAGCCATGGGAGTGCCACGGTGAGGGGCGTGTGGACGGTCATGTGAGGGAGTGCCACCATGAGGGGTGGGTGCATAGCCAGGTGAGGGAGTGCCAACCTGAGGTTCCGGTGGCTAGGTGGGTGAGGGTGTGCCACCCTGAGGAACAGCTGGCCAGGCAGATGAGTGAGTGTCACCCTGAACAGCAGGTGGCCAGGTTGTGAGGGAATGCCACTCTCAGGGATGTGTGGCCAACTGGGTGAGGGAGTGCCACCCTGAGTTGTGGGTGACCAGGAGGGCGAGGGTGTGTCACACTGAGGGGCCGGTGGCCGGGTGGTAGAGGGAGTGACACTGTGAGGTGTGGGTGGCCAGGCGGGTGAGGGAGTGCCACCTTGTGGGCCGGGTGGCTGGGCGGGAGATGGAGTGACACCATAAGTGGTGGGTGGCCAGGCGGGCAGATAGTGACACCCTGAAGAGTGGGTGGCCGGGCATGTGAGGGAGTGATACCCTGAGGGGCGGGTGGCCGGCTGTGCGAGGTAGTGACATCCTGAGGGCTGGTCGATGGCCAGGCAAGTGGGTGCCACCCTCAGGGGTAGGTGGCCGGATGGGCGAGAGAGTGACATCCTAAGGGGCGGGTGGCTGGACAGGTGATTTAGTGACACCCTGAAGGGCGGGTGGCTGGGCGGGTGAGGGAGTGACACTCTGAGGGTTGCGTGACCAGTTGGGTGAGGGATTGCCACCCTGAGGGGTGTGCGGACAGGTTAAAGATTGAGTGCCTCCCTGAGTGGCGGGTGGCCAGATGGGTGAGTGAGTGACACCCTGAAGGACGGGTGGCTGGGCGGGCAAGAGACAATCCGATGGGCGGGTGGCCGGCCGGGCCCGGGAATGACACCCTGAGGGGCAGGTTGCCGGCCAGGGGAGGGAGTGCCAACCTCAGGGACGGGTGGCCGGCCGGGCCAAGGACTGCCAACCTCAGGGGCCAGTGGACGGCCTGGTGAGGGAGTGCCACTCTCAGGCGCGGGTGGCTGGCCGGGCAAGGGAGTGCCACCTGCAGGGGTGGGTAACCTTCAGGCGAGAGAGTGCCACCCTGAGGAGTGTGTGGCTGGACGGGCGAGGGAGTGACACACTGAGGGGTGGGTGGAAGGGCTGGCGAGGGAGTGACACCCTGAGGGGTGGCTGGCCGGGTAGGCGACTGATTGCCAGGCTCAGGAGGGGGTGCCCGGCCAGATGAGAGAGTGCCACCCTTAGGGACAGGTGGCAAGCCGGGTGAGGAAGAGCCACCCTCAGGCGCTGGTAGCCGGCAGGGCGAGGGAGTGCCACCATGAGGGGCGGGTGGCCGGGCTGTCAAGGAAGTGACACTCTAAGGGGCGCTTGGCATGGCAGGTGAGGTAGTGACACACTTAGTTGCAGGTGGCTGAGCAGGCAAGGTAGTGCCACCCTCAAGTGAGGGTGGCTGGGCTGGTGAGGAAGTGCCAACCTCAGTGGTGAATGGTCGGCCAGCTGAGGCAGTACCACCCTCAGGGGCAGGGGTTCAGCCGGTCCAAAGAGTGCCACCCTGAGGGTCAGGTGGCCAGCCAGGTGAGGGAGTGCCACCCTGAGGAGCGGGTGGTCGGGCGGGTAAGGGAGTGACCCCCTTATGTGCAGGTGGCCGTGTGGGGGAAGTAGTGTCTCCTTGACAGGCTTGTGCCTGGGCTGGTGAGGGAGTGCCACCGTGGGGGTGGCGGGGCAAGCGGGTGAGGGAGAGACACCCTGAGGTACGGGAGGCCGGGGGGAAAGGGAGTGACACACTGAGGGGCGGGTAGAAGGGCTTTCTAGTGAGTGACACCCTAAGGGGTTGTTGTCCAGGCGAGTGAGGGAGTGCCATACTGAGGACAGGGTGGCCGGGCGGCAAGGAAGTGACCGTCTTTTTTTCAGGTGTCCATGTGGGGGAAGTAGTGCCTCCTTGACTGGCCTGTGCCCGGGTTGGTGAGGGAGTGCCACCATGAGGGGGGGGGGCGGGTGAGAGAGTGACACCTTCAGGTGCAGGTGGCCGGGCGTACAAGGGAGTGCCACCCTGAGAAGCAGGGGACGGGGTTGGTGAGAGAGTGCCACCCTTAGTGGCATGTGGCTGGCTGGGCGAGGGAGTCCCAACATCAGTGAGGGTGGCAGTGCCACCCTGAGGGGCGGTTGGAAGGGTGGGCAAGAAAGTGCCACCCTGAGGGGAAGGTGGCCTGACAGGCAAGGGAGTTCCACCCTCAGGGGAGGGTGGCTGCCCGGGCGAGTGAGTGACAACCTCAGGTTCGGGTAGCCGTTTGGCTGAGGGTGTGCCAGCCTCAGAGACGGGTGTCTGGCCAGGAGAGGGAGTGCCACCCTGAGTGGTGTATGGCCGGCTGGGTGAGGGAGTGCCAACCTGAGGGGCATGTGCCCGGCTGGGTGATGGATTGAAATTCTGTGAGGCAGGTGGTCGACCAGGCAAGGGATTGCCACCCTCAGGTGCAGGTAGCTGGCTGGGCAAGGAATTGTCACACTCAGGGGTGGGTGGCCAGGCTGGTGAGGGAGTTCCACCATCAGGGTTGGGTGGCCAGCCAGGCAAGGCATTGACACCCTGAGGGGTGGGTGACCAGGCCGGCGAGGCAGTGACACCCTGAGGTGTGGGTGGACGGGCAGGCGAGTCAGTGACACCCTAAGTGGGGGGGTGGTGGCCGGCTGAACTATGGAGTGCCACGCTCAGGGGGTGGAGACCGGCCGGGCAAGGGAGTGTCAACCTGAGGAGTGGTGGATGGGCAGGCGAGGTAGTGTCACCCTGAGGGGCGGGTGGCCAGTTGGGCGAAGGAGTGTACACTGAAGGTGTGGGTGGCCGGGCGGGCAGGGGAGAGAAACACTGAGGGCCAGGTGCAAGGGCGGAGAGGGAGTGACATCCTGAGGGCCGGGTAGAAGGGCGGGTAAGGGGGTGAAACGATGAGTGGCACGTGGCAGGGCGGGTGATGGAGTGATACCCTGAGGAGCGGGTGGCCGGGCGGGCGAGGGAATGCCACCCTGAGGGACGGGTGGCCAGGTTGTTGAGGGAGTCACACCCTGAGGGACGGGTGTTGAGGCGGGCGAGGGACTGCCACCCTGAGGGGTCAGTGGCTGGGTGGATGAGGGAGTGACTCCCTGAGGAGCGCGGGGTGAGGAGGGCGAGGCAGAGACACTCTGAGGGGTGGGTGGCCGCACAGGAGAGGGATTGCCACCCTCATGGGCATGTGGCTGGCTGGGCGAGGGAGTGCCAACCAGAGGGGCTGGTGGCCAGGTGGGGGAGTGACTGCCACCCTGTGAAGTGGTTGGAAGGGTAGGCGAGAGAGTGCCACACTGAGGGGTGGGAAGCCAGGCGGGTGAGGGAGTGACACTTTCAGGGGCACATGGCTGACAGGGCGAGGGAGTACCATCCTCAGTGGTGGGTGGCCGGCAGGCAAGGAAGTGACACGCTGAGGGGTGGGTGGCTGAGCGGGTGAGGGAGTGACATCCTTAGGGCCGGGTGGTTGTGTGGTCAAATGAATAACACACTGGGGCCATTGGCCTGGTGGTTGAGGGAGTGACACCCTGAGTGGAGGGTGGCCGGTCGGGCGAGGGAGTGACACCCTGAGTGGAGGGTGGCCGAGTTGGTGAGGGAGTGACACTCTGAGTGCAGGGTGGCCAGGCGGGTGAGAGAATGATACCCTGAGGGGCAGGTGGCCAGGCGGGCGAGGGAGTGACACCCTGAGGGGCTTGTGGCCGGGAGGGCGAGGGAATGCCACCCTGAGGGATGGGTGGCCGGGTTGTTGAGGGAGTCACAACCTGAGGTACAGGTGCCGAGGCGGGCAAGGGCCTGCCATCCTTGTGCGGGTGGCCTGTCGGGAGACGGAGATCCACCCTCAGAGGTGTGTGGCCTGCCAGGCGAGGGAGTGCCACACTCAGGGGCGGGTGGCCAGCCCAATGAGGCAGTGCCTACGTAAGTGGCGGGTGGCCAGGCAGGTGCGGGAGTGAAACCCTGATTGATGGGTTGAAAAGCGGGTGAGGGAGTGACACCTTGAGGTGCAGGTGGCCGTGCGGGCGAGGGAGAGACTCCCTGTGGTTTGGGAGGACGCCGGGTGAGGGAGTGCCACCCTCTGCGGCGGGTGGCCGGGCAGATGAGGGAGTGCCACCCTCAGCGGTGTGTGAGCAGTCTGGTGTGGGAGTCCCAACCTCAGGGGTGGGTGGCTCACAGGGCGAGAGAGTAACAACCTGAGGGGTGGTTGGAAGGGCTGGCGAGGGAGTGACAGCCTGAGGGGCAGGAAGCCAGGTGGGTGAGTGAGTGACACCTTCAGGGGCAGGTGGCCACCGGTCGAGGGAGTGCCACACTTAGTGGTGGGAGGCAAGTCGGGCGAGGAAGTGACTCCCTGAGGTGTGGGTGGTCGTGTGGGTGAATGAATAACCCACTGGGGCCGTTGGCCCGGTGGTTGTTGGAGTGCCAACCTGAGTCAAGGGAGGCGGGGTGTGTGAGGGACAGACACACTGAGTGGAGGGTGGCCGGGCTAGTGAGGGAGTGACACTCTGAGTGGAGGGTGGCCGGGCGGGCTAGGGAGTGACACCCATAGGGCAGGTGGGAGATAGGGCAAGGGAGTGCCACCCTGAGGACTAGTGGCTGGGCAGGCGAGGCAGTGTCACCCTGAGGGGAGGGTGGCCGGTCTTGTGAGGGAGTGCCACGCTGAGTGGCAAGTGCAAGGGTGGCGAGGGAGTGACATCCTGAGAGCCAGGTGGAAGGGCAGGTAAGGGAGTGACACGATGAGTGGCATGTGACAGAGTGGGAAATGGAGTGATACCCTGAGGAGCGGGTGGCCAGGGAGGGGAGGGAATGCCACCCTGAGGGATGGGTGGCTGGGTTGTTGAGGGAGTCACACCCTGAGGGACAGGTGCCGAGGCGGGCGAGGGCGTGCCATCCTCGTGCAGATGGCCTGTAGGGAGATGGAGATCCACCCTCAGAGGTGTGTGGCCTGCCAGGCGAGGGAGTGCCACACTCAGGGGCGGGTGGCCAGCCCAATGAGGCAGTGCCTACGTAAGTGGCGGGTGGCCAGGCAGGTGCGGGAGTGAAACCCTGATTGATGGGTTGAAAAGCGGGTGAGGGAGTGACACCTTGAGGTGCAGGTGGCCGTGCGGGCGAGGGAGAGACTCCCTGTGGTTTGGGAGGACGCCGGGTGAGGGAGTGCCACCCTCTGCGGCGGGTGGCCGGGCAGATGAGGGAGTGCCACCCTCAGCGGTGTGTGAGCAGTCTGGTGTGGGAGTCCCAACCTCAGGGGTGGGTGGCTCACAGGGCGAGAGAGTAACAACCTGAGGGGTGGTTGGAAGGGCTGGCGAGGGAGTGACAGCCTGAGGGGCAGGAAGCCAGGTGGGTGAGTGAGTGACACCTTCAGGGGCAGGTGGCCACCGGTCGAGGGAGTGCCACACTTAGTGGTGGGAGGCAAGTCGGGCGAGGAAGTGACTCCCTGAGGTGTGGGTGGTCGTGTGGGTGAATGAATAACCCACTGGGGCCGTTGGCCCGGTGGTTGTTGGAGTGCCAACCTGAGTCAAGGGAGGCGGGGTGTGTGAGGGACAGACACACTGAGTGGAGGGTGGCCGGGCTAGTGAGGGAGTGACACTCTGAGTGGAGGGTGGCCGGGCGGGCTAGGGAGTGACACCCATAGGGCAGGTGGGAGATAGGGCAAGGGAGTGCCACCCTGAGGACTAGTGGCTGGGCAGGCGAGGCAGTGTCACCCTGAGGGGAGGGTGGCCGGTCTTGTGAGGGAGTGCCACGCTGAGTGGCAAGTGCAAGGGTGGCGAGGGAGTGACATCCTGAGAGCCAGGTGGAAGGGCAGGTAAGGGAGTGACACGATGAGTGGCATGTGACAGAGTGGGAAATGGAGTGATACCCTGAGGAGCGGGTGGCCAGGGAGGGGAGGGAATGCCACCCTGAGGGATGGGTGGCTGGGTTGTTGAGGGAGTCACACCCTGAGGGACAGGTGCCGAGGCGGGCGAGGGCGTGCCATCCTCGTGCAGATGGCCTGTAGGGAGATGGAGATCCACCCTCAGAGGTGTGTGGCCTGCCAGGCGAGGGAGTGCCACACTCAGGGGCGGGTGGCCAGCCTGGTGAGGCAGTGCCTACGTGAGTGGCGGGTGGCCGGGCAGGCACGGGAGTGAAACCCTGATCGATGGGTTGAAGAGTGGGTGAGGGAGTGACACCCTGAGGTGCAGGTGGCCGTGTGGGCGAGGGAGAGACTCCCTGTGGTTTGGGAGGACGCCGGGTGAGGGAGTGCCACCATCTGCAGTGGGTGGCTGGATGGATGAGAGAGTGCCACCCTCAGCAGTGTGTGAGCAGTCTGGTGTGGGAGTGCCACCCTCAGGAGTGAGTGGCTCCCAGGGTGAGGGAGTGACACCCTGAGGGCGGGTGGCCAGGCAGGCGAGGTAGTGTCACCCTGAGGGTCACGTGGCCAGCCGGGCAAAAGAGTGACACACTGAGGGGTGGTTGGAAGGGCTGGCGAGGGATTGACTGCCTGAGGGGCAGGAAGCCAGGCGGGTAAGGGAGTGACACCTTCAGGGGCAGGTGGCCGACCAGGCTACAGAGTGCCACCCTCAGTGATGGGAGGCCGGCTGGGCCAGGAAGTGACACCCTGAGGGGTGGGTGGCTGGGCGGTCAAGGGAGTGCCACCCTGAGGGCTGCTGACCAGGCAGGTGAGGTAGTGTCACCCTGAGGGTCACGTGACCAGCCGGGCAAAAGAGTGACACCCTGAGGGGTGGTTGGAAGGGCTGGCAAGGGAGTGACAGCCTCAGGGGCGGGAAGCCAAGCGGGTGAGGGAGTGACATCTTCAGGCGCAGGTGGCCGACCGGGCTAGGGAGTGCCACCCTCAGTGGTGGGTGGCAGGGTGGGTGACGAAGTGACACCCTGAGGGGTGGGTGGCTGGGCGGGCAAGGGAGTGACACCCTGAGGGCTGCTGACCAGGCAGGTGAGGTAGTGTCACCCTGAGGGTCACGTGACCAGCCGGGCAAAAGAGTGACACCCTGAGGGGTGGTTGGAAGGGCTGGCAAGGGAGTGACAGCCTCAGGGGCGGGAAGCCAAGCGGGTGAGGGAGTGACATCTTCAGGCGCAGGTGGCCGACCGGGCTAGGGAGTGCCACCCTCAGTGGTGGGTGGCAGGGTGGGTGACGAANAGGGTGGGCGAGGAAGTGACACCCTGAGGGGTGGGTGGCTGGGCGGGCAAGGGAGTGACACTCTGAGGGCTGGGTGGTCGTGTGGGTGAATGAATAAACAACTGGGGCCATTGGCCCGGCGGTTGAGGGAGTGCCAACCTGAGTCAAGGGTGGCAGGGTGGGTGAGGGAGAGACACCCTAAGTGGAGGGTGGCCGGGCTAGTGAGGGAGTGACACTCTGAGGGGCTTGTGGCCGGGCAGGTGAGGGAGTGACACCCATAGGGCGGGTGGAAGAGAGGGCAAGGGAGTGCCAGCCTGAGGGCTGGTGGCCGGGCAGGCAAGGTAGTGTCACCCTGAGGGGCGGGTGACTGGTCGTGTGAGGGAGTGCCACGCTGAGGGGCAAGTGCAAGGGTGGCGAGGGAGTGACATCCTGGGAGCTGAGTGGAAGGGCGGGTAAGGGAGTGACACGATGAGTGGCACGTTGCAGAGTGGGCGATGGAGTGATACCCTGAGGAGCGGGTGAAAGGGCTGGCGAGGGAGTAAACCCCTGAAAGGCAGGTGGAAGGACGGGCCAGGGAGTGTCACACTGAGTGACGCATGGCATGGCGGCGATGGAGTGACACCCTGAGGGGCGTGTGGCTGGGTAGGGGAGGGAGAGAAACTGTGAGGGGCGTGTGGCTGGCCAGGCAAGGGAGTGACACCC
>SJYW01040765.1:0-15503 GCA_006410735.1 Raphicerus campestris | reverse complement strand
GATCAAGAGGCTCTTCATTTCCTCTTCACTTTCTGCCATAAGGGTGGTGTCATCTGCATATCTGACAGGAAGATATTACTAGTGTTGTTTCCATTTCTGAGCAATACTATCACACCCAGAATTGCTAAATTTCCTCCAGCATTTTGTTGGATTCCATTCTTTTGTACGATACCTTTTGTACAGTCACAAAACACTGGATTGGCCGAAATATTTGTTCCAGTTTTTCATAAGAGAGTATGAGAAAACCTGAGTAAACTCTTTGTCCAACCCGCTATCTGGTCATATCTTCAACCCAACTCCTTAATCAAGAAATCTAAGAGAAGGGAATTCTGTAAGATTTGTATAAGAAAGATAAAGTTTTCTCAGAAACTCTTATTGGATGCTCTGTTTTCTTTGCTGTGACTGATCACATGTCTAACCCCAGCCAAGGCTATGAAAGTGAAGAATGAGAACAGGGTCACATGACACACTGCCCTGGGCTGGACACACTGTTCTTCAAAAAATAATGATTCTCATATGCAACATCTTTGTGACCCCATGGACTAGACAGTCCATGGAATTCTCCAGGCCAGAATAGTGGAGTGGGTAGCCTTTTCCTTTTCCAAGGGATCTTCCCAACCCAGGGATTGAACCCAGGTCTCCCTCATTGCAGGAGGATTCTTTGCCAGCTGAATCACCAGGGAAGCCCAAGAATAGTAGAGTGGGTAGCCTATCCCTTCGCTAGTGGATCTTCCTGACCCAGGAATTGAATTGCATTGCAGGCAGATTCTTTACCAACTGAGATATCAGGGAAGCCTGATAAATTGGACTATACCAAGCTAAAAAACTCCCACAAAGAAACAACAGACTGAAACTATAAAAGAAAAAAATCTATAACATGAAAAAGAAACCTATAGAATGGGAGAAAATGTTTGCAAACCACATACCTGGTGAGATTATATCTAAAATATATAAATGATTCATACAACTTAACAGCNAAGCTAAAAAACTCCCACAAAGAAACAACAGACTGAAACTATAAAAGAAAAAAATCTATAACATGAAAAAGAAACCTATAGAATGGGAGAAAATGTTTGCAAACCACATACCTGGTGAGATTATATCTAAAATATATAAATGATTCATACAACTTAACAGCAAAAAATAAAAATGAATTAAAAAATGGACAGAGGATCTTAGAAGACACTTTTCCAAAGACACACAAATGGCCAACAGGTACATGAAAATGTGCTCAACATCACTAATCATGAAGGAAACATAGGTCAAAACTACGATGAGATAACACCTCACACCAGCAGAATAGCTGTTATCAAAAAGACAGGGGATAAAAAATGTTGGTGGGCAAGGATGTGGAGAGAAGGGAGCCTTTGTATACTGTTGGTGGGAATATAAACTGGTACAGCTACTATGAAAAAGAGCATGGAGTTTCCTCAAAAAATTAAAAATAAAGCAACCATATGAAGCAGCAATTCCACTTCCAAGCACATGTTCAAAGGAAATGATAACGAATCTCAAAGAGTTATCTACATTCTGATGTTCATTGCAGTATTATTCAGAGTAGCCAGTATATGAAAACTGCCTAAGTACTGTCAACAGATGAGCTAATGAAGAAAATTTGGTATATAAACAAAATGGAATATTATTCAGCCATCAGAAAGAAGGAAATCCTGCCGTTTTGCTACCATGTGGCTGAATCTGGAGAGCATTATGCTAAATGTATAATGTCAGAAACAGACAAATACTGTTGGATGTCATTTATATGTGGAATCTCAAAAAGCCAAGCTCAGTGAAACAGAGTAAAGTAGTGGTTATCAGGGGATGAAAAATGGAGGAAATGGGGAGATGTTAGTCAAACGGTACAAACTTGCAGTTAATGAGATGAGAAAGTTCTGAGGCTTTAGTGTATAGCGTCATGATTATAGCTAATCATACTGTTTTATATACTTCCAAGTTGTTAAGAGAGACCTTTAATATTCTCATCATAAAAAACAAATGGTAATTACATATGTGATGGAGGTGTTAGCTAACTCTATGGGGGTAATCATTTGAAAGGGCATATGTATCAAATCAACTCATACACTTTAAATTTGCAGAAATGTTTTATGTCTATTTTATGTCAATTAAGCTGGAAATAATTATAATCTTGTTATCAAATAAAAAGTGGAAAATTGATAATGGTCCTAACAGTTTTTCACAGATGGAACACAAAAAGGTATATATGAGGGATAGTGACTGGTCTTAAAGAGTTTATGACAACATTGAGAACTCTCTATGTGCCTGTAAGAAATAACTACATTTAATATGAAATTGAGGCTTCCCACCTAATGTGTGAGACATATTTTCCATTTGTTTGCTTATTTTTAATTAAGTTGGCCATAAAAAATTATCTTTGATCAGATACCATCCAAAACTTAATATAAAAACGGACAATAAATCATTACAAAAGATAATAACCTAATGAGATAACTTATGCGGCATGTGTTCTGCATTTCATGACAGTTTAGCCAAATAGGATTAGTAAAAAAGAAATTAGGAGTAACCTTCNCAAAGATACCATCCAAAACTTAATATAAAAATGGACAATAAATCATTACAAAAGATAATAACCTAATGAGATAACTTATGTGGCATGTGTTCTGCATTTCATGACAGTTTAGCCAAATAGGATTAGAAAAAAAGAAATTAGGAGTAACCTTCCCACTACTGAAAACATTAAGGATTATTATGAATCTTTTTTTTTTTCTGTGAAATATTGATAGCAAGAAGCTGAGGTAAGTTGTGATCTAAATAAGAGTAACTTCTTATAAACTAAGGAAGCAGTTCAGATTAAGTTTTCAGGTGTAATAAATTTTGCTTTCTTTCCCTTGGGCTTCATTGCCTAAATCC
The DNA here is from genome assembly GCA_006410735.1 of Raphicerus campestris. Classification (NCBI taxonomy): domain Eukaryota; kingdom Metazoa; phylum Chordata; class Mammalia; order Artiodactyla; family Bovidae; genus Raphicerus; species Raphicerus campestris. The sequence goes on along the minus strand of SJYW01040765.1, from coordinate 12,617 downwards.
AATTATTTTACATTTGTGTTAATAGTCATGTGGTTTTAGTATGGCTATGTCTTAATTGCCACGTTTCTGTGGCTTAAGTGCATTTTTCCTTAAAGTAGGGGCTAAGTCTGCCCCAGTTTTTGCTATATTTCTGTGGCACATGGAAGGTAATCAATAAATATTTACTGAATAGATAAATATGTAAGATAACAATAATAATAAGGGATACTGCATTTTCCCCCACTAGTGGTAAAGATATTAGTATGTTACTATTTCACATATGGACATTTTTGCTGTTAACCCTAAGAGTTCCAGTACACATTTAATGTTAGTCATCTGTGTCTCTTTTTCATCTGATATTCCAAATGACTCAATAGGGTATATGCTACATCTTGGGTCGATAGTTCTCATTTTGTTGTTCTTTAGTTGCTAGGTCATGTCTGACTTTTTGCAACCCCATGGATTGCAGTCCTCCAGGCTCCTCTGTCCATGGGATTTCCCAGGCCAGAATATTGGAGTGGATTGCCATTTCCTTCTTCAGGGGAATCTTCCTGACCCAACAGCTGGCTCAGTGGTAAATAATCCACCTGCCAATTGTTCTCATGAACAGAGGCATTTCTGAGGACAGTTAAAATATTATTACAACGACATGCTATTTCAGATTCCCTCAATGTCAAAATAGAGTTTATTGAACTAGAGAAATAAAAGATTAACATATCCATGCGGCTACTTTTCCTAAGTATTAGATGCTCCAGGCAGCCTCTAGAAAACACTGGGTCATAGCTAATTCATAGTTTGTTCTGAAATTAGTACCTAAATAGTGTTGTATTGTTGATTATAAAGGGATCCATGTGCTTCCAAGATCAGCTGAACAAGAAGTTGCACTCAGCATTATGGTGCCAGTATTGAGGAGGCTGAATTTCCTTTTTGCCCAGACCCATTCACCTTTCTTTACAGAGACAGCCCAAAAGGATATTTGCAACCTTGTGGCTCAATTGGTAAAAAATCCACCTGCAATGCAGAAGACCTGGGTTCAATCCCTGGGTTGGGAAGATCTCCTGGAGAAGGGAAAGGCTACTCACTCCAGTATTCTGGCCTAGAAAATTCCATGGACAGTCCATGGGGTCGCAAAGAGTCAGACACAACTGAATGACTTTCACTTTCACTTTCCAGTGTTTCTCTACAATAGAGCATTGAATCTACTAAAATATTTGAAAAATAAACAATTTGAAATGTCAGATTTCTGTACAGCATTTTATGGAAAAGGCTATTTGGGCAGAAACAACTTTAATGATGGGTGGTCACCACCCTGTTAGCTTGACTGTGGGAGAGCTCAGCTGCAGTGTCTGGATACCATAACTTTGCATGCCTAAGTTTCATACAGTATTGTATTAAACTTTTAAGTATAACATATCTCACCATTTTTCTAATGGATTGGGAAAGTGATGTTTGGTTAATGGAAAGAGAATTGATGACTGTAATTCTGAAGTTTTGATCCCAGGTGTAAGCAGAATAAGTATGCTTCTGATAGAAGAAATAGGAAAGGAATGAAGGAAAGTTTAGGCCATTTCAGGATTTCTAATTTGTAATGCAGTATGAAATTCTTCTTGAAGAATTATTTCAGAGGGTGTGGTGAATTGAGAGTATAGCATTGACATATATATATACTACCATGTGTGAAATAAATAGCTAGTGAGAAGCTGCTGTATAACAAAGGGAGCTTAGCTCAGTGTTCAGTGATGACCTAAAGGAGTGAGAGGGGGGAGTGGGAGGCAGGGCCAAGAGGGAGGGGATATATATATATATATATATCTCCCTGATTTGGGCTTCCCAGTAGCCTAGTGGGTAAAGAATCCACCTGCAATGCAGGAGATGTTTCAGTCCCAGTGTCCACAAGATCCCCTAGAGGAGGGCATGGCAACCCACTTCAGTATTCTTGCCTGGAGAATTCCATGGACAGAGGAGCCTGACAGGCTACAGTCCATAGAACTGCAAAGAGTCAGACATGACTGCAGTGACTGGGCATATACGCACACACAGCTGATTCACGAGTAGTACAGCAGAAACTGACACAACTTTGTAAAACAATTATACTCCAATTAAAATTTTAAAAAACAAGAACCAATTATTTCAGACCTGAATTAAACAGAAGTAGAAGAACATGTGCACCAAATCCTAAGCAAAGCATTTAGTGAAAAACAGTCATTGAAAAGGAGTTGTGGGCAGATAGGGGAGAGATCCAGGCAGTTCAACTAATCCGACTATCCCAGCTTGGTCCTGCTTTCCTCTCTTTCCTTCATTTGTCTTCAGAACTCTTGCTTCATATTCCATTTCTAATCCTGAACTTGTATCCCTTTACCTGACAGCCGATTTAACATTTCTGGCCATCCAGACCTTGTCTCAACATTATGCTCTTTTTATGTGTGTCAAATCCAGACCATCTAAGGGGAATATGCACACATAACATTTATCTTTCATCTTTTTGGAGGAAAAAAACACAGTGTTTAAGAATACCTCTGCAGACATGCCATATTTACTCCAAAATAGCACTTTATTAGGGCTGTAAACAATGCAGTTAATCATGCGCTACTTTTTATGGTATGCAAATACACGCACCTAAAAAAGAGACTATTCAGAGCACTAGCTAGGAATCACACACTGCCTCTGTGATATACGTTAGAATATACCAAGAAAGAGAGTGGGAAGTGTTTCTGAAATAAGTTATATTTGCTAATATGTATTGAATTGGGGTTTCCAGGTGGCTCAATGGTAAAGACTCAGCCTGCCAATGCAGGAGATACAGGTTCAATCCCTGGGTTGAGAATATCTTCTGGAAAAGGAAATGACAACCCACTCCAGTATTCTTGCCTAGGAAGTCTTATGGACAGAGGAGCCTGGCAGCCTATAATCCATGAGACTGCAGAAGAGTCAGACATGAATTAGTGACTAAATGATGAGAAAACAATGTATTGAATACTTATTATGTATCAGGGATTGCCCTACACTCTTATAGGAAATGCTGAAGCAATAAAACTATCTAGAACACTGAATTTCTGATAGGTCCCTTGTCTCAATTATGATTAATTATGAATAACTGTTACTTGAATTTACACATTTCAATATTATGAAACATTTCTGAAATGTGAGGTTTCATAACATGGTATTTGGCTTTTTCTGTCTACCTGAGGTAAAAATTATAGAAGGAAAACAATTTTCACTTGAATTTCCTGGGTAGAAAGTGGCATTTGGTAATGCTCAGGGTGGCTCTTCTGAGTAGTAAAGATAATATAAATAGCCCAAACACATTCTATGGTAAAGAACTCATTTGCGTGTTATTTAGATCCAATTCCTTTTCACATGTTTCTCTGCTCTGATTTTTTTTTTCCCTCTGTTCTCCATCTTGAGACTTCCATTCATTCTTTAAGACCTAGCGGCTAAGGCGACAGTAGAGTGCTGAAGTACTCTCTAGGACTCACAGACTAGACCACGTGCTCTTAAATACTGAACTTACAGAATTCACCTACAGGGCTTGTGAAAAGAGATAGCTGGTCTTACCCCTGGGGCTGCTGATTCAGTAGGCCTGAAGTGGGGCCACAAAACCTATATTGTTAACAAATTCCTAGGTCATGTAAGCTCATTTGGATATCACAGTTTGAGAGTCCTTGAACCATGACAACATAAAGAAAGGAAGAAGGCAAAGAATATTCTCCTTCTGTTAGGTCTACTGATTGGTCTTCTTCAGTTGAATAACGTATAGTTGTGTATGTGTGTTAAATTGCTTGGTTGCATTATCAAGATAAATAATGTATATCCTCTCACTGATCTCTTCCCTGAACTCCAGACGTACGTAATTTATTTCTCCACTTGACTAATAAACACCTTAAACTTAACATATCCAAAAGTAAACACACAATTTCTACCATCCCTCTGATCCTAGACTGAGCATTGCTCTGAATTTCTGACAGATCCTAAAAGCAAGTCCCAAAGGATCACATATTTTATAGGTAACTTAACTGTGTCCCAGAATAAAAAAAATTGCTTAAGAATATTCATAGAGACATAAAAATATCCAGGCCCAATGAAGAAAAAAATTTTTTGGTAACTAATTAGAAATTACCAGGCTTACAAAGCGGCAGGAGAACACAAGATTCAATCATGAAAATAGTCAAAACTGACTGTGAACTATCACATATGTTAGAATTAGTAGATGATACTTTAAGGCAGTATTTATAACTGTATTCTATATATTTGTAAAAGTAGAAATAAAAAGATATTTAAAACTTCTAGAAATGAAATTATAGTGTGTGTGGGATACAGTGGGTAGAATTAACAGAAGGTTACCCATGGTAGAAGAATAGGATAGTTAATTTGGTTGCTGCTGCTGGTGCTAAGTCACTTCAGTTGTGTCCAGCTCTGTGCGACCCCATAGATGGCAGCCCACTAGGCTCCTCTGTCCCTGGGATTCTCCAGGCAAGAATACTGGAGTGGGTTGCCATTTCCTTCTCCAATGCATGAAGGTGAAAAGTGAAAGTGAAGTCATTCAGTCGTGCCCGACTCTTCACGACCCCATGGACTGCAGCCTACCCGGCTCCTCTGTCCATGGGATTTTCCAGGCAAAAGTACTGGAGTGGGGTGCCATTGCCTTCTCCAAGTTAACTTGGTTACATGGCAGTAAATATAACTGAAAATGAAACACAGAAAATACACTAAAAATTGAGCAGAACATGAATGAGCTATAGGACAGTTTCAGAGACCTAATACATATGTGTTTAAATTCCCCAAGTGAATGAAGGAGAACAGAAAATGTATTTGGATATAAAGTGATAGGGAGACTTTTAACACAGTCTCCAAGATTTTGCAAACCATGGTATATTTACTCAGGGAAATGATGCTGTAGATTTCATTCTCTTGAGTATATGGCTCAATTAACCTTAAAATGGGGTGATTATTCAGGTGGGTCTGACTAATCATATGAAGACCTTGAAAGAAACTTTCTCCAGAAAGAGGAAAAAAGATCTGAAGCACAGGAAAGGTTCAGTACACCACTGCTGGCTTGAAGATGGAAGAGGCCGTGTGACATAGAATACAAGTAGCCTCTAGGAGCTAAAAGCATTCCCTAGCTGATAGCCAGCAAGTAAATGAGAACTCCACCAATTCTACTGACAGAAAGAATAATTTGGGAAGAGGATTTTGTACCATAAGCCTCCAGAAGAGAACTTAGGCTCTTTATAGTTATATTAGTTATAATTTAATTTCAAAGTATTAGTTCAGTTCAGTTCAGTTCAGTCACTCAGTTGTGTCCAACTCTTTGTGAACCCATGAATCATAGCATGCCAGGCCTCCCTGTCCATCACCAACTCCCGGAGTTCACTCAGACTCATGTTCATCGAGTCCATGATGCCATCCACCCATCTCATCCTTTGTCGTCCCCTTCTCCTCCTGCCCCCAATCCCCCAGCATCAGAGTCTTTCCAATGAGTCAACTCTTCACATGAGGTGGCCAAAGTACTGGAGTTTCAGCTTTAACATCATTCCTTCCAAAGAAATCCCAGGGTTGATCTCCTTCACAATGGACTGGTTGGATCTCCTTGAAGTCCAAGGGACTCTTAAGAGTCTTCTCCAACACCACAGCTCAAAAGCATCAATTCTTCGGCACTCAGCCTTCTTCACAGTCCAACTCTCATATCCATACATGACCACANTACAAAAAAAAGATCTTCATGACCCAGATAATCTCGATGGTGTGATCACTCACCTAGAGCCAGACATCCTGGAATATGAACTCAAATGGGCCTTAGAAAGCATCACTATGAACAAAGCTAGTGGAGGTGATGGAATTCCAGTAGAGCTCTTTCAAATCCTGAAAGATGATGCTGTGAAAGTGCTGCACTCAATATGGCAGGAAATTTGGGAAACTCAGCAGTTACCACAGGACTAGAAAAGTTCAGTTTTCATTCCAATCCCAAAGAAAGGCAATGTCAAATAATACTCAAAGTACTGAAAGGTTGTTGTTGAATGATGACGCTGGTATTCTTGGCCCGGAGGAGAAGAATTCAATCCGGGGCCAGAGACAAGGCTTGATCACTCAGAGCTTTTGTGTAATAAAGTTTTATTAAAGTATAAAGGAGATAGAGAAAGCTTCTGACATAGGCATCAGAAGGGGGCCTATGCTAGAAAGAAGTACCCCCCTGCTAGTCTTTAGCTGGATGTTATATAGTCACCAGCCGTCTGTTAATGAAAAAAAGAATGTCTCAAAAGTTAGAATGGCACCAGGCCCCTCACCCATAAGATGTGTTTTGGGATAATTTTGGCTCTAAATGGGTTATCTTGGGCCATAAAATGATTAACTTGAATCTTAAAGAAGGGCAGATCACCATACAAATAGTTTCATTTACATAGATTAGAGGAACAATATCAGAGTATAACATATTGGTTTATCAAGCAGGTTCTGAGCCCAAAAGGGGAACAGACTTGAAGACAGTTTGGGGTAAATGCATAGTACATTAGCATAGCTTAAGATAAACATTTCCATAAGAAAAAGGCAATGGTTAACTTCAAGTGAAACCAGATGTCATTATGGTCACACAGAATTTTAAGAGAAACCTCTTTTTAAATTTGTATAGAGAAGGAGAAAGTATCCCTAGTTTATTTCCTCCTGCCACTTAAGAGAGATAAAATGTCTGACACTTGCCTTCCTGCCTGTTACCCTCTCAGTACTCTGCAATTGCACTCATCTCACACGCTAGCAAAGTAACACTCAACATTCTCCAAGTCAGGCTTCAACAGTACATGAACCATGAACTTCCAGATGTTCAAGCTGGTTTTAGAAAAGGCAGAGGAGCCAGAGGTCAAATTTCCAGCATCTGTTGGATCATCGAAAAAGGAAGTGAGTTCCAGAAAAACATATACTTCTGCTTTATTGACTATGCCACAGCCTTTGACTGTGTGGACCACAACAAAGTCTGGAAAATTCTTTAAGAGATGGGAATATCAAATCACCTAACTGTCTCCTGAGAAATCTGTATGCAGGTCAGGAAGCAACAGTTAGAACTGGATATGGAACAACAGACTGGTTCCTAATCAGGAAAGGAAATCGTCAAGGCTGTATATTGTCACTTTGCTTATTTAACTTATATGCAGAGGACATCATGAGAAATGCAGGGCTGGATGAAGCATACGCTGGAATCAAGATTGCCAGGAGAAACATTAATAACCTCAGATATGTGGATGACACTACCCTTATGGCAGAAAGTGAGGAAGAACTAAAGACCTCCTGCGGAAAGAGAAAGAGGAGAGTGAAAAAGTTGGCTTATAGCTTAATATTCAGAAAACTAAGATGCCCATGAAATGATGGGCATCTAGTCCCATCATTTCATGGCAAATATAAAAACAGTGGCTGACTTTATTTTGGGGGGCTCCAAATCAATGCAGATGGTGATTGCAGCCATGAAATTAAAAGACGCTTACTCCTTGGAAGTAAATTTATGACCAGCCTCAGTCAGTTCAGTTCAGTTGCTCAGTCGTGTCTGACTGCAATCCATGAGTCTCAGCACTCCAGGCCTCCCTGTCCATCACCAACTCCCAGAATTTACCCAAACTTATGTCCATTGAGTTGGTGATGTTATCCAGCCATCTCATCCTCTGTTGTCTCCTTCTCCTCCTGCCCCAATCCCTCCTAACATCAGGGTCTTTTCCAGTGAGTCAAATCTTCACAGGAGGTGGCCAGAGTATTGGAGTTTCAGCCTCAGCATCAGTTCTTCCAATGAACACCCAGGACTGGTCTCCTTTAGGATGAACTGGTTGGATCTCATTGCAGTCTAAGGGACTCTCAAGATTCTTCTCCAATAGCACAGTTCAAAAGCATCAATTCTTCCGTGCTCAGCTCTTCACAGTCCAAATCTCACATCCATACATCAGTTCAGTTCAATTCAGTCACTCAGTCGTGTCCGACTCTGCGACCCCATGAATCGCAGCATGCCAGGCCTCCCTGTCCATCACCAACTCCCGGAGTTCACTCAGACTCATGTTCATCGAGTCCATGATGCCATCCACCCATCTCATCCTTTGTCATCCCCTTCTCCTCCTGCCCCCAATTCCCCAGCATCAGAGTCTTTCCAATGAGTCAACTCTTCACATGAGGTGGCCAAAGTACTGGAGTTTCAGCTTTAGCATCATTCCTTCCAAAGAAATCCCAGGGTTGATCTCCTTCACAATGGACTGGTTGGATCTCCTTGAAGTCCAAGGGACTCTTAAGAGTCTTCTCCAACACCACAGCTCAAAAGCATCAATTCTTCGGCACTCAGCCTTCTTCACAGTCCAACTCTCATATCCATACATGACCACAGGAAAAACCATAGCCTTGACTAGACGGACCTTAGTCAACAAAGTAATGTCTCTGCTTTTGAATATACTATCTAGGTTGGTCATAACTTTTCTTCCAAGGAGTAAGGGTCTTCTAATTTCATGGCTGCAGTTACCATCTGCAGTGATTTTGGAGCCCAAAAAATTAAAGTCTGATACTATTTCCACTGTTTCCCCATCTATTTGCCATGAAGTGATGGGACCAGATGCCATGATCTTTGTTTTCTGAATGTTGAGCTTTAAGCCAACTTTTTCACTCTCCTCTTTCACTTTCATCAAGAGGCTTTTTAGCTCCTCTTTACTTTCTGCCATAAGGGTGGTGTCATCTGCATATTTGAGGTTATTGATATTTCTCCCAGCAATCTTGATTCCAGCTTGTGTTTCTTCCAGCCTAGTGTTTCTCATGATGTACTCTGCATATAGGTTAAATAAGCAGGGTGACAATATACAGCCTTGATGTACTCCTTTTCCTATTTGGAACCAGTCTGTTGTTCCATGTCCAGTTCTAACTGTTGCTTCCTGAATTTCAAGGGTATAGAGGAACTAAAATCTTCATACCCTATTGGTGGGAATGTTAAATGATCCTAGCATTTTGAAAAATTTTCCATTCCTTAAACAGTTAAACTTGTACTATTTGATCCAACCATCCCATTCCTAAGTATCAGCCCAAGATAATTAAAAGTGTATTTTATAGCAAGATTTGCTATGTTCTGGAAGCTTTATTCTAATAGTCATAAGCTATAGACAACACAGATTAGTGAAGAGATAAGCAACAAACTCCATCATATCCACAGAATGGAATGATACAAGGAATAAAACAGTAAAGAACTATTGATATGTGCTACAACCTGGGTCAGTCTTGAAACAATCATGCTGTGTGAAAGTCAGACACAAAGAAGTGCATATTGCATGATTTAATTTGTATAAAACTCAAAAAAAGTGCAGTTCTAATCCATAATGACAGAAAATAGATCAATGGTTTTATGTGAATGGGAGTAGGACAGATACTAGCAGGAGAAAGTACTCATAAATGTGCATAAGAAGACTTGAGAGTGATGAGTTTATTGTTTTGATTTTGATGATAGTTTAACAGGTGTGAACATATGTTAAAATATATCAGATTTTGCACTCTGAATATATGCAGCTCATTATCTTCAGTTATACTTTAATAAAGCTGTTTCATAAGTAACCTCATATATATTGTTTAAGTAAATGTATCTATTTCATATATGGAAATATACTTTTGCATAATATGGAGACAAAGCCTATCTTGCAAAAGTATAGCAGTAGACATTACTCTTCAGAACCTAGACCCCTACTCAGTTCAGTTCAGTTCAGTTGTTCAGTCATGTCTAGCACGCCAGGCCTCTCTGTCCATCACCCACTTCCAGAGTTTACTCAAACTCATCTACATTGAGTCCATCCAACCATTTCATCCTCTGTTGTCCCCTTCTCCTCCGCCTTCAATCTTTCCCAGCATAGGGATCTTTTCAAATGAGTCAGTTCTTCANGGGTATAGAGGAACTAAAATCTTCATACCCTATTGGTGGGAATGTTAAATGATCCTAGCATTTTGAAAAATTTTCCATTCCTTAAACAGTTAAACTTGTACTATTTGATCCAACCATCCCATTCCTAAGTATCAGCCCAAGATAATTAAAAGTGTATTTTATAGCAAGATTTGCTATGTTCTGGAAGCTTTATTCTAATAGTCATAAGCTATAGACAACACAGATTAGTGAAGAGATAAGCAACAAACTCCATCATATCCACAGAATGGAATGATACAAGGAATAAAACAGTAAAGAACTATTGATATGTGCTACAACCTGGGTCAGTCTTGAAACAATCATGCTGTGTGAAAGTCAGACACAAAGAAGTGCATATTGCATGATTTAATTTGTATAAAACTCAAAAAAAGTGCAGTTCTAATCCATAATGACAGAAAATAGATCAATGGTTTTATGTGAATGGGAGTAGGACAGATACTAGCAGGAGAAAGTACTCATAAATGTGCATAAGAAGACTTGAGAGTGATGAGTTTATTGTTTTGATTTTGATGATAGTTTAACAGGTGTGAACATATGTTAAAATATATCAGATTTTGCACTCTGAATATATGCAGCTCATTATCTTCAGTTATACTTTAATAAAGCTGTTTCATAAGTAACCTCATATATATTGTTTAAGTAAATGTATCTATTTCATATATGGAAATATACTTTTGCATAATATGGAGACAAAGCCTATCTTGCAAAAGTATAGCAGTAGACATTACTCTTCAGAACCTAGACCCCTACTCAGTTCAGTTCAGTTCAGTTGTTCAGTCATGTCTAGCACGCCAGGCCTCTCTGTCCATCACCCACTTCCAGAGTTTACTCAAACTCATCTACATTGAGTCCATCCAACCATTTCATCCTCTGTTGTCCCCTTCTCCTCCGCCTTCAATCTTTCCCAGCATAGGGATCTTTTCAAATGAGTCAGTTCTTCACATCAGGTGGCCAAAGTACTGGAGTTTCACCTTCAGCATCAGTCCTTCCAATGAATATTCAGGACTGATTTCCTTTAGGATGGACTGGTTGGATCTCCTTGCAGTCCAAGGGACTCTCAAGAGTCATCTCCAACACTACAGTTCAAAAGTTCTTCAGTGCTCAGCTTTCTTCGTAGTCCAACTCTCACATCCATATGTATCTACTGGAAAAATCATAGCTCTGACTAGATGGACATTTGTTGGCAAAGTAATGTCTCTGCTTTGTCTAGACTAGGAGTGTGCAAAGGTATGCTTGAGTACTTAATGGGATAAATGCAATTTTTTTTCTGCAATGTAAAATTTACTCAATTTGTAAAATATTTATGATACTAGCATCTCTATATATTTATTGTGATGCTTATTGTTCTATAACAGAATTTGAGGTGGCAGAGAAATGCGACAGTTGCTTTAGAGTATTTCTGCTATTCACAAAACTTCATCAATAGAAAAATTTAGTAATCCCCTCATTTGAACATCCTATAGCTGTATTGAGGGGAACTAAAAATACACTGTTAAAAAATGTAAGCCGTAAGTTCTGAACACATCCACTTATTCAGCTATTTTTCAGCTATTTTTTTTAAACAATGATGCCAAAAGATGCAATCATGCAATGTCACATTTAAAACAAAATGCACTCTTTTTCCTTCTCTTCCTCCTATTCTTCCTTTTCCTCCTCCTATTCTTCCTTCTACTCTTTTGTAAGTGTGGCATCAAGTTTCCCTTAAATTCAAAAGAAAATTTAGTGTTTGTACTAATGCATCAAGAGACAAAGAAAGGATATAATTTATAATACTGTGTTAATTGCAGATATATAGCAATGTGGGGCTTCCCTGGTGGCTCAGACAGTAAAGAGTCTGCTTGCAATGCAGGAAACATGGGTTTTATCCCTGGGTCAGGAAGATACCCTGGAGAAGGGAATGGCTACCTACTTCACTATTCTTGCATGGAGAATTCCATGGACTAAGGAACCTGGCAACCACAGTCCATGTGGTTGCAAAGAGTCAGACATTACTGAACTACTAATAGAACACAAATATAGCAAAGTGATTCAGTTATATATTTTTCAGATTATTTTCCATTATAGGTTATTATAAGATATTGAATACAGTTTCCTGTGTTATACAGTAAATCCTCTTTCCTTATCTATTTTTATGTATGTAGCTTGTATCTATTAATCCCATGTTTCTAATTTACCCTCTTATCCTCCTTTTCACCTTTGGTAAACTTGTTTGTTTTCTATTTCTATAATTCTGTTTTGCTTCATATCTAGATTTATTTGTATTATTTTTTAGCTTCCACATGTAAATGATATTATGCAATATTTGTTTTGACTTACTTAGTATGGTATTCTCTAGTTCTATCCATATTGCTGCAAATGGAAATATTTCATTCTTTCTTACGGCTTAGGAATATTCTATTGTGTACGTGTGAGTGTATAGTATGTCATCTTAAACTACTCAGTTGTTGATGGACCCTTGAGTGGTTCCCATGTCTTGATTGCTGTATATAGTACTACTATGAACATTGGGTTGTTTGTATCATTTTTTAAAACTTTTTATTTTTTATTGGAGTTTAGCTGATGAAAAATGTGATAGTTTCAGTGAAGAGACTCAGCCATACATATACATGTATCCATTCTCCCCCAAACTTCCCTCCCATCCAGGCTGCCACATATTATAATATTTAGCCGAGTTCCATGTGCTATACCACAGGTCTTTGTTGGTTACTCATTTTAAACATTAATATAG
>SJYW01040761.1:330965-348348 GCA_006410735.1 Raphicerus campestris | reverse complement strand
CTAAAAAGCCTCTTGATGAAAGTGAAAGAGGAGAGTGAAAAAGTTGGCTTAAAGCTCAACATTCAGAAAACGAAGATCATGGCATCTGGTCCCATCACTTCATGGGAAATAGATGGGGAAACAGTGGAAACAATGTCAGACTTTATTTTGAGGGGCTCCAAAATCACTGCAGATGGTGACTGCAGCCATGAAATTAAAAGACGCTTACTCCTTGGAAGAAAAGTTATGACCAACCTACATAGCATATTCAAAAACAGAGACATTACTTTGCCAACTAAGGTCCATCTAGTCAAGGCTATGGCTTTTCCTGTGGTCATGTATGGATGTGAGAGTTGGACTGTGAAGAAGGCTGAGCACCGAAGAATTAATGCTTTTGAACTGTGGTGTTGGAGAAGACTCTTGAGAGTCCCTTGGATTGCAAGGAGATCCAACCAGTCCATTCTGAAGGAGATCAGACCTGGAATTTCTTTGGAAGGAATGACGCTAAAGCTGAAACTCCAGTACTTTGGTCACCTCATGCGAAGAGTTATCTCATTGAAAAAGACTCTGATGCTGGGAAGGATTGGGGGCAGGAGGAGAAGGGGATGACAGAGGATGAGATGGCTGGATGGCATCATGGACTCTATGGATGTGAGTCTGAGTGAACTCCAGGAGATGGTGATGGACAGGGAAGCCTGTCGTGCTGCGATTCATGGAGTCACAAAGAGTCAGACATGACTGAGTGACTGAACTGAACTGAATATTTTTTAAAATGTATGTGAGTTTTGAATTCTCTATAGTCTATTTATGGAGACCACCAATCTCTCAGGCAGATGTGCTGTTTTTTCTGAAGCCTCTGTTACACTGGGCACATGCTGTATACCCAGCAATACATGAGTTGAAGTCACACATCTGAGTTACAAAGAGAGGAAGGACTCAAGAAAAAATGTCTGAATTAATAAATAGATAAATGAAAAGTGTATTAAAGTCCAGTTTTTCTCCCTTCTATGTTTATGAATACCTCCTAATCTCTAAATTTCAGCCTGACCATCCCAATATTCAGAAAAAGAATGCCTCTGATTAGCAGGACTCAGCCTCCTTAGAAAGCATTTGAAATATCTTTTGATTCCTGAGAAGGCCATTTGGGGTCCCTTACCCTGACCTCAACAGGCCTTCTCAAAATATTTCTTCTAAAGACATACTCCTTCATACCCAAAGGAACTGGGTGAATAAAGTTTCATTTCATTACATATATTTGTAATGAGAAAAGTTTGCGGTGATTCACTCAGGTATGTTGCATAAAGGACATCACCCCAAATGTTTCAATATCCATCACCACTATTTCAGATTAAAACTAATCAGATTAAAACTAATGCATGACTTCTCCATGGTCTAGTGGTTAAGACTCCATGCTTACACAGTAGGGGGCGTGGGTTCAATTTCTGGTTGGAGAGCTAAGATCCCACATGCTGCATATGGCAAAAAATAAGTATATCAAGAGATAAGATTTTTTTTAAAGTAGTTAGTAGCTAGATTAGGGAGAAAAAATATGTTCTTTTTTTCTATCTTTATGTAATATACTTAACAGAGCCAAATCTATGAAAGAAAAGCCTAGCCACACCTATCTCTATCATAATAAGAAAACACTTGCCTCTAAAACATTATGTCAGTACATTAACACATTTTAAGACCTGTCCACCTATGGCTATCTATCAACTATAAAAAGCAGTTAAATAAATTCAGGCACAGCTGGAGTTAGTGCAGAGAGAGGGTAAAGAAAACCCCAGGACCTCAAGATATCAGGATAACCAGATAGAAAGTTAACTTTATGAATGAAAATGCCAAGATCTTCTGAAGAAGAACCAGCTCCTTCCATCCTCCCACATCCCTTTGCCCAATTTACTTTCATCAATCTTCATTCCCTTTTAATACACGCCCGCTCCATCTTCTGCATGGATAAATGTTTAATGTTACATCTTGGCAAGTTTCATCTGATTCCAGAGATGTGAAAAGGCATCTAGGACAGGCAGGTCCAGTTCCCTCCCCTCGAGGCTTCCCAGAGTCGTGATCCCATTGTAATTTGGATATGAATAGTCTGTCTCAAACTCCAGGCTTAGAATGACTCAAGTGTTATCCCTAAAGATCCTTAGCAAAGTAGATTAGCTAAATATGACCTTAAATCATCTTTCAAGAAAAGAAAAATGATGCATGTCACCTTTAAAAAGCCAACTATTCAATAACAAACCAGTGGGTTCGTAAGAGTGATAATTATGATTCCCCATGATGCAAACCTTATACAGTAGCACTGCTTCAAAAGAGAAGTATGATTTACTTCTCTTTCATCCTCACATTCGGAGGTAATCAAATACTCTGGATTCTTCATATCATGGTCTCAAGAGCAATGAGTAATTTATGTGTCTCATTATTATTTGTACCAGTCAATTAGTAAAAATCTATAGTCAGATGAACTAGCAGATGGTAGAGACCTATGAAAGTGGGACACAAAAGTAATAGTTTATTTTTTATTTTTTTATTTGGCTTTGCCACATCTTAGTTTCTGCATGTTGGGCCTAGTTTTCCAACCGGGAATCAATTCCCAGGCCCCCTGCTTTGGGAGCACAAAGTCCTAGCCATTGGGCCACTCAAGAAATCCCAGTTAAAGGCTTTTAAGTAAGGGATAGTATGGAGTAAAAGAACTGGAGCAATGATTTACATTTTCCCCTATGATGATGCCTTTTTTATTTCAAGAAATTTTAGGATCCTGGTTAAGACAGCAGACACAAAAGAAAGACAAAGGAAATTTCTGAGATGATATCTAGTCTAGAGAAGGTCAGAGGCTCTAGAAGCATCAGAAAGATGAAACTGAAAAAGTTACCTCATGTAGTTACATGATAAGAGTAGCTTCATACACTGGGAGCAAGTAGGAAGAATGAATTAGTGTTAAGTACAAAGACTGCTAACCGGCCCAACAAGGCAAAAAGTTTTATAGCAAAGAAAAAGTAGTCATAGCATACTACATGGCTCAGTTGTGAATTGTTGTTATGGACCAAAAAAAAGCAAGTTTTTTAGTCCATAAGTTGTGTCCAACTCTTTTGTGACCCTATGGACTGTACACCACCAGCCTCCTCTGTTAATGGGATTTCCCAGGCAAAAATACCAGAGTGGATTGCCATTTCCTTCTCCATGGGATCTTCCCGACCTAGGGATCAAGCCCATGTACCTGCATTGACAGGTGGATTCTTTACCACTGAGCCACCAGGTTAGGGTTATGGAATACTTACAACACACACACACACACACAGGAATACTACTCAGTCACAAAAAAGAATGAAATTATCTGATATACTGTTTTTAAAATGCTCATTTATTAACTGAAATAGTCACAGCAGGATTTCTACTTGCAATAACTTAGAAATACTTTCTAATTATTTCACTAAAAAAAGAAGAATAAAATTTTTCCTTTTGCAACATGAATGGGTTTGGACTTGGAGGGTATTATGCTTGATGAAAAAAGTCAGACAGAGAAAGACAAATACTGTATGTTTTCACTTATATGTGGAGTCTAAAACATCATTAAGTCTATAACAAAAAAGAAACAGACTCACAAAGAGAGCAAACTAGTGGTTACCAGAAGGGAGAGGTAAGTGAGGAGGGGCAAAATAGGGGCAGGGGATTAGAAGGTACAAGCTACTGTGTACAAAATAAATAAACTACGAAGACATCCTGTACAACTCAGGGGAAATAGCTGATATTTTTAATAACTATAAACAGAATATAACCTTAAAAATTGTGAATCACTATGTTATATGCCCGAAACTTACATACTATTGTAAATCAACTATAGTTCAACTTCTAAAAAAAAAAATCAATTCCAGATAAACTGAAGACTTTAACATGAAAAGCCAAACTATGAAACATTTAGAAGATAATACAGCCCATATGTTCATAACCTCAATTGCACAGAAATGGCACCAAAAGCTAAACCATATAAGGAAAAGTTTGGTAAAGGGACTAAACTGAAATTACGATGACTGTTCACCAAAAAACATGTAAAGAGAGTGAAAAGAGAAGCTACTCGTTGCAACATATAGTTGGGGTATTGTCTCACTCCATTCAGGCTGTGTGACAAAATACCACAGTTTGAATGGTTTACAAAAAACAGAAATTAATATCTTACCATTTTTGAGACTGTGAAGTCCAAGATTAAAGTGGCTGTAGACTCTGCCTGGTAAGAACTCACTTCCTAGTCCTGGTCAGTCATCCTCTCCCTGCATCCTCTCCCTTCCTCACACTATGGAAGGGACCAGGGCTCTCTCCGGGACGTCTTTTTCATCCCATTCAGGAGGGTTCCACCTTTATGACCTAATCACCTCCCAAAAGCCTTATTTCAATCATCATCACATTGTGGATTAGGCTTCAACATCTGAATTTTAAAGGGACACAAATATTCAGTCTGGGCTTCTCAGGTGACTCAGCGGTAAAGAATTCACTGGCCAAAGCAGGAGATGTGCGTTCGATTCCTGGGTCAGGAAGATCCCCTGAAGCAGGAAACGGCAACCCACTCCAGTATTCTTGCCTGGGAAATCTCATGGACAAAGGAGCCTGGCGGGCTACAGTACAAAAGGTCCCAAAGAATTGGACACGACTAAATGACTGAGCATGAGCAAACACTCAGTCCATAGCCCATAGTATCTAAAATACACAAAGAATTCCCAAAAATCCATCACAAAAAGATACAGATCCCAACAGAAAAAGACTGGCAAAAGATCTGAACTGCTCTTTGCAGAAAAAGAAATATAAATAGCCATAGCCAAAGAAAAATGTGCTCACATCATTCATAATCAGGGAAAAGAAAAATTAAAACCACAACAAGATACCATCTCACACCTCCCAGACTGGCAGAAGTTGAAGGAAAAATGACTACATCTGAGGAAGGAGGAGGATGATTCCAGGGGAGGCACACAGGGGATTTCAAAAGTAAAGCTGAACACAGGTGTCCACTATTATAGTTCTCTACACATCACATATATTTTATGAATACTCTTTGAAGATATTCACTATTTAATCAAAATAATTAAATGAGATGATGACCCAGTAAAATACACAGCACAGTGGTTGGCATATGCTAGGTGCCCAGTCTTCTTCTACTTCTTGTTTCACTATAAAAAATTTAGCAAAACTAAATAGCAGCTCTCTCGTAACTCCAATACTACGTGGTAGATGGAAGACTATAGGATCAGATTCCAGATCTATTCAAAGACAGAGACAGACAAGTGTTTTCGCTCCCAGTCCCCAATCTTACAATCTAGTTATTTATGCCAATTTTACTAAAAATAAGTATCCGAAAGTGTTTCATTCTCTCTCGTATCTTGATTTCTACCTCTTTAGTTCTCTTTTCAACTGGAAAATGGTACTTTGGTGAAACCATTATGAGAGAAGCCGCAGCTGAATGGTGAAAGGAATAAAAATCAAGGCACATGGGATGCCTGCAAGCCAGCACACTATCTCAGCCTGGTTCTTTCTCCACAGCATTACACGGTATACAACAGGCAAGAAAGGAAGAAAGCTAATGGCTTGCTCCATGCCTGCTCTTGGATTGTACTGTGGCCCACATGCTAGAAGTCTCTAAATCAGTTTGAAAACATCTGTTATACAAAGAGCCCCAGACCAGATGCAAGGGAGGGAGGAAGGAGAGGATGGGACAAATTGAGGGGATAGCATTGACATGTCTGCACTGTCATGTGTAAAATGGGGCTTCCCTGGTAGCTCAGATGATGAAGAATCTGCCTGCCATGTGGGAAACCCGAGTTTGATCCCTGGGTCGGGACGATCCCATGGAGAAGGGAATGGCAGAATGGCAACCCACTCAGTCTTCTTGCCTGGAGAATCCCATAGACAGAGAAGCCCGGTGAGCTCAGTCCAGGGGATCAAAAAGAGTTGGACACAACTGAGCACCTGGACACACAGAGAGAAGCGGGGTGGCCATGAGCGCACAGGGTCCCAGGCTGGCTGGCTCAGCCTTCCCAGAGAGTTCAACGCTAACCTCCGGTTCTAAAGGAGTAGGAGTTAACCTGATGAGGTGGGATCATTGCAGGAAGGGGGATCCCTTCCAAGGCCCCAAAGTGGGCTTTGTCTAACACTCAGAAATGAACTGTCTGAAGGGACACATATGTTGACAAAGCAAGAGATTTTATTGGGAAAGGGGCACCCAGGCGGAGAGCAGGAAGGTAAGGGAAGCCAGGAGAACTGCTCTGCCACGTGGCTCGAAGTTTCCGGTTTTATGGCCATGGTGTTAGTTTCCAGGTTGTTTCTGGCCAATCATTCTGACTGAGAGTCCTTCCTAGTGGCGCACACATTGCTCAACCAAGCTAGATGTCAGCGAGAAGGATTCTGGGAGGTAGTCAGACAGTGGTGTCGCCTTTTGACCTTTCCCAAACTCTTTTGGTTGGTGGTGGCATGTTCATTCCGTGTTCCTTATGAGGACCTCCTGTCATAAAATAACTCATGCAATTGGTTACCAAGGTGGTAACCAGGTAACCAACCTGGCCAGGGTTGGTGGTTTCAGTCAGTGTACTTCCCCTAACCGAGTGGGTATAAGAAGCAAGGAGAAAAGCCCCAAGTTGGGGAGTTACAGGTGTGGAGGCTCTGGAGTGAGCCAAGTTTCCTTCTGGATACTAGATGCATCAGAGGGCCTGGAGCAAAGAATGCAAGAGGGGCGGAGCTGGGTTCATGCTCTCCTTGGGATCCTACCCACCAGACAAGCCCAGAAAATGTCCAGCCTTAGTCCTGGAGAGCAGAGGGCATGATCCATCCACCGCCCTCTCCTGTGCTTGGCTGCAAAGATGATGCCACCTGGGAGGTCTGGTTGGGACCTGACAGGGATCCAAGGAATGCAGCTGGACAGTACAAACTGAAATTACAAGTAAAGGCTGGTTTAAAATTTTTCCAAGAGAAAAACTGTTCATCGTGGCCCCTCCCATACAACTCCCCTTCAACTCCTAGAAACTCCCCTGCTGTACAGAGAGAAGTGCTTCCCTTCTGGCTCAGTGGGTAAAGAATCCGCCAGCAATGCTGGAGACACAGGAGTCACAGGTTCAGTCCCTGGGTTGGGAAGATCCCATAGAGGAGGGCATGGCAATCTACTCCAGTATTCTTGCCTGGAGAATTCCATGGACAGAGGAGCCTGGTGAACTACAATCTGTGGGGTCGCAAAGAGTCAAGATATGACTCAGCAACAAAGCACAGCATAGCATACCTCTACTGAATGGAAGAAATTACTTTTTCATTTCCAGATCTCCCCAGACACAGACTTAGGGGCATCTGTAAGGTGAGACAGAAGAGTCTACCCATCATATGCTTAGTCCTACACTATCCCACCCACTCACCCCTCTGCTCCTCACTTGCTCTTCTAGCACTGCAACTGCTTCAGGCTCTCTTAGCCAGAGACCTGTCAGGAGTCAATTGAGCTGCATCCATCCAGGTGTTGCCATACATTTGTTTCAACTATAATTATTCTTCCCAGCAGATAGAGGCCTCCTGGTGTGAGACACAGCAGGCCAGCACCACGCAGGCACATGGGCCAGGCAGCAGGCAGAGTGCAGTGAGGTGGCTCTGCCATCTGGTGCTTAGAAAGAAGGGCTTGAGACTCACATCTCCACCCCCAGCTCCCAAACTCCAGACTTCCCCCAGCAAAGCATGTGGTAACACCTCCGTTCAATTCTTTTCAGCATCTCTGGTCCCATGGGTCCATTTTGTGATTTATGGACAGAGGAGCCTGGCAGGCTACAGTCCATGGGGTCGTAAAGAGTCAGACATGACTAAAGCAATCAAGCATCCATGCCTCCTTTTCCAGTTAGCCCTTGACATTCATTTTGACCTGCTCTCACCAGGTCCAAAATGCTGGGTTGTCAAGGCCAGGGTCTGTCAAAGCAGAGAAAGTTAACTGCGTAATTAGCATTAAGTTCTCTACAAGCCCCTTTGATGCCTCCCCAGGTGGCACAGTGGTAAAAAATCTGCCTGCCAATGCAGGAAATATTGGGAAGATTCCCTGCAGAAGGCAATGGCAACCCACTCCAGCATTCTTGGCTGGAAAATTCTATGGACAGAGGAGCCTGGTGGGCTACAGCCCATGGGATTGCAAAGAGTCAGACACGACTGAGCAACTAACACTTTCATCTCTACAAGCCCTGGTGACAACTTAACCTCTTCTATCCAGATGTGGTAGTGATGGAGATAATAATGAATTCTTTTCCTGAAAATAATTATTGTTATGGTCAAAGCTAAATTGTTCTCTAGTTTTGTCATCTTTTCTAACAAATGATATGGTACAATCTGGTGTGACATTGTACATATGGTACAATATGTGTACAATCTCTGATGTGACTCTTCTACCCCTTTGTGCCACCACTGCCTTGCACATAGCAGGTACTTATAAATGTTTGTTGATGCTAGATGATGAATAATTAGCACCACAGCCTGCTGGTTTACAAAAGGAACTCTCAAGAAACCAAAGATCTAAAAGCATAGGCATGAACTCCCCATACAGGGCACACTTCAACATGTAACTGCTCAAGGGAGCCCATCCTATCAAATCAATATCAATGTGATTCATGAAACATGGTCCCTTTCAACATGGAGACCTATTCCTCCCCAGGAGTCCACCTAAGGATCCCCTAGTGGAAAAATATACATTCACCTTCCAGATTTTATTGGAGATTCTGTCCTCTCTCTGGGAAGATATTTGGAGGCACCACTCAGCAGGAGAGATTCTGGAGGGACCAGATGGCTGGTAAATGAGAGGCTATTCTCAATCCAGGGCCAACAGGAAAGCAGAAAGCCAGAGCTCAAATTTAGACTGAAACCTGGTACCCAACAGTATAAACTTAGAAACTCCCTTGAACCATCTGGCTCTTTTAAATAAATACCTGTCTGTCCAATCCTAGAATGGAAAGGAACTTCAAAGTCTAGCTTTCTTCCCAGACACAGCATCTGTAGAGCTTAGCAGCTACAGGAGATGCTTGAGATGGGCCAGCTGACTGAGCCTACATTAATGGCTGCCAGTCTTAAGGATCTTAAAGTTCGTTGGAATCTTACTAATTCCACACATCTTTCACACTTCTCTTCTATCTAATTCTTTTTTTCATTACTGTACCTGAGGTTAGAATATATATATACAAATACATGTATACATCATGCAACTCTGTCTAAACGTTTTAATACATTACTGTCCCTCTGCTGGTCCACTTATAATGGCCTTTCCCTCTCATTGACACTCTCCACTTTCCTTCATGTCTCTCTCCCCTTCTTGACAATGACCCCTAAAAAATCAGCATTTTACCTCCCTGTGTGAAGTCACCATCCCTAAGTATTCTGAAATATGGTGTCTCCTAGCCAAATCAACATAGATCCCAGACCCTCCTCCCCTCTCCAACCATCACATTGCCTTAAGACCTCTCCCACCACACACAGGCTTGCCATGAGCTAACACTACCTTGACCAAAAGGTAGTGACTACATTACCTTGAGAAATGGCAACCCACTCCAGTGTTCTTGCCTGGAGAATCCCAGGGATGGGGGAGCCTGGTGGGCTGCCATCTATGGGGTCGCACAGAGTCGGACACGACTGAAGCAATGCAGCAGCAGCAGCAGAAATGACCTTACCTGATCAATTCCTTCAACTGAACCTTCAGCCCTTGGAAAAAGAAGTGGGAGGGGTGGCAGTAAAGACCACAAGAAAAGAAAGACAAATATGACCTCCCTTATGTGTTTCCCGTTCCTCCCTTATTTTTAAAGAGTGAGATAAAGTGCAAAGGCACTCAGTAAACTGTTAGATCCAATACAAATATAATTTAACATTGCTATTAATTTTTTATTACAAAATAATCCCTTAATTAGCATAGAACTAGTGTCATTGAATGAAAGTGAAGGTCGCTTAGTCGTGTCCAACTCTTTGAGATCCCATGGATTATACAATCCATGGAACTCTCCAGGCCAGAATACTGGAGTGGGTAGCCTTTTCCTTCTCCAGGGGATCTTCCCAACCCAGGGGCCAAACCCAAGTCTCCTGCATTGCAGGCAGATTCTTTACCAGCTGAGCCATGAGGGAAGCCCACAAATACTGGAGTGGGTAGCCTATCCCTTCTGCAGTAGATCTTCCCAATCCAGGAATCGAACTGGGGTCTCCTGTGTTGCAGGCAGACTCTTTACCAACTGAGCTATGAGGGAAGTGTCATTGATGGTTCCCTCAAATGAGCTCCACCTCCATGACACAATGATTTAGTCTCAATCTTAGTCACCTTCAACTCCACCCCCTCCCTTACCCTTCACATTGTCAAGCACAGTTTCCATTCACTCTATTTTCAGAAAGTCCTTCAATTCATTCTCTTCATCCAGTCTCTTTTGCTCTGAATGCAGCCCAGTTTTTTGTCATCTTGACACTGAATTATGACTGTCTCTTACTTGAAGATCTTCCCACTCTGTATCAGTTCAGGTCCTCCAAGAAACCAAGCCAAGATGGGATTAGATTTGCAAGATGTTGACTGGGGTGAGGGGAGGGCAGCATAATGGTAGGGAGAGGGACAGCATATGAAGGATAAAGAGAGAGGGAGGGAGTGGCAGAAGGTGGAGAGAGCCTCTGGACCCCACTGTAGGTCTGACACCTGTGAGGGGCGGAAGGAAGCCTGGGTATGAAGAGCCTCTGACCACAATGCAGTCCTGAGAAAGTCTCAGTAGACCGATGGGTAGTTTCCAAGCAAATGCCCCATTGGAGGTATCCCACATGGACAGAAATGAGGCTTTAGTACCCTCTGTGCTTAAGCACTGATAGGCAATAGCCTGGGAGAACTGTGACCTCAGCATAAATATCAGAGTTATGGGGGAAAGACAGTCTTCTCAATAAAGGGACTAGATCAATTGGATGTAAAGGAAAAAAAAAAATTTCCTCTCATAATTAGTTCTGGGTGAACTGTAGATCTAAATGCTGCTAAGTCGCTTCAGTCGTGTCCGACTCTGTGCGACCCCATAGACGGCAGCCCACCAGGCTCCCCCATCCCTGGGAGTCTCCAGGCAAGAACACTGGAGTGGGCTGCCATTTCCTCCTCCAATGCGTGAAAGTGAAAAGTGAAAGGGAAGTCGCACAGTCATGTCCGACTCTTCATAACCCCATGAACTGCAGCCTACTAGGCTCCTCCATCCATGGGATTTTCCAGGCAAGAGTACTGGAGTGGGGTGCCATTGCCTTCTCCGGTAGATCTAAATATGAAAAGAAAAAGAGAAAAAGTTTAAACTTTTAAAAATAATACAAAAGAGGGGACTTCCCTGGTGGTCCAGAGGTTGGGAATCTGCCTGCCAGTGTAGGGGACATGGGTTCAACTCCTGGTCTGAGAAGATTCCACATACCCTGGGCAACTAAGCCCTTAAGCCACATGCTGAGCCCGCATGTTGCAACAAACAAAGCCCATGCACCTAGAGAGTGTGATCAGCAACAAGAGAAGCCCATGCACACAGCTAGAGAGCAGCCCCTCTCACCCCAAGCAGAGGAAGCCCACACGCAGTAACGAAGACCCAGTGCTGCCACAAATAAATTTATTTTTTAAATAACAATAATAATATAAGAGAATCCATTTATGACCAAGAAAGGAAACCTACAAACTATACAAGAAGGATTCATTGGAATACATTACAATTAAGAACTTCTATTTATCAAAATTAAGAACTTCTGTTTTGGAAGGCAGAAGAGAGTGAAAAGACAAACCAGGGTAAGAGAAGGTAGCTTCAATGCATTTGACTGATAAGGGGATCATAACCAGGCTATAAATAAAACTACTAAAAGTCATCAAAAAATTTTTTAAAACAACAAAGAACTGAGTAGAAAAAAATGGGTAAAAGACTTGAAAAGATGTTCCACCAAAGAGGATACTCTAATGGCCAATAAACTTATAAAAAGTTGCCTAATATCATTAAGCAAGATAGGAATACACACAAAAATCACAACAAGGTGTCACTAAGCACTCACTTGGATGGTTAGATCTGAAAATATCTGGTAACACCAAGTGCTGGAGAAAACATGGAACAACAGAAGGCCCCTGATGTTACTGAAGATTGTGCAAAATGGTTCAGTCACTTTGGAAAACCGTTTGCAATCTTGACTACTAATAGGGCTCAGCCTGTAACCCAAAAATGTCATCGTAGGTTTGGAATTACCTAGAAACAGAATCACATATGCATAAGATGCACACCAAAGACATGCACAAGAAAGAATGTTCACAGCAGCATCATTATCATGAGGCAAATGTCCACCAAAAGTAAAAATGGATGAATAAATTGTGGTCTAGTGCTTCCATAGTGTACCATAGTGAAAATTAATACATCAATGCTACACCTGACAATATGGATGAATTTTGCAAATACAGTGCTGAGTGAAACCTACTCCAGGATTATACAAAGTTCAAAAACAAGTGAAACTAAAATTTGGTGTTTAGGGATTCATATTTAAGTGCAAAACTACTGGGGAAAAAAAGGCAAAGACATGATAACCATCAAAGTCAAGATGATGGTTACCTTCAGGGAGATAGAAAATTAGAAAGAAATAAGCATGAGG
Source organism: Raphicerus campestris (assembly GCA_006410735.1). Classification (NCBI taxonomy): domain Eukaryota; kingdom Metazoa; phylum Chordata; class Mammalia; order Artiodactyla; family Bovidae; genus Raphicerus; species Raphicerus campestris. The sequence continues at coordinate 335,772 of SJYW01040761.1, read as the reverse complement.
TTTCAATATGCTAGCATTGCTCTACTTTTGACCTGAGTATTTGCCATATGATAACTTTTTAAATCTTCTTTTAACTTTCATTCATTTTTCTTAATTGTGTTGTATTTCACAGCTTTTTAAATGTTTATTTAACATTTTTTTAAAAATGAGAAAATCTTATAAAAGAGGAGCAATCTAGATAGACCTAATTCCTGCTCCTGAGAGCCTACACTTGATTATCTAATAGGGACTGTGTGAAAACCCTGGCAAAATGTAAGGAATAGAAGGCCAAGCACAGAGAAGTTGATTTCATGATATGACAAAGCATTGTCATCTCTTTTTCAACATTTTTATTGATTTATTTATTTTTGGTTATGATGGGCCTTCATCAGGCTTCCCTGGTGGCTCAGTCAATAAAGAATCCTCCTGCAATGCAGGAGACCTGGATTTGATTCCTGCATCGGGAAGATCCCTAGGAGAAGGAAATGGCAACCCACTCTAGTATTCTTGCCTTGGAAATCTCTGGGACAGAGGAGGGTCTATGTTTCTGCATGTGGGCTTTGTTCTAGCTGTGGTACACAGGCTTCTTGCTGTGGCTTCTCTTGTGGCAGGGCACAGGCCCTACAGCATGGGCTCAGCAGTTGTGGTACACAGGCTTAGTTGCCCCGCAGTATGTGGGATTTTCCCAAACCAGGGATCAAACCTGTGTCCCCTGCATTGGCAGGGAGATTCTTAAGCACTGGACCACCAGGGAAGACCCTGTCACTTCCTTTTTTAATAAAAAAAAGTAGAAACCAGAAGGTATTATTAACAGAAACATCCATGGAAGTAAAACTGCATAGAGCCCCAATTGTCTGCTACCACCCCAACTATATAGAGAATTGAGATGACTATTCTCCTCTTACCAGGGTTAGCACCCCCTCTCATTACCTGGCTGGCAGTTTGAACTCCAAAGAAAGACATCACTGTGACTCATACAAGCAAAAAGTGATTGATAGCTCATTTTCCCAGGGTACTTTGGGAACCACCTTGCAAAGGGTACTTTCAGTACTCTGGTAATTAATGTATAAGCTGGCAGGCACTTTTTCATTTAAAGACATTTATTTCTTAATTAAAATGACATGCAAATGTTAAAATTTATTAATTATTTTACTAGCTCACAGCAGTGTAATTAACTGACTTGAAAAGCTGAAAATGATACCTCCATCTTTCAGAAACTGCAGCACAGGGTTGAAATGATAATATGAAGTAAGAAAAGTTGTTCTTGGGTGCTCCTCAGCTCCTTTCACAGTCTCCACCCCACATTCTACCAAGTGGGCTGTGAGGATTAGGATGTCTGATTTCCAAAGCCACTTTGCAACCACTGCTGTTCCAGATGACCTGGCAGAGGACACAGTAAAGCAGAGTGGAGCCATTACAAAGCCAAGCCTAGCGACAGGCATGGCAGTTTCTTCTTTCATGACTCAAGGAAAGAAAGCGAATGCCTCAAGACTGCAGGCAATGGATTGGAAGAACTGAATGAGGGAGCACATCGTGATAAAATCAACACGCCGGGCCTGCTGTGAGTCACAGCCACTCTTCCTCATCAGTCTTAGCTGAGTCCCTGTAAAACGTCACTGGCTGCCAGTGAGCAACACATCTGGACCAGGAGGGGCCTTACAGACAGCCACTTGGGGTGGAGGGTCAGTTATTCTGCCTACTTATGATCAGCTGCAAGGAACAAGCTGGTATGGAGTATGGCCAGGAACATGAATGATTGATATGTTCATTAGGTCTCTCAGCCACAGTGCTGGGTCTACAAGTCCATTCAAGGGCAAGGGAAAAGTTTATATATATAAACTATGAAAAGAATACTACAACACCACAATCAAATGCTTAATTACATGCCTACAAAATGTACTATTATGTCAGCCCCATTTGTTAAATTAATATTCATAAAATTTTCATTATGCTTAAAAACAATCTGCAGGTTAGGCTTTCTTTCTTCCCAAAAATCCCAAGTGTAAATGAGAAACTACAGCAAATAGTGAATTAAGTAAACTGTTCATAGCCTGATTGCTTCGAAAGCAAAATTATTTCTTACAGGTCTTCCAAGTGTTTACAGCCAAAACAATTACATTTCCTGTAACATTTTATTTTTTTTTAATGATGTAGGATGGAGCCTCCAAACAAAGTGTTCCTAGATCTTTAAAACAGCGCTGGCCAGCTTTGTCTTGAATCTGCAAAGAAAGACATTAAAGGCCTTACCGAATCCAGGTTCTTCCCACAGTGACTGAAATGTTGTTGGTCTTCATTAAACTATAATTACATCTGGAGGCAACACTTTCCACACTGTGAGCACAGGATCTGGAGTCAGACTGCTCATGGTCAAATTCTTCCTCCATAATTCACTGTGCATCCTGAGGGAAGTGGCACAACCTCTCTGAGCCTCATTTTCCTCATCTGTAAAATAAGGAGCATGATAGAATCCACTATAAAAGGTTGGGAGGTTTAACTGAGTTAATATATGTAAAGCATTTATAACTGTGCCTGGCAGAGTAAATATTGAATAAATGTTATTCATTCACAGAAACGTGGATCTGCTGTAAGAACCCTATCCAACTATTTGATCATTTTTACATCTTTCCAAGGTGAATGTGCACAAAGGCAGGCAGAGACGCTTCTTCAATCAGGTTTCGCCCAGGCAAGGTCAGGCTGTGTTTCCAGGCAGAACAGTAGTGGGTGTTCAGGGCCAGAGGACAGATAGGAATTGAGCAGAGAACAAGAAATCCAGGGCAAAACAGCACTTTCACAGCTGAGACTCTTGCCCTTTGGCCTCTGAAATGCTTTTCTACCCCTCCCCGCAAGGTGAATTATTTGTGCCTATGGAGAGAAAAGAGAGAAACTTTGGAAAACTGCACGGTTAATTAATTCTCAACAAACTGCGTAGTTGACCTGCAGCAAATGAATGCTTCCTACAGAGGTGACAGTTATTTGAATGCAAATTAAGTAGTTTATAGGCCCTTAGAAGAGGGAGATAATTCCTTATAAACATCCATTTTATTAGGAGGGAAAGGAAGGGGAGAGAGGAAAGAAGGAAGGAGAGGAGAGAGGGCAGGAAAGAAGTAGAGGGAGAAATGAAGTAAAAGAAGGAAGAAAGACCCTAGAACCAAAGAATCTGTAGTACGAAGTCATTTGTAAAAAGAAGAAAAAAAAGAATCCAAACTCCACTTTTGATGTTCCATGTGTAAATGCATAGAAAAAAGACTGAAAGAAAATCCATCCAATTTTAGGGAGCGCTACCTCGGAGAGGAGCACAGATTTTTGGTAGGGGGGTTGCTGAGGTAGGAGGACAGTGGGAGTGGAGAGATGTCCTCAGTCTAAAGAGAGCAAAACCTAGTGAATGAGCTGGGTCCCCCAAACCTCAAACTAACTCACAACGTGGCCACCCCCCACTGGAGGCCTCCCAACCAGATCTGGGTGTGGGAGTGAAGCAGCAAGGAATTCTTGCCAGGGGAGAAGAAAATCAATCTGCATCTTACAGGCTAAACAGCACCACTAGGCAAAGATGGCAGGAAACAAGACAACTGGCGAGAAGTCCACCTGTCCAGAAGAGCCAAATAAGCTCCTGAGAGTCCCCGTAAAGCAAGCACACGTTCACATCTCTCTCCAAGTATCTGCTGCTGCTGCTGCTAAATCGCTTCAGTCGTGTTCGACTCTGTGCAACCCCAGAGACAGCAGCCCACCAGGCTCCCCCGTCCCTGGGATTCTCGAAGCAAGAACACTGGACTGGGTTGCCATTTCCTTCTCCAATGCGTGACAGTGAAAAGTGAAAGGGAGGTCGCTCAGTCGTATCTGACTCTTCATGATCCCATGGACTGCAGCCTACCAGGCTCCTCAGTCCATGGGATTTTCCAGGCAAGAATACTGGAGTGGGGTGCCACTGCCTTCTCCAAACCAAGTATCTAAGATGGTAGAAATCCCAGGATAGTCTGTATGCAACTTACCTGTGCCTAGAGTTCCAGATGTGTAATATTTGTAGGCTAGAGAAAGCCTTAGCATCTCTGTCATCAAGGATGTGCCTGTCCTATACAGCCAGGTGAGCGAGCATCTCAAAGTCACCCGATCCTCCTCTAATCCTCATGGTCTTCCTACAGGTACATCTTGAACACTCATCAACACCACTGTATGCTAAGCATTTGTACAGTCAGGCCAATCAAGGTGGCAGTTCTCAGGGCTCCCCTGGAGACTCAGTGGTAAAGAATCCACCTGCCAATGCAGGAGACACAGGTTTGATCCCTGATCACAGAAGCTCCTACATGCCTCGGAGCAACTAACTCCATGCACCGCAACCTTGCTCTAGAGCCCAAGAGCCACAACTACTGAAGCCGCAGAGCCAGGGCTCCGCAACAAGAGAAGCCACAACAGTGAGAAGTCCAAACACTGCAACTGCGGAGTAGTCCCACTTGCTACAATGAGAGAAAAGCTCACACAGCACACAGCAATAAAGACCCAACACAGCCATAAATAAATAAGTTGGTGGCTCTCTTGCTCTCTGAGCATCCCTTTCCCAACCAGTCTCTGCTTCACCTGCACCCCCATCACATGACTGACCTTCCCTCCTAATCATAAAGCTTAATCAGTAACTGCCTGCATACTTGCCCTCTGGCCCCAGCCAGGGGTTGTCCTAATCAATCACTGTTCCGATCAGAACAGCGCCACTACAATAGTTTTTCAAAGGAAAAACATGTGCCCAGGTGATTAACCGGAGGGGCTATGAGGGATGTGCCCCCTCTGCTGGTTTCCCTGGTAACTGGTGAGCCAACCTGATGTCAATTCCCACTATAGA